>OX465090.1:36583919-37003919 GCA_949987675.1 Chymomyza fuscimana | reverse complement strand
ATATGTACGCAAACGAACTTTAAATACTCTTACATTTGTATTTTTTTTTTTTTTTTATTTATTAGCTATGTATTAATTACTCTTACATAAGCCAAATTTTGCAGTAAATTACTTAAACAAAATAAAAAACAAAAAAATATAAAATTTATTTAATGATTTTGAATAAGCTGAGGCCGAAGCAGATTTTTCAAGATAATCGGCTTTCAAATTAAAGACACAGCCAGGCATTTATGAGGCAGCCCCTGAAAGTATGCTACGATTTTTGCAAACTCTTTAAATTATTTGCTGCCCCTCGAAAAGAGTTTTTTTTTTTCTTAAATTAAACAAATAAAATTATTTTGTGATATAAATAATTAGGTCTTATCTGCTCGACATTATGGAGTCAAAAAAAAATAAAAAATTCTGCTTATTTACATTCAACTTTTTAGGCAGTTTCAAAATGCATAAATGGAAAAAAAAATCGTATTAAATATTTGTTAAACACAATAGTAGGTTTTGATGGAAACATACTGTTATACTTATTGTTCGGTCAAATTCACATATTTACATGACACACCTCGCTTATACATAAAATATCACTCAATAGCAACATAAAACATGTAACTGTAAATATCAGCACATAGCCAAGTAACATACACTTAACATTTTCTCTCACACTCATAACTCTTTGCACTCTGTTAATTCTAAGCATACATGTACCAACAACCCTCAGTTATAATAAATCACTTGCCAATTGTCATTTCAACTGATCGGTCGTGTCGCTCTCTTTTTTGTCTTGTGCACTTTGGCCTTATTATTTGCTTAAACGTTCCAAGTTTTGCACGGCTCATCCGAGTTATTTGTCTCGATCAAAAAAACGCTTTTGATCCTACACTTATATTGTATTAATAATTATTTGGTAAATTTACTTATTGTCTAATAAAGACAGACTATAAATAAAATGTAAAAAAAAAAAAAAAAATTTTTGTCAAATCAAAAAATATTTTCGTAGCAGTAAATATTTGTAGAATATATTTAACATTATTAATGTATTGTTTATAAAGAAGATTTAATTTAACAAAAAAATGTCTGGCATAGTTTTCTTCTTTAAAAGTTGTATGAATAAATGGATTCCCTCAACCCGAAAGTATTTACTTATTTTGAACAAAATGCTTTTAGGCAGAGCAGTCGATTCCTATTATCTACCTTACATTAAAAAAAAAGTAGAAAATACAAAACTTATCTTAATAAAGCTAATCAGTCTTTTACTCTATTGTATTCTAAAAAAGCTAATCAAGTAAAGACGAAAATATTCTATTCAAACTTTATCTTTTGTTGAAGAAAAACTCTTTTCAAGTATCTTTATTCGGTGAGGAGATATGACTTGTCGAAAAAATGTCCAAAATCAAAATAATTTAATTTAAAAAAAATGTACTTTGTTAATATTGGTTAGTATCTCAATGACATATTTACAAATTATCGAAAACAAACAAGTGTACGTAAAAAGTGATCATCTTCACATATTTTCGCCGATATGCATACGGATTTTTTTTAAAACCTATAATTTGGATTTAATGATCCCATGTTAGTACATATTAAATGCATGGTCTGGCCACTGAACCTTAAAATCGATTTTTTTGTGAGATGATAACATAAACATAAGCCGCCGCCTCCGAATCTGAGTTCAAAAGAACCCCCTCTCGACGGGTTACCGAGATAACCACCAAAATACCTCGTTTTATCGAGTTTTTTGAGCTTATGTAGAATCCCGATGTGCTGGTGTTTTTTAAACCTCGAATTCAAATTCAGTGTCCCCAAAAACGAATATAAAGAAAATCTTTTTTTTTTTCGTGTCAGATAACATAACCACAAACACCCCATTAAGAATCTTTTTTCAAATTCTGATGTCCGAATATATTTAGTTTTTTGAGTCTGCTGAGTTCGAATTTGATGTCAAAACGATGGGATCGTCGGCTTGCTGAGATATCCACCAAAATACCTCATTTTGTGGGATCTTTTGAGGTTATGTCAGAATTCTGGCATGCTGGTATTTTTTAAACCTCCAATTTGGATTCAGCGTCCCCAAAAACACTCTCTGAACCTGAAAATCTTCTTTTTTTTTTGAATCTGATAACATAATGGGGTTATCACCCCATTAAGAATCTTTTTCGAATTCTAATGTCCGACCATGTTTTGTATAGGTTTTTGTCAAAACGATTGCAGCACGACGGATTGCTGGGATATCCACCAAAACACTTCATTTTGTGGAATCTTTTAAGGTTAAGAGGCAGACCCATTGGACAAATTCTGATAGTGGATTCGGATTCATCACGTCGGAAGGGTAAAAGTCATGAAATTTCATAATGGCTCAGTTGCTATTCTAGTCTAAAAGTTACAATGTCTTAAAAATACAAAAGGCTTCCAGAAAGGCTTACCGGTCATGGGAAAGCTTAAAAAAAATCCCAAATAGCAAAAAGTTCAGAAAAATAAAACTTATGTTCGGTTTTCAATTAAATAACGTTCGCTATAAATCGACCATATCTTTGTATCTTTGTTTAAAAATATATAAAGTATACGCTCTGGAAGAGTAAAAGAATGCAAGCCATAAAACTTAAGCAGCAACTTACACACACTATCACATACACACACAAAGATAAATAGATATTATTACTTACATGCGTACATACATACATATATACATAGAGAGTAAGAGAGTAAGAGAGCACTCACTCAGCAAAGAAGAACGTACGACAATCGCATTTCGAACGGAAGCGAAAATTGCTTAAAATGGCTGCAAATCGGAGGTGGCA
Organism: Chymomyza fuscimana; assembly: GCA_949987675.1. Taxonomy (NCBI): domain Eukaryota; kingdom Metazoa; phylum Arthropoda; class Insecta; order Diptera; family Drosophilidae; genus Chymomyza; species Chymomyza fuscimana. The sequence continues at coordinate 37,001,130 of OX465090.1, read as the reverse complement.
AGATGGCTGCACTTTGTCGCTGTGTGAGTGAGTTAGAGTTTGCGTGTGTGTGAGCATGTTTATATGTGGCTTGCCATGGCTTATGCTCTCACACACAGAAACACACAAACACAATGACAATGCACTTGGCTAATGTGCTACGTTGTCTGCTTCGTTTACCATTTCTGATGTTGTTTTTGTTGCTGCAACTATTGTTGTTGGCTAGCCTTAGGCTAGTTGTTGTTTTTATTGTTGCATTTGCAACATTATGCGAGCTCGCCCAAGCACAACAGAATCCTTAGCAAAAGAAAAGAAATCAAATAAATAAACATTCATGTAGAAAAATGTTGCTTATACACACACACACACACACACACACACACACATATATATATACACTGGAAAATAACAACATGGCGTCGTGTTGTTGTCACTGTGCTGGTTGTTGTTGCTGTTGTCTAGCATAAAAGTTTGCCGCAAGGCTGCTTCAAATGTTTTATAGGTGATAGAAAAATATTTTGCGAACGTGATGAGAATTTATCGTTGCCATCGACGAGCCAACATCAAATGGACTAAAAAATCAACAACAACAATGCCAACAACAAGGAACAGCAGCAGCCAGAGCAAACAAAATATGGCATCTATATCCTTTTCTATCTTATAGTATCCTATCCCCGAGTAAACGCGCATCGTTTGTGTGCTTAAATAAACTTACTGTAAATGATATAGCCGATATATATAAACTGTTTAGTTTGTTTGGGTTGAATTGGTTCGTGTTCAGGTTTGGGTTCGGGTTCGGGTTCGGTTCCGACTCAGGCAGCTGCCATATGAGCGTGAGAACAAAAGTCTTGCATATCTTTATTCTAGTTTTTCTTTTATGTACTCCCAACTGTGCCTTCGCAATAAGTGCTTCAAGGTTTTTAGTTGGATTTAAAGTGAGTTGGATTGAACTGTACCTGTGCCAGGTGCCTGTGCAATGAATGATGTAATCTACTTAAAATTTGGCTGAACTCGTTATGGGATTAAAATGAATTTCAGTGTATAAGAAACTTGATGCAATGTGTTTTGCCAATCTGCGATAAGCTTCTTATGCCTTGTCAGTTGCTGGTTTTGAAAGGTTATTGTCTAAAATATGAAATTAAATTTATGTTCCGGTAATCATGGGTAAAAATTCTAGAAGAAAAATACATTTTTTATCAAGAAATTTTGATTTTCGAACAGTCTTTGTAGCTGGGTTTTCATGGATTTTAAGTTAAAGGTTTTTTGAAAAATTATATGCACCATCTACTCGCTTCGCTTCCCAACCCACATTCCGCTTCCTTTATTTATTCCCAGACATTTCGACTATAATATTCTATGTACTTTTATTTATTTCCAATGCGTTTATCCTTCTTCTTGGCCCTATGCTCCACTAGGAGTAACAGGACATTCAGATTTCATTGATAATCGAATTAGATATTGAATAAATCGATAAACGAATTGGAGCAAATTAACAAAAATGGAAGCTATACCCTAGGCAGTGAATTAAAGGATATATGGCTGACTGCTGAGTTCAAAGGCTGGAACAAGAAGAGCACAAATTTAAGGATATATCAAAGCGTTTGGTTGTTTTAAACGGTCTGCTGAAAATGGATCGTAACTATTCGTAAATATGGAAGCAGCAGATACACTAGATGATGGGACGAAAACTATATAGCTGAATGAGAACGTGGAATATAAATCTATGGCTATGGCTTTGAAGCAGTTGCATAACAAGCTTGAAAAATTCTTGTTAAGCTTTAAGACTATAGAGCAACAATCCAAAAGGCAAGAAAGTTATATATTTGGGCTGGAACTAATATTGGAGGACACAAAAGAGCTTGAGAAACAGTTTCAAGACTGTCTCAAAATACGACAAACCAAATAAATTCATTCTTGTTCATGAGCTTGAGAAAACTGCAGTACCAGGAGTTGGTAGGAGATATGCTGCAGCATGAAGATATTAGTTTGCTTGAGGAACTAAAGGTACTTAAATCCAAGCGCAGGAACTGTTCTTGAAACGCAGTATGAAGCTAGGAAAAATACTCAATGAACTGGAGCAGGAAATTCGACACAAGCAGCTGCAACATGATGAACGAGATAAAGTCCAACTGACTCAAAAGATTGGTGGCTTATGTTGTGAGATCGAACAGCTGAAGAAGCTAAAAGCTCAATTGAAGAGTAAAAACGAAAAAATTCTTGATCTCAATCAATAAAGCATTAACAGAACGTCTACTAGCTCGACACAAATCCAAAAAGTCAAGGACCCTAAAACTCGATTCAGCATTTCTGGAGTTATAAATATGGAACATTTGCTTATATATATAGAATATTTTATTATTTTTATATATAGGTTAGGTTAGGTTATGGGTAGGTATAGGTATAGGTGTTATACCGGTTGACCCCTGGGGGGGAGTCACACATAGACTGCATAGTCCTTAGTGGAACCGCTTGTGCTTGGCCAACGCCAGAAGCTTTTGAGGTGCCCTTTCGGCTGCCTCTTCCAGTGAGGTGGGCCAGGGTTTCTCTAGATACTTAAGTCTCGATGTGCATAGGGCGGGGCAGCGGCAGATGTGGTACTCCAGGGTCTCTTTGACATCTGTCACCCTACACTGCCTACATTCGTCGCTGTTGGTAGTGCCAAGCTTCTTAGCGTGAGCTGCGGTCAGGCAGTGACCAGTAAGTGTGCCCACTATGAGTCTGCAGTCTCGTCTTGAGAGTTTCCGAATACACTGGGCTAATTTGTTGTTGGTTTTCTTGCACATAGTGCGAGCTATCTTGCAGTTCGTTGTGTTGTGCCAACTTCTGTCAGATCTGACTACAGCGTCTTCTTCTGCTCGGTGGTTAATCGTCCTTAATAGAATCTTTAGATCCTCAAGTGACGGTTGCCTTGATCCGGCTCCTTCCTTTGCGAGCCTGTAAGCTATTTCATTTCCCTCAATGCCCTGGTGGCAGGGCACCCAAAAGATGCACACCTCCTTCTAGGTGCTTAGTTCATCTAGTGTGTTCCTGCTTGCCGGTACACTTTTGGAATTGATGCTGAAGGCTATCATGGATTTGATCGCCGCTTGACTGTCAACAAAGATATTTGTTCGGTTCTGGTCTAGGGTGAGCGCTAGTTCTGCAGCCTTCTTTATGGCGAATACCTCCGCCTGGAAGATGCTACAGTGGTTCGGTAGCTTGAAAGATACCTCAATGGGTGGGTCTATACAGTATACCGCGGCCCCAACGCCGGGTCCCATTTTGGAACCGTGTGTGAAAATTTTTGTGGCTCGTTGGTCCATACCAATTTTGATATATGCTTATATAAATTTATTTATTTATTGTAACTTAGAATTAATTCTATGGAACAAAAGTAGTTTAAAGCCAGAGCAACATAGGCCTTCAGGCTGGCTTATATAAATATATTTCATATTTGTATTGAAGAAATAGGGAGGGTAAGAGGAAGATAGAAAGATCTATTGGCGAATTGAAGAGGATGGCGGATAATAGATTGGAATGGAGAAAGTTCACAGTTGTCCCCCTACGCTGTAATGGCAAATAGGGGTTTTTGTCTAAGAAGAAGAAGAAGTATATATTTGTATGGACTTATATGGCCCAAAAATATTTTATTTTTAAAGCTTCACTAACCTTACTCACTTCAGCCATTTCCACATTTTAAAAAAATGCCCCACCATCCCTTTTCCACTCATCAATACATAACTTATTACAGGTTCTATGTTTTTTGTGGGTAATGGATGCATTGCACCCCACTACCAGAAACCGCATCTGATTCCAATACGCATACTTGCTACCAACAATAAAACTATTTGGCAGAATAAAACCAACATATACGCAGCTGTGCAGCACATGCAATTACATATAGTACTAGTATATAGCTATGTGCACAATTACATATGTGCCCAGCATCCATTTCGATCTATTTAACAGCCATTTCATTCTGTCGACCATTAATAAAAATTACTTTACTGGCTAATATACAAAAACAAAAAAAAAAGAACAGAACAAATGTAATCTCAATAATTAATATTCATTAACAATTCAGGATCTGAAAGTGTTGAGTTCGGGAGCAGTATTTCGAAGGATTTTGTTTTTTTTGACCACGGCTGTTTGCGCTTTATTGCATTTGACAGTTGCAGTTAGTTTAACTTAATTTGTTGCACTTGCTGTCTGTGCTTCAATGCACACTTGCCACAAATGGGGGGGGGGGACATGCAACATGGCGTTATTTGGGGTTGGTTTGTCGCACTGAAGTGCTGGCAGTTAAAATAAATTTGCCACATATACATTTTTGTTGACGCAAATCAAAATGAAAGACAATGGAGCAAGTTTGGGGCAACAATTTTATAGCCAGCGACTGACACATTGAAGAACTTAACAAACCGTAAGAAATGGACATTAAACAGGATGCGGACAATGTGCTCTGTTGGCACTCCATATAGCATAAGTATATATAGTATATGTGTGTATATATAAGCGAGGGCTGTGCAAAATGTAAGCAAGTATCTTGTTAGCTTTTGCTGACTGTACTTTTAATTTCTGCGGCTATATGTGGCAGACGGTGAGTTAGAAAATCCTTATAATAGATTTAAAGAGAATTGGACATTTGCAAGACCAGCTTGCTTTGTATTTTGCATAAAGAACTGAATTTACACGCATACGAGATCCAAGAGCTTAAACCAACCTTCGAGTCACGTGTGTGATCCCGAATTTTCATCAAAAATCATCTTCAGCGAAGGAGCTCATTCAACTTTGCATTAGATGATCAGCAAACTTGGGCCGACCAGAATCCTTCTGAATATCACATTGACTGTCGAGAATGAGGCTGTCGACATTGTTACCACTGTACCACAATTTAGAACGATACCATTCGATGTTAATCGATTATTGAGTTGAAGTCACGAGTGACAATTTGAATGAATCGAAAGGATTTTCTAAAAATGACTTTATCTAGCGTCGTGGGTATGTCAATTAGACTTCTTTATATGTCCAGCCACCATCCAGAACCTAAATCTTATCATCACCGATGGGAGCTACGTTCTACTGAAAATATTATTATATTAACATTTTTGACCATCTTGTCGACTTCTGTAAAGCCAGCTGTGCCGAACTTTTGTCGTATATCATTTTTCGTGTTTTATAACGTAAATAATTTATTTTTAGTTAGATGGAATTCCTTCAGGTTGATTTTGGGATGAAGTACATTATAGGCTTAGCTCTTACGTGTAAAATTAAAGCAATTTAATATTAACAACAGCCTCCACTTCAAGCTTGAATCCTTTGAAAACGATGCGTAACCATTTTGTCCACATGCCATAGTTTTTTGTTTCCAAAATAAGTTGCTCCATATTGGTTTTGTTTGTGGCAGCAGAACAGAACAGTTGCTGACGCCATTTAGGGAAATTGCTGGCGCCATCTTGCGTAAAATGCAACAGCTGCTGGCGCCATCTAAGCAAATTGCTGGCGCCATCTTTCGTCAACTGCACATTTCTGCGTCCAAACGTTTGGCTACGTTTTTTTTATATAAAGTATGGTTTTGTTTGGATTTTCTTGTCTGCGTAGACCCCAATAAACCAATAACTTTTTAGCCTTCCCTCGTCTATCTTTGTATACAAGTATGTCTGCCGGACAAACAGGCAGACGTGTGTACGTGTGTTAGTGCCAATCTTTGATTGTATTGTTGAGTTGAGTAAAGTGCTTGGCATTTTTTTTTTTTTTTAGTTTGCTGGCATTCTTTGATTTTGCAAAGGTCGCTGGCAGGTCACAAAACGTACAGGGGGGGCTTCGATGGCAGGGGGGGCGTGATGACTCTCGGGTCATACAAACAATTCAAATAAAACTTGGCCGAAAGCAAAAGGCAGCAGGAGACGCAGCAGCATTGAACCTTTACAAATTGAAACGTAGTAGATCCTTCTGGGATCCTTCGGCAGTCGAAGATGATGATGATGACAAACATTTTTTGACACTTGCAGACACGCACAAACATGCACACCCACACATACACACACACACTTATGATTGTTATGGTAGGGCATGTTGACTTTTTGTTATTTGTTCGCTTGTTAAGTTTAAACGCTGTAAATGGCTTAGAAAATGGCAACAACAGCAACAGCAAATTGGACACAAATAAAAATGCTATTGACACAGTTTGTCAAAGTGTGGCCAAAATGGTGTCGCAGGCATTGGCAAGTGGGGCAAGTGGCAAGTGGCAAGCGGCAAGTTGTTGGCTGCTTGGTTTGTTTGTTTGTTTGCCCTTTTGCCCCGGCATCAAAATAAGCTTGATAGAGTTGTTATTGTTGCTGCTATTTGTGCTCATTGTTGTTGATTTGTTTTGCCCCATTGTCGTCATGCTTATTGGCACGCCAAAGGGGCAGATTGAAAGGAAGGGGCGAGTTGGAACCCAAAGCCAAAAGCCCTTGTTGGGTGGCCAAAGGTTGCCCAAGCGAAAATACTAAAAAGACAACAACAGCAACAACAACAAGTGCGACAGATGACCAACCAAACTGCAGGCGGCGGGTTGGGAATTCCTGACAGCACATCTGCCGCTGCCCTTCGCTCAGCCACTTGGCTGCATCAAAGGCCGGTCAGTGAAGTGTATTAAATGTTGCCTCAAACCCGCACATACATACACACATATGTCCAACACATACATACATATATTTGTACTCAGCCAAACGAATGATTCTCATTCAGTAGACTCTCTTCTCGCCTTAGTATCTGTCTGTGCGTCTGTGTGTGTGTGCGTGTTTGTATCTGTGTGTGCGTGTGTGTGTGTGCTGACAATGATGAAGTGTTGACAAATGTGTTAAGGGATTTGCGGTTGGTTGACTTTCATTTTCGTCAATGATTTTTGAGTGTATTGCTTTTGATTCACTTCGTAAGATACTTTTGTTTAGTTAAATATTTTCTTTTAACGCAACATAAATCTTATATGAGCTTGTTCTTCTGCATTAAAATTAAACTGGGACTAGTCGAGGACTATGATAAATTCCAAGTAGTTGTCGCAATTTAAGGCACTGACAAAGATGCTTTTGGCAATAGAAAAAGGCTTTGCTTCAGCTGGCTAACAAAAGACGAGCAATAAAAAAAAAATATATAAATATACATATATGACACAGGCTTTCATTTTGTAGCTGGTCTTTATGTGTTTGTGTACATGCTTGTGCATGCACATATACAACTCTGCGGCCAGTTGCCTAAGCCGCTTAGTTTTATATACTTATATAGTATATTTGATTTTTTTTTTTCTATGTATGTTGAATTTTTCCTCTATGATCTAAATTAAATTAAAAACAGAAAGGAAAGCTCACTTGGAGTCGTAGATGCTGAGATACTCTCTCCCTCTCTTAAGGCATTATCGGCTATATACCTACCTTATTTTGAGCACTGGTTTTTGTGCAAGACTATAATATTACATACTAATAAAGGAATACCTTTTGTAATAGAATTCTAGTTCAAAGGTAGCTAAGCTAAAAGAGTTCGTCGCAACGACGTATCGTTAGCTTTTATGTGATTTTTGCGATTTTTTGTGTGTTGATACGATAAGCTTAGACTAGTAGCGATTATATCAGCAGATTTGGAAATAAAACAAAACAAAAAATAAAGTTACTGAAAGCAAAATTGAAACTCTTGAAGATGGCAAGCTTAGTGCCAAAAAGGATTCACTTGAGGACGTATCGTCGTAACACTAGTGGTGTGGACACATTCGATCAATGCTGCTCCTTGAAACAAACAAATGGCTCATTGCAATATATTATTATGCGTTTAATATAGTCTTTATAAATTCGTATGCGATTCGTAACCTTATTACGCGATCTTCGAATAAAAAGCGTTTAAGTCGTCGAAAGTTTCTGAAGGCCCTTTCAACATCTTTGTCACATCTGCGGATGACTAAAAGACTGTTTTCCAAAACTATTCCTTGCTTTATAACATTCAATTCTGAAAAAACTAGGGATCCGCCTTTATTAAATGTTGTGTCTTTTATCCTTCAATTACTCGTCGAATATGTGTGGCGGATACAAATATTCACTTAGAAAATTTTGAAGGTATATTAAACTTCTTTGATATTATTTTTTCTGCCCACATAGTTAGATAGTATCATAAAGTGATTATTGAAGAACAAAAATCTGTGTCTTTTAGGCTTAGGAATCATATACATATGAGCCCTTGAAGGAAAACTGAATGATTTTTGTTCGTTTTAATAGGGTATACTTAAATGAATAATAATTATTTTTATTTGAATATAAAATAAATTGTTTTAATTACAATATGCCAAAATTCTGTTCAAAAATTTCCTTCAAGAAGTAAATGCGTAAATATATTATGGGCCCCTCAGGGTAAAACTGAAGATCAGAAGATCTTCATACTAAAAAAATCGATACTATGCACATGTGGGATATAGGAGAGGGGAATGAGGCCACCGAGGGTAACGGTCAGGAGCGTAAGAGAACAGCGAGAATATGACATATAGAGCGAATAGTTATAGAGAGAGTGAATAGAATAAATTAGCTCGCTGATGAGCAAGGCAAGCAGAGACCATGATCCAACAATAAGAAGGTTACGCAATGCGCAGGCCCATTATTCGTATCTCTCTGAAAAAGAAAGCGCCGCTTCAATTTTTATATGGTAGCTATATGAAATTGTGGATGAATTTTGATCAAATTTTCAACAAATCTGTAGACTAGTATAAAAATCAGGGAGCAAATTAGAGTTATGGGGTTGAGAAAAATCAAAAGGAAAAAAGTGCTTTGGATGAAAGTGTAAGCGTATAATTTTTTTTAAAGGACTAACCGGATTAATAATTTTTTTTTATAATTTTCCCTGAGAGAACAGGGACCTACAGTTTATAGCCAAATCCGAACGGCGGTGTCTTGAATTAATAGAGATTTTCTAGGGCAAATAGCGTCTTTTTGATAGCGATGCCAGGCAAATGGACCAGTACCTGTGCGGGAAATCGAACCACCGATCATCGGGTTACAAAGCTAGTACGCTATCACTACTCTATCCATGGCCACCGGATTAAGGATAATAAAAACAAAAATATCGCGACCAAATTTATGTCACCTTTTTTTTTTGTTTTAGACTTAACATTTGCGTCACCTTGTAAGTTCATTGCATCATGCAGTCGGTTCATCGAAGAAAGCTAAACAAATATGACATGTTTAAAGTAAACTAGATGTTGCGAGTGTATTTAATTATAATTTAATTTGAAAAATCTTTTTAAAGTTAATAATAATATTAATTTAATAGACTCTAGACTCTATAAGTAAATATAATTGTGATTAAAACTCACACTTATGTAGTTAATTTTTTACCAAAATGTGCGTATAATCTGTACGAAAGTGAAGTTTTTTGAATCATTTTGATATTTGTGTATCTATATAGTGTGGCAATTGAAAAATAAAATATATCGCCAAACATACTATTTTTTTTTTTTGAATAACAAATAAATCAAAATTTTAATTAATTTCTTAGTCAAAAATTTCTTCATATTTCAATAAAAAAAAGTTCGAATAAGATAAGTATACGCCGTACTATCCATAAATAGCATTTCATTTAAATGTTTCCCTCCTTGTTTGTGTGTAACAATTGCGAAGAGCTATGAAGAAGTACTGTGGATTGTATTCGCAAAAAGTGAAATTAATTTTTATAAAAAAAAATTATATCTATATATATAGTTGACCCTAGAAAAGTTGGAAAATTAGCTAAGAACTAATCCAAGTATGGATTACCCATGGGGAAATGGCGACCATTATCAAAAAATGTAACGAAGTGATGAGCTTGATCATAAGACGAACCTTATGGCCAAATTTTAAGGGCCTTGCTCTTTTGGTCCTCAAGAAATGGGTAATAAGGGCACCCAGACGACGAATGGGTACGACTTAATTGATTTTTTCTGCCGTCCTGATCATTTTCGTATAACGATTTTGAGGTCTTTCCATCTAGAAAGGCCTTCATTGACCCGTCGCAGATAGGTAACTTTAAAATCTCTCAATTCTCAATGGTAGCAAAATTAATACCCATATAAAATGTAATGTATGTAAACTTTTGCTTTCGTCTTGATAAAAAGGATTCGCGTAAAGATATACAAAAAATGTGTCTTTTGTAGTCTTGTTTCATTTGGTATATACCTTCTAGTTTTTTATTCGTCACCTTCTTGTCGCTACATCCAACAAATTGCACTGACCTGGTGTATAAGAAAAAAAAAAAATGTGATGCAGTTAAGGTGGTGCCCGACAGAGTAATACCCTGTACCATTTATCTCGAAAAAATTATATTCCAGAGTGTTCTTTCCATATAAAGGACTTGGGGTCTGCCACGCCCTCTTCTGTTCGTTACATACTTGGCACAAATCTAGTATACCCTTTGTAGCTATAGGTACAGGGTATAAAAAGTAATTTTCATATACTATTTATAACTGACAATAAGTTTGATTAAAGCTGCGCCAAGCAGTGCCTTGGGCAGTGTGACCGTCTCAACTAACATAGCAACAGCACGGATTTCTATTCATTTTAGTTGCATGAAATATTACATGTCTGTGCCGCTACAGTCCTTTTGCTCTCCGTCCTTTACACATGCCGCACCACCAGCATCAAAGTAAGTAGTTAGGTAAGCAGTGCCAAAAATGTGTTTACCGTTTAAACAAAAGTCGCATTAACTGGCAACGCCAAAGGCAGTGCCATTCAATGGTGTGCGAGTTGCCAGATCTTCGTGCCCCGTAACGCGCCCCATAACGTAAGTAGTTCGGTTCGTAGTTTCCAGTTGGCACTTGCTGCATTGAATTGCATTTAATGCATGGCCAACATAATTTTAATGAGTTTTTGCTTTTAATCCGTTTGCAAGATGTTGTCAATGAGAGGATCTCGTTGCTGCTACTGCTTCTTCTTATATGTATGCAGTGTTGTTGCATGCCTCGTGGCTGCCCCTGCAGCATTTTAATTCTTTCATTCAGCGTAAAATGATTCATAACGCGGTAGCTCCGGCTGAATCAGAATCCGAAATTGTAGCTGAAGCTGGAGCTGAATCTTTGCTGCTTCGCTGTCATCATTTTGCATTTTACATTTTGTCCATTTTGCAATTGTACGAGTGTGTGTGTGAGTATCTGTGTGCATGTTTTCTTTCTATTTGCATGCAACAATTTCCCTTATGGCCTCAAGCATTTTACCGCGGCAGTATATCTGTTTTTTTTTTTCATGTTTCCTTCGCTGTTTGTTATAATTTTCCGCTCTTTTCAGCATTTTAATTTGATTCTACAAACCATTCTTTCGTACTCCATTTTTTTTCTCGTCGTTTTGTTCGTTCGCCATTTCATTTCATTTGTTTTTTGTTTTTTGTTGGATTTTTCAATTTCGCCGCCTGGTTCTGGACTGGCGGCAACAATTCTTGTTGCATATTTGTCGGCTTGCGTTTCATTTCGTTTCGTTTGTTTGTCAACATGCTTTCGCAAGCCCCCAGCCAGCCCCACTCCCAATACGACGATCCTGCCACCCACCAGGACACGCCTTCTTTGCTGCAATGTAAGCGACAATGATTTCGCTGCTGGCATTTTCATTTTAAATCCTTTAGCCAAATTCACACGGAGCTGAGACTGTAACTATAACTAGTAGTTCAACAGCTTGCTTCAGGGTTACAACATTTCGCAGCATATATCCGTAATACAGGGCCTCTCAATAAGCGCATCTGAGGTTTAAATGTTTCGTATTAAATTTTGATTTTATCTCAAATGTTATTATGTAATCGATGTTTTTAATATTTTTGTCGAAAAAAATTATTTATTGGAAAGCTCATTGGCCACCTAGACTTGGTTATCTGGACTTTATACGACTTGTCCAACTTTTCATGGCTCACCAGTGCACAGTGGTCGGAAAGACAAATTTGTTGACGCAAATTCGAGAAATATTTAATTTTAAAGCCGTGTCTGGCCACCTCTTCAATTCGCTTCTAATGCTTCTGGGGATAGCCAGGGAAACATAAGAATCGTTCACACATCTGCATCTAAATGGAAATTATTATTTGGAAAAACTTTATTGAATTTCGTATTATTTCTTCTCAGGGTTATAGTAATACAATTAAACCAAAATCTTTTTTTTTATTTAAAAAAAAATTAAAACAAAACAATGTGATTAAAATTCTTTATATGCTTTATAATAGAGCCAATATACGCATACCCACAGAAAGCTCCACCATGACTGAAAAATTCAACGTTAATTAAAAATATTGTCTAACTTGGTGTTTATAAAGAAAAATATTCAAAAGTTAAAATTAAAAAGTTTAAAACATTGCTCAAAACTTAGGTTGTTAAATTTCAAGAAATCTAGCTACAAAGCTAAAAGTTATTTTTTTTTATCAGATCTGGTTATTTTCAAGAGCGCCTTCTTTTTATTATTTTTTTTTTTAATTTCTTATAATGTATTATAACTTTTTATACTTTTTTTTTAATTAGTTATAATTTTTTATACTTTTTTGTAAGTTTTTAAAATTTTTTATAAATCTTAAAACTTTAAAATTTTTAAAAAAAATTTTTATTTTTCTTTATTTTTATAATTTTTATACTTTCTTATAATTTGTTTTTAAGTTCATACAATTTTTTATATTTATTTATAATTTTTTATATTTATTTATAATATTTTATAATTCTTAAGATTTTTATAATTTTCTTATAATTTTTTTTTAAGTTTATAAAATTTTTTATATTTTCTTATAATTTTCTATAATTTTTTATATTTATTTATAATTTTTTAAAAGGTCATAAAATTTTTAATATGTAAATATTTATATTGTTTTATTACTTTTTATATTTTTATATATTAATATATATATATAAAATATATATAATTTTTTATAAATTTTAAAATTTGTATAATTTTGTTTTAATTGATTCTTATAATTCTTATAATTATTTTTTTTTTTTTGGATTTATTATAATTATTTATAATGTTGAAAAATGTTTTATTACTTATTTTAATTTTTTTTTGTAATTTTGTTTAATTTTTTATAATTTGTTATTTTTTCTTATAATTTTGTATAATATTTTATAAATTTATATAATTTTTTTAGTTTCCTAAAATTTTGTATGTTTTATAATTTTGTGTATTTTTTTATAATTTCTGTATTTTTTTTTAATTTTCACAATTTTGTATGATTTTTTGTAATTGCTTATAATTTTATAGTTTTGCGATTTTGTATTCCAAGGCAAAGCCCACTTTTATTTTTCGTAACGTAACGCCATCCGTAGGTTTGCTTATATTTTTAATCGATAGAAAGGATTCTTGTCCCTTTTTTACTACTTTAGTGCAACTTAATTGCTTCGTAAGCCATAAAAAAAAGTTTGTTAAAATCAGTTTTTCCCTGTTTTTTTGTCATTTACAAAAGTAACATCACGCCAGAAAAGAAATTCCTATAGCTTTAAACTATAGCATACTTCTATAACAAATTAAGACCTTATTTATATTCTCATTCAGACTGCAGGCCACTTTTGTTCTGGCTATAAATTTTTAATTTATCAATTAATTTTATAAATATAATTTAATAATTATAATCATAATTTGCATTTTACGAAAAAGCCAGCAGCTAGAAATTAGAAAACTTTATACAATATAATTTGAATAAAAATAGTCACATTCCAGGATACCAAGAGATTGCGCAGTCTTGAGGTCCCGACTATAATCAAAGATATAAATTTTTAAAATTTATTTGTATTATTAAGTAAAAAGTATATATAAATAATAAAATCGAATCAACTAAAGTTTAGTGCATATTTACATATGTTGAATACTTTTCATTGAATTTTTGTGTTTCAAGTTGTGACCAAAGTAGAACAAGTAAAATATTTCATTTAATTTACAGATGCCAAAAATATAATTTTCAACTCCAATATCAAAAGATTATTCTTGAGTGCAAAAAGCCTACATATCTGATGGTGTAAACAAGCTTAAACGCTTCATGAGCGAAAAACCCATAAGCTAAAGGAACTTGGTTATATGCACGGCCAGAAACTAAAAGTATGCAACAATTTCTTGCCAAGAGCCAAGTGCATCCATCCATCAAGTTGCAACCGAAGCATTTCGAGGCAGCTATGTTTCTCATTTTGGCATGCCACGAGCAAACGCTGAGCCAAAATATCTGAAATACCAATTAACCAATAACTGTGCTTAAGCAAAAGCCTCTCAGATACATTCCCACCCATAACAGATGCCCACAGAGATGGCCTACAAATGCACACTAGCCTCGATCTGGATATACGAGTATTTTGGAATGTGCAGCTACCGCTGGACCAGCTTCAGGCCAGCTTATACCAATGCTCAGAACAGAGATGGCCAAGAGAGTAGCGTTGAGGCGGCCGGTTAAGGCCTAAATCAAAGCGCAGTTGGGTAATGCCAAGAATTTTCCATAATATAAACACACGGCGATGTTTGTTGTTGTTATTGTTGTTGTTGTTGCTGTTGTTGTTGCGGTTACCAAAATCAAAGCAAATAGCAACAAATTGGCCAAAAGTGAAAAAATGTATATATACAAAAAAAAAACAACAACACAAAAAGCATAGAATTCTCTTGCCACGGCCTATACAAATAGTTAGTGCTACGTTCTGCAATTTGTTGCACGCACAAAATGTAAAATATTTTCAATTAATTTGCTCCCGGTTCAATTTCTATTTAACAAAAATTTAAATATTTTCCTTTTCATTTGAATTTTACATCGAATGTCGTGGGCGTTGTTCGCTTCTCGTAATGCCCTATCTGTGGAAAATACGTTTGTACAGCAACGAAAGTATCTTTCAGATACTCGTACGTCATAGGCAATAAATGGTTTGTTTGTTTGAGAAGGTACTTGAATATTTTTTAGAGTGACCGTTTCTATTTGAGCATCGACGAATTAGCAGTGAAATGATTTTTTTTTAGAGTGAAATATGTAACGAAAATATCTCTGAGAATAAGCAGCCAACATCTTTGGAGGCACAGATACTTCTCTAATTAGTTATATGGTGTGAAAATGTACAATGATAGGGTTTCAGAAGCGGAGTGAGAGAGTATGCGTTTCTAGATGGGAAACAGTTCTCAGTGGAGTGGATTATATCAACGTTCTGGATGCTTCCTTGGGCAAAACAATATTTTTTAGATACAGTAACAGCAGCAGACCTGTAGAGTGAGATTGACGCAGAACTGATATAAAATCCATTTTACACTGAGAAAAAGAATTAAGAATTTGATTGTAGATATCTTCCAAGACAGATATTTCTGTCTTAAGAATGCTTCTGAAGAAGAAGTGTTCACAAAGAACATTTCGTCCTCATTGAAAGAATGTCTAGTCTTTTGGCTGAGATTGAGAGTATTTTATTATAGTATCGTAGAAATTAATTCAGGGAACAAAGTTATTAAAGCCAGAGCAACATAGACCCTCAGTTTAATTTTTTTTTTAATTTCGGGTCAAAAGAAACCAAAGAATTCTTTAAAATTCTGCGGCGAAGAACTTGTTATGATAAAATTTAGACTTACGTAAAGATCAGCTCTTTTAATAAATAAAATAAAATAAAATAAAATAAAATAAAATAAAATAAAATAAAATAAAATAAAATAAAATAAAATAAAATAAAATAAAATAAAATAAAATAAAATAAAATAAAATAAAATAAAACAAAATAAAATAAAATAAAATAAAATAAAATAAAATAAAATAAAATAAAATAAAATAAAATAAAATAAAATAAAATAAAATAAAATAAAATAAAATAAAATAAAATAAAATAAAATAAAATAAAATAAAATAAAATAAAATAAAATAAAATAAAATAAAATAAAATAAAATAAAATAAAATAAAATAAAATAAAATAAAATAAAATAAAATAAAATAAAATAAAATAAAATAAAATAAAATAAAATAAAATAAAATAAAATAAAATAAAATAAAATAAAATAAAATAAAATAAAATAAAATAAAATAAAATAAGAGCAAAGAAAATTTGTGTTCTTGCAGGATATGATATAAAGAAACGTTAAATCGATGATTAATATTTTGCAACAGTCTAGACTGTAAAAGCAACAAAAAACTGTGCCAAACGATTTTTAAAATTAAAACTTACAAAACTACTAAATATTTTTGAACTAGTTTTTTTTATTCTAAGTTGTCAGTGAGAGTCCTTCAAAAATAGTTTCCTTATTTTTAAACCATCGTACTTTCCAAAAAAAAAATGAAATATTTGAATGGCTTTTTAATCCTTCTTTACATGGAATAAATGTATCAAATCAATTTAATGCCACATTGTTAAAAAAAAAATTAAAACGAATATTTTTTAATGTTTGTGCTTTCCCAAAATCTTCTATTTTATTATTCTATAATTGTGAATTTTCTGAGTCCGTATATTATTATAATTAAGAGGAATAATTAAGGAATAATAATAGAATTTATGTACACTTATTTATTATATATTAAAAACTTAAGGTTGCATTGAATTGAAAAATTTATAAAAACATTTTTTTGTCAAAAGATGTCAAAAATTATAATATAAAAAAAAGTTAAAAAGGCATTTTTTTATTTTGTTTTATTTTTATTTTGTGTGAATTTTTTTTTGCCAAAAGTCTTTAAAAATGAAATATAGTTTTATTATCTTTTAACGGAACACATATTCAGTGTTAATATGATTTAAAAAATAAAGTTTTCCTTTAAAAAATTAATATTGCTCAACAAAGAATTGTTTAATTATTTGCATTAAATTATGTACTTTCAATAAAATGTTTTGCATTACAACTAACACAAAAAATAATTGAACAAACTTAAACATTTGCTATGTAAGATATATTTAATTTTTTTATATGTGCTTCATTAAATAAATATAATGAACGATCTTAATTCATGTCTGCAATAACTTTATAAACAAGCGACTAAACAAAAATTGAAAATAAAAATATATAAATAATATAAATATAAAATTTTTTAATTGATCTATAAATCAAATTGCATTATTAGTTTAAAAACAAAAACGTAGAACTCATTATTATTTGTTTTTACCACAAAATTTTTTTTTTTTATGCCACAATTTTTAAATATTATTCAATATTGTATAGCATTTTTTGAATATTTTTCTGATGATATAGACTTCAAGGCTTGCACAATTTTTTTTTTTTTGAGTAGAAAAATAATTTTAGCTAAAATATTAGTGCCAATATTTTTATTTTATTATATAATGTATATGGAAGTAATTTGTCAAAAATTGCTCCTTTTTTACGGTCAGCTATAAAATATTTTTCAGAAAATATGAGAACTTTTCATATTAAAAGATTTCGAAAACTGCTTTTTTAAAACTTGAAAAAAATAATTAAAAAATGAATTAAGTATTATCTTAAACAAATTTGTTTGGTCTTAAACGTTTTAAGCGAATTTTAATTCAATAAGTATCCGTCGTTGAGCAGAAGATATTATTGAGAGCGTTAGAAATTTATCATAAAATTTTTGTTCATTGGAATAGATGGATTTACGCAAATTTTATAATTCCAATTGTAGTTGAGCAAAACGATTTTGCTTTAAGAGGCAAGATATTTTTTGCAATTTATCGACAATCGATTCTTTTTTGAATGAAATAAAAAGTTTTACTATCATTTTTTTATAGTTTTTAAGATTTTTTTTTTATAAAAAATATGAATAAAATGCAACTATTTTTTTAAAGCACATAAGCCGTAAATTTCACTCTGAGAAAGAAATAAATTTAATATATGTATGTATCGATACTTCCTGTGTAAGAGTGACCATATATGTATGTACTGTGAAGCAGCGACTTAAACAATTTATTCAATATAATTAAAATCTAATTTTTTTAGTAAAATTGGCAAAAATTATTTGTGTAATTGGGATAATGCGACTTATATTTTGTTGGAGATGCAACCACCTGGAACCGGAACATTGCTGTTCTACGACGAAATTCTAAAAATGTCTGCATATTAAACAAATATGAAAACGCAGCTTGGTAAAGAGTAGTATATATATTCTTTGATCATTTTTATGTACAACTTATAGCTAAGGCTTAATAAATTTTTTACATAAAAATTTAAAAAAAAAATTTTTTTTTAAAAATTACTAACCAAAAATTTAAAAAAAAAACTTTTAATGCTAAAATGTATATATCCTGAACTGTTTGTTAGAACTACACAAAAATGATCCTTATCAAATGGGTTGAAAAAATATAATACCATTTGAAATCATTTATACAAATATTCGTTAGTTAAATTTACGATTTAGGATTCGGCTGCTAAAGAGCATACAAACTTCGTTACCTTAGACAAGGATGCGTTTCTTTGGCTGGTATTTCATTTTGTTGGCCGCACTTTCATGTTGATTGCGCGGCCAGCCCTTTTCTTTGGTATTATTTTTTTTTTTTTTTTTTTGGTTTTTGATACTTTGTGCCCGGTATTCATTTAATTTTTGGCGTATTTGTACAACACTTGAAGGTGTGCCTCGACTTTGGCCCATGGCCGTAGCATGGTCAGGCACTTTCCGACGACTTGGCTGGTTGGCAAAACTAATAACTTTTTCCTTAGGTTTTTGTTTATTCATGAGTTTGATTTCTTTTTTGTTGTTTTTTTTTTTATGCTGCCTCCCCCCGCCAGCTCTTACTCGTCAACATTTAGACTTGATAACTTTCTGCCTCGTTGGCAGGCAGGAGCGCTGGAGTGGGTCTGCGGGTGCTTGGTTGGGCGCCAAACAGCTGCTGTTTGTTTTACCGTGTTTGTTTGCCTGACTGTCGTTCTGACTGTCGTTCTGTCTGTCTTTCAGTTTGTTTGCTTGTTTGTATGTTTGTTTGTTCGTTCGTTCGTTCGTTCGTTTGTTTGTTTGTTTGTTTGATGGGAACCGCAGAAAACGTTTTTGGCCTGATGGCGACCACAAGCGTCCAGGCGTACCCACACGACAAATTCATTTACCAACTTTTGTATGACGGCATTACCTACCCACTGCTGGAACTGGAACCACTCAACCCTATATATTTTCACGCCGAACTGCACACACGACAGACGGCCCTGAAGTTTCAGGCAAAAACGCATAATTATTTTATTTGTTTTGCAGCCTGCTCTTAATTTTTATTATTTATTCATACAGTTTTTGTGCGCAGTGTCAACGAATGGCAAGCGGCTTGTTTAAAGTTACGTAAATTGTTTCAGGCTAAATTTACATGATAATACATATATACATATAGACACACACATACACACACACAGAGATACATATAGCCCACAGCTATAGATAATAAAGGCCAGCCATCAGCTGATAATGCAGCTTATCGTTGTGTATAACATTTTACAACACCGCCGCAGAATTAAACCCAATAAATGTACACACTGGTCACACACACACAAACCCTGGCTATAACAGACACACACACACACACACACACACACACACCCTTAACACCTTTGCTTCATTTTATATAGAACGACATCATTGACATTCATTGGATTTTTGAAGCCCATTTTCGCACCTGATGCCAAAGTGTTGGCAAAATGTTTTATGGCTTATTCAAATGCCTTTGCAGCAGCCATAAACGTAAAATGATTTGCCAACACTGCACAGAGATACAAAAATAGTCGCAGCAACAAAGGGTTAACCGCTGCCAATTTAAATTTTTATGTTCATGGCCAACACAACTCATTATGGCCAGACGCTTTATTGTTGCTCAACACTGACACACACACAAACACACACACAAAAAAAAGAATCTATTTTCGAAAAATTGCAAAAACCTTTAATGTATGTAAGTTTTGCTGTCTTTGTATTGGAAATTGCACGCTGCCAAAAGAAATTTCTTAAAAGCAATAGACTTTAGTTAAACAGCAGCCGACCAGCGAAAATGTTATCGATATTTTGGCTAATCGATTAATTTGTATGCAACAGTGTGTGGAATTAAAAATTAGTTAAATTTTCGGGCTTATGAGAAAGAGCTTTAAATAAATTCATATACTTAAGCTGCAACTCGTAAGAAGCATTGAAGCTTGCTTCTAATCCCTCCCTGCTTTCTTGTTTTTTTTTTTTAGTGATCGTTAATCAGTGTACTTTCATAAAAAGCTAATATTTCCCTCCCTGCTCTACGTATGAAGTTGCAGTCCCAACAAACACTTAGACTTATAATTACATATTCGTTATGAAACCACATGTTAATACATAATTAATTTTAATTATTTTTTCTGTAATTCACAGGCTATGATTACAATCTATTAGTTTTATTTTTTTATTGCCAGACGTTTTAATTTGTCAATCATATAACTAAACTTGTTGGTTAAAGAAGTGAGAAGGTTGGAGAAGAAGTAGTGGCTAATAATGGGCAATATTTCAAATAAAACTTTTGCAACGTTCTTCGCAATAAATTCCAAGTTTTTATACCCTGTACCGTATGGTACAAAGGGTATATTGTGTTTGTGCAAGCCGAAAATGTATGTAACGTACAGAAGGAGAAGTCGGAGACCCCCCAAAGTTACCTAAAGTATGATCAGAGTGACTAGAGAAGTCGATATACCCATGTCCGTCTGTCCGTCTGTCCGTCTGTCCGTCTGTCCGTCTGACCGTCTGACCGTCTGTCCGTCTGTCCGTATGAACGCCTAGATCTCAGAGATGGTAAGAGCTAGAGCAACCAAACTTTCAGATAAGATCCGTTATTTATCCATAGAAGACAAGTTTATTTTATTTTTTTGATATCGGGACTACATTATATAGCTCCCATAAGGGTGTTTCAGAGGACCTCGAAAAAAATCAAAAGTTTTAGATGGACAATTCGTTTGCTTATGAAGATATCATAACCAAATTTGGCAATCGGAAGTTTTTTAGAAACCCCCAGCAATGTACCAAATTTTATCAAAATCGGTTGACTATATCATATAGCTCCTATAGGACCAATCGGTCAAAAAATCGTTTTTTGTACAAAATTCGTTGTGTTTCGTTTGTTTGTGAAGATATTGTAACCAAATTTGGCGTTAAGGAGTTTTTTAGAGTTCCCAAGCACTGTACCAAATTTGATCAAAATCGGTTGACTATATCATATAGCTCCTATAGGACCAATCGGTCAAAAAATCGTTTTTTGTACAAAATTCGTTGTGTTTCGTTTGTTTGTGAAGATATTGTAACCAAATTTGGCATTCAGAAGTTTTTTAGAGATTTTCAACACTGTACCAAATTTTATCAAAATCGGTTGACTATATCATATAGCTTCCATAGGGCCAATCGGTCAAAAAAATTTTTGCACAAAATTCGTTGTGTTTGGTTTGTTTGTGAAGATATTGTAACCAAATTTGGCATTCAGAAGTTTTTTAGAGATCTTCAACACTGTAGCAAATTTGATCAAAATCGGTTGACTATATCATATAGCTCCCATAGGGCCGATCGGTCGAAAAAAAGTTTTTGATTAAAAATTCGTCTGTTTTTGGTTGTTTATGAAGGTATCATAATCTAATTTGGCAATCAAATGTCTTTTGGTGTTCGCAAGCAATTTACCGGATTTTATTGCAAGCAGTGGTACAGGGTATCCCAAAGTCGTCCGCTCCCGACTTTAACGTACGCCATCTTTTTTTATCGAAAACGACACCTTGTACAGTTTTTATTTAAAAAAGTAATTGTAACTCTTTGTAATTTTTTATTATGCATTTTGTGCTTTTTAATTGTTTTAATTTCAATCTGGTTTGGTGTATAAATAAAGGGCGTAACCCATTATGCAATAATTTTCAAAAGTATGTGTTGTTTTCACACTATTCGCACATGTTTTACATATGCATAGGGTAGGCCATCTGTTGATTTGTTTGTTAATTGCATTTAATTGGTAAATTTTCCAACAAAATTGTGCAAATGTATGTATGAAAAATATCTGGCCTTTGGGTGGGTGACTTTTTTTTTGACGAAAACTCATCTGGCTGTTCTCCCAATCATCGAACGTATAAGCGACGCTATTTTCATAGAAAGCCTCTAACATTTTTACGCATTGTTCGGTTGTCAAACGATCCAAGTTTAAAATTGAGTAGTTTGAGCTTGACATACATATGTATATCACCATACCACTTTAGAGGGGTATGTTTCAAATTATGAGTGTTTAACAATCAAACCAGCAGATGACCCACCCTGCATAATATTTTAGAGGTGGGAATGCGAATAGCCTGAGTACCAAAAACTCTTTAAAAGTGTAAGTGTTAACCTTAGAACTTAACGTTCAACGATGTTTGGAGACCAAGGTTCGATAGTCAACTTTTTTTTTAACCACAAAAATTATATTTAAAATATATGATAGATTATGTTTAAGGTTTTGCATCTATAGAGTGCATCGTAAGATGTTTTCAACGTATAAAAATATTTGTGAATATGAAAATGCTTAAAGAAAGAAGCTAACATTACTTACAGTGTGCGCCATCTTTTGGAATATTTTCTTTAGAGAAAGCCGAATGCGCCATGAAAATCGATATCGGTGCATGCTGATTTATTATATCTGTCTGAAAATGGTCTGGTTAGTTACTGGTTTCAAAAAGACGATCGACAGTAGATCGGACAATACAGTTTCTGCAGCGAAAATTCCCTGGCATTGAGATATCGAAAAAATGGCAACTTTGACTGGCCAACCAGATCTCCAGATTTGATTTTTTGTGGAGCTATTTGAAAAGCAAAGTGTAAGTCCTTAAGCCTCAGACCATTGACGAACTCAAGGTAACCATTCGTGCTCGAAAAAGTAATGGGGGCGAGCAGCAAAAATAATATATTTTGTTATGGCCACTAAAATCGGCTAGTTGATGATATTATTTTTAAAACTTGTTTCAAATAAATTGTAAAGGAGCAAATTATATAAAAATACCTCAGTTAGGGAAATCGGTTGCTTTTTTTTCAGTTATTCAATATTCACATACCGATGTGAAAGATGGCGCACCCTGTATAAGAACTAATTTTTTTTAATTATAAATATATTTAACTTCTTAATGTGATTTTATTTATACATTCAGTTTGTTTTTTTTTTTAGCTATTTACAAAAATTTATCAGATATTCGCACTTAAACATGGAAATTCTAACAATCCTGTCTTTATAAAACGTGCTGTATATATTAAATTCTTAAAATCTTTTTCTTCACTTCTTGAGCGTCTTCTAAACGTATCGCAACGTTAGCTTTACATATCTCTATGGAAAATTCAGACTTTTCTTTCTGTATTTTCTAAAATATTCCTGTTTTGCACTCTTCACTAAATTGTCGTTTCTCTCCCTTAATAACCTTATACATATGTTTCGTTGATGGTTTAAAGGTAGACAAAGTCCTTGACAACAATACGTAGTGTCTAAGCACGCCAAAGCAGTGCAAACTGCTTCTATGCAGTATACAAGCAGTTTAAATAGCTTCTATGCAGCATGCAAGCAGTTTCCAATTTAATAATATTTTCCTAGGTCATTATAATATTTAACCCATAACTTCCGTTTTGATATCATTTGCGGGATTAGGAATAAGCATCGAAAATAGTCAATGTGGTTTTGATTATTGAGGCCACATAAGTCTATTTATAAAAATTTTTTAACTTTTGGTCGTCAATAACAAAAAAGTACATACAAGTTGTAGATCAAATTAAAAGGTTGTCTAAGTAGGCATTAAATTCGCTTGTAATTCACATCATATTTAAGCACGAAGTGTTACATAATGAAGCTTATTTTTACCCATGTTAATTTTATTGCTTTTCAATTTTTTATAAACAATATATTTACCATTTCTTGAATCCAACTTTTCCGGTTACAACTTCAAAAAAAAAAAATGGTCTGTCACTCTCCCATAATGGACGCAACCGTTAAGCACTGACCTTACTCAAGTTCAATTTAGGTTGTACGGAGCAGCCAAATTGTGAAATTCTTATTCTGAATTTCGAACCAAGAGTTCTGTGTTTTTGATAGCCTGTAAGATCTTTAATAAAAAAACAGGGTGCGGCAGCGGGAACCCACTCAAGTTAAAATTTTTTTTTCAAACTAGGAACTTATCAATAATATTAAAAAAAAATAAAATGTGGTACAGTCGCCTATACCTATAAGTTCCCTAAATTTTTACCGATTTTGATGAAACTCGAATGTTACGTCAAAGAATTTATTTAAAGTATATGGAGTAAGTTTCAAGTTGGTATGTTGAGGGGTGTGGGAGAAAACACGGTAGATCGATTGCGGGGGGTGGGGGTACCGCATCGATAAAATTTGGATTTGGATTTGTTCATTAGAGCCACATGAATCAGCTTACCAAAAATTGTGATTCTAGGTCACTTGTAACCATAATTACGATGAGACAAATATTGACGCAGTTTATTGGCAAGGGGAGGTGAAATTTGTACATTTTTGACTGACTATAACTTTTGCTGTATTTGTCCGATTTTGTTCATTTTTTACACACAGATGCATCGCTCTGTTAAATATTAAACGGTGTGGCTAAAAACCACGAAACTCTACTGCGGGGGAACGGGAAAGATATTGACCTGATGGAAACAAACTTCATCTTCTGCGCACCAGCTGGTAAAGTTTCGTGTCTCTAGCTCTTATAGTCTTCGAGACGGACGGACGGCATGGCTCAATCGCTACCCGAGGTTATGGTATAAAGGACTTGGGGTCTGCCACGCCTCCTTCTGTTCGTTACATACATTGCACAAATCTAGTATATCTATATAGTAGTAGTATATAGGTACAGGATATAAAAATTTGTCCCTTAAAAAATTTTAGAGCCATAATCATACAATTTCAGACTACCAAAACGCTCATTTGGTTAAAGCTTAAACATTTTCCAAAAAAAAAAAAAAAAAAAAAAATGGTTTTTGTCAGATTTGTTGCCTGGTGTCAAGTTTCTAAAAGAGATATTCATATGATTTGCTTCCGTGCCAATCACTACCATTGTTATTTTTTATGTGCATAAAATTAATTAAGCTTATTAAAATTGTTTTAACGCAAAATAAACTGCAAGCTGGCATATGTCGAAGAGCATCCACTTTGGACGGGTTCGTTTCGAATTATGAGTGTTTAACAATCAAGCCAACAGATGGCCGACTCTATACAACTAAAATGCTTTTTGCGTAAAAGAAATAATATATTCTACTGCTATAGTAATGTAAGTGAGAAAAACTGATAATTTACGCAATATTATCCAAAAACCCATTTACCTACTAAACCTTCAACTGCATTAGAAACCACAACCTATTAAGTGCCAAAAAAAATGTATGCTTACGAGTATAAGTCATTTATTGACAGTCCCAAAAGAAATTCAAAGGCAAAGATAACTTCACAAGTTTACATTTTGGCATTCCAAGGCACAATATCTTTGCTTATTTCATGAACTTTGCATTGCATTACTGCCTTTTGCTTTTTTGGGTAAATAGCTTTTGCAAATGCATAGATGCATACACAGGCACAGTGACGTAGATAGCCATATGTTTCGAGTTAGATGCACACTCTAACACTTTGCACATATTTCAGATGTCTAACGATGTAACCAATAAAAAATGCAATGCAGCTCATGTTCACTCGCTGGTCACTACACTTGTCCCCGAGAGAGATAGAGAGCAGAATGAGAGAAAGAGAGAGAGAGTGTGAGTGTGTGAAAGAGGAAGTGAGACAAGTGACAGCTTGCTATGTGTCCAATGTGCCATTTGTGACGTCAGACATTGGCTACATTTTGTTGCACTGTCTAGTAGAAAGCGGTTAACAACATTCCAGTGACATGTTGCACTTTTTGACCATATTTTATTTTCAGTTTGGAGCAATGTTTTTAACTGACCAGCTTCAAGTTGGCTTTATTAATGATGTACTACAAAATATGTTGAGTCTGTTATAGACAAAAGTGTGCACTGTGCTGCATATTGAGCAGATGCTGCTCTGGGATTTGGTGATAGAGGGCACAAAATGTTGCAAAAGAGAACTGCATGACTTTGCAGGATTGATGTATAATTGGACAGAACGCCTGAGATGAAAATAATCCTAGAGCAAGGTACATGAAAAAACATCAGATGGGGGAAGTATTGAAAGAAATTTCTTTGCAAGTTTTCAATAACTCTGCTCATTTATAGAAATCTTGTTATTTATATGGAAAAACTGCTTAAAAGAAAGAATAGGTCAATTATTAAAAGTTATAAGTAACTTACTCGAAGGAAACTCCTTAAGCAATTTATGCAACTCTCAAAAGTTTAAAGACATTTAAATATTTTCGAAACTGAAGTCAGAAACATGACGCTGGCAACTAATTAAATGATACACATGAAGCTACAAAGTAACAAAAGAGCCAACAAAATATTCTTAAATTAAAACAAATAATCAACATCACTAACATTATGAGCCAATACGGGAATCCTTCTGTCAGCCGGGTTAACACAGCAAGCCAGCAAATGTGGCTTCGAAAATCGATTACATTTATTTGTGGTTTGTGTGCCGATGCACTCTGTTGTAAATACATAGTATTTTAATCTATAATTAAACAGCTAGAATTGTGGTTTATACAAACAGCTATATATATAAAACACATATATGTACATATATGTGTGCAAACAACATAATGAGATTTTCAAGCATATGGCTGAGCTTTTAAATTATTTCATCTCACAGTTGTATAAAAACATCAACAACAAAAACCCCAGCAGTAACAATAACAACAACAACAAGATTGAGCGGCTTTTACACATGGCCAAAAGGCCTACTACAATAACAACAACTAAATCTTTGTCGTATTTATTTTATTTTACATTATGTTTTTTTTTTGTGTTGTTTTTGTTTCTTATAGTATAATTCATGCTCCATTGTCTTTGACTGCTTTTGGGTTACTCCCAGACTATGCCAGGGTAGTCCTTGCCTTTTGTCTTCGACAGAGAGGATGCCAAGGGCCTGACCTTAATGACACAGCAATCTGTCTGCCGTTGGTAGCTCATGAAATTAGGCAAGAATGTCCGGTTTGGGTTTCGTACCCGCCCGTCACGCCTACTCCATTGCCACAGGTAGGCAGGCGGCCTTGTGCCAGAGTTTGGGTTTCCCCGTTTCCCAGCTTACCGCTTTGCCAAGCCCTTGTGCATAATGCCGAGTGATTTGTTAGTTTTTTTTTTGTTTTTTTTTTTGAGGCTTTACTTTTTTTTTTTTTTGGTTAGTTGGTCTGTTGCGGCCGTTTGTCCCTAGAGTTTGCTAACTAAAGCATTCACCTGTAAATTCCACAATGACCTGGTTGGCCTCACTCCATATTGAGGGGAGCTACGTCTCTGGCAAATTTGCATGCCATTTGTGGTGAATTTCATTTAAGATTTATTTAAATTTGTCTGCCTTTGCGTGTGAACTTTGGCCCGCATCATTTTCACGTCTTTTTGGGCTTTTGTTTTACGGCGTTGATATGATAATTTGCTTGCTGTTTTTGTAATATGTGAAACCTCAGTTGTTCACAAGTAAGCAGACACTTTGGTGCAAAAGCTATTTGTTTGGCCTAAAGATTAAGATGCAGACTCGAGTTTCGAGTTTAAGCAAGCTGTAACAAAAAGTCATTGATACATTTCCAAGCACATGCAGTAAATGTAAATTAAAAGCATATGTAAAAAATTGTTTACTAAGTTTATACCCTTTACCGAAGAATTAAAGAGAATTACTGATTTGTGCAACAAATGTAACAGATAGAAGCAGCAACATCGACAAATTTATTTACATTAATTTACACACCGATAAAATTCAAAACATGAATTAATTATCAACTTATTCTGTCAAGATACTTATACATTAATGTTGTCTAATATAAATATATTATATTATTTTAAATTATTCTCTGTTTGATTTTTTTAAATAAAGAAAGCTCATTTGATTGCAATGAAAATGTCCAAAGTTACATTGCTTTAATGCCCTAACTCAAGCGTACCCATAAAAGTATGCTACACTTTGTTTTTTAACTGTCCAACATGGCCACAGTGCGTATGTGTTGTGTTTATTTAATTGTGCGCTGCAAAGCATGCTACACTTTTTTCAATTGTTTCCCATAAAACACAGCGGCACACAGTGCGTATGGCAAATGAGCACAACGACATAGATAAATCGAAATAAATTTAACGCTAATGCCAAGCAAGAGAGCAAGCAAAAAAAAAAAAAAAATTTAACTCCCACACACACACACACACACATAGCTACAGATATAGTCGTCACATCTCTAAGGACCTCAAGTATGGCAAAATGCACAGCTTATTTTGCATTTGAGTAATGTGCGTTAAATTGTTTGAGTGTATAGGCCATGCTCGCTCTCCACTCTCTGTGTGGGAGTGTGTGTGTGTGTGTGTGTGTGTGTAATTAATGTGGCTGTTGTTGCCGGCTGGCTGCCGTTTTAGCTGCATGGCTGCCATACTGTCTGTCTGCCTTGACTCACGCGCTCTTTCTTCTTGCCACAATCTGACTGTCTGTTGCCTTTGGTTACACTTTATTCCGAATTATTTGCACATTTGCCGCCTTAGCATTAGGTTTTGCTCCCCCCCAACCCGCGCAACAACAATAACACAAACACCAACATTATTTTCACATCATTTAATTTAATGCGTGGCAAGGGGGCACAAATGCCCCACTATAAAAAATATGGCCAGCTTGTTGTTTTTTTTTTTGTTTTGCTTTGTTCTACATTTTATTTCACTTGTTGTTGGAAAAGTACATTGCTTTCCCAACGTCTTTCCGTCTTAACAAAAACAACTAGTAGAGCATTTTGTTAGCAGCTAATAAATGCCAAAGCAACGCGATATAGCGACCGCACTAAAAAATATTTCGGTGTACAACAATAACAAGCAGTTGTAGACGGGCCAGACGATGAAAATACCAAATGATAAGGGTGAGCAGCAACCAGAGACCAGGGGTTGCGAAGGCACTGTGAGCAATAACAAGCACGAAGAGGCACGCGCCCCCTGGCAGTGCATGCTTTGGCAGTTTGTAAACTGTAATTATTTTAAGGGATTCTTTATGCTAAATAGCTGTGATGTTGGTGGCGCCACATACATAAACAAACCCACACACGCACAAATTGAAATGAACCAAGCGGGCGGGAGGGAGTTCAGGTAGACTTAGGTGGTTGACTTGGGTTTTGGCTAGGCCTGTGTCAGGTGTAAAGTGGCAACGGCCTAGCATTGAATAATTACATTTTAATAGAGTGTCTGGACAAGTGTTTTAAAAACATTTTTCAACGGCACACACACACGCACACAAGGCACTAACACACACACACACACACACACACACACAAATTAAGATTGGGCCTACAATTAAGCAGCTTTAAGCTGGTATGTCATAAAGTAAAAAAAAAAATTAATTTGGCCTTTGATATTTTAATACACTGCAAATTAGGAAGAGTTTAATGAGTTTGTCCCACAACTTTGGGTAGTCATGGAAAAACTTATGAGTATAGTCAGTCATTTAGAAGGACTTAACTGGTTATGTCGGTATGCCTCAGACCTAACATCGTGTAGAGTATTTACAATTAGTAACTTAAGCTTTCTACTTTAAGTACTCATAAAATAGTAAAAAAAATAAGAATAAAGAATAAAAAGTAAAAGCGCGCTGGTTCAAAAGAGTTACAGCAATTGGCATTAGTTGGGCATAAAACTGATTTTACGATATTGGCCAAGCTTCTGTTTTTGGGTTAAAGCCAATACCAAGGTTCGCTTACAGACACTCTAACACATATGCTAAAACACACACACACATAGGCACAAGGCACACACAGGACTGGCTAGGCCAGGCCAGGCCAGGCCAGGAATATAATAATAAATTTCATCAAGTCACCAAGTTTCGTAATATGCCACACGTACGTCATTAATCTTGAGTTTTGAGCTAAATTTGATGAATTAGTGGCCCAATGCATTGGACCCGTCCAAGCGGCGCACAAAAGCAAATATACGAAATAGACATGAGCTTGGGATGGGATGGCAGTTGGGGGCAACGTATTGCTCCAAATTGTTGTTGTTGTTTTTGTTGTTGCTGGGCTGAGGCATTAAGTTTTGGCTATGTGGCTGACTGGTTGACTAACTTGGCAGCTGACGACAGAATTGCTCTGGCAGGATATCAATAAAGCCAAGGCAGGACAGCCAGCTGACCTCTAAAAGCTTATAAGACATGCACAAATACACACACACACACACGCACACAGATACTACTATGCCAAGGCAGACTTATGCATGTCTTGGGTTTGATTTGGGTACAGCTGTGAGGTTAAGCGGCCGGGCAAAAAGAAGTTTAACTAAAATAATAAAAGTCAAACTGTGTACAAACAGTTTTTGGCCTTAACGATATGGCTATAACTAAATATGTGTACATACATGCATACATATGTATATGCATGGGTAAATGTGTGTGTGTGTGTATATGTGTGTTTGTGTAATATTTGATTTGCAGCCAACAAAAGTTTCATCAAGCACACTACAAAAGTCTGCAAAAGTCTTAAGCTCTCAATTCTTACACTCAGCGAAATTCAATTAAAAGCATATATTTTTTTTGTTTGAAAATTTATATAATATTTTAGTTACAATATTTATTTAATTTTTTTGTCAAAAATAGGGTATAAAAAAATTGATAGATAAGGCGTCTAGCAACTCTAAACTCAGATTACCAAAATAATTTTAGAGGTAAAAAAATTTAAAAAAATTCTAGAGAAATCGTGCTAAACTATTTGTATGCAAATATCTGTAGTAATTACCTTAAGCAATTTTGATAAATTATCACGAGATAAATTTAGCGACCACAAAAATCTAAATCGAAAAAATATTGTTTGAGGCTTTTAGAGATTATATCAGAATCTTTGGTTATTGGGGTATATGGGACTGTTATTCGGCCTAAAATCAATATGATTGGTGCTGTAATATGCAAAGTTCATAACAATTTTTTGGTGGACCTGTGCTATCCTTAAAAAATTATAATCTCAAAATTGTATTTCTCTTAGTGTATATATGCATATGCATTTTCCTTGTACATTTAAATGAAATGTTCAAGCTGCTTTTCATAATGCTCTTTAATGAGTCTTTTAAATATATGTATGATGGATGCACTGCCTCCTGATGCTTCGTGCTGCGGCTGCTGCAATTTGTTCAACAATAAGAAATGCCTTTCAATAACTTTTAAGTGACTTCTTGAGGCCACTCCAAATACAGCATTTATGTACAGCAATTTCTTTTCCATTCAAGCATTTACTTTACATAGTATATAAGTGCGAATGCATACTATATGTGTATGATGAATGATAGCTCATATTTATAAATGTTTAATCATTTATTTAAAATTAAATTTTTCAATTAAACGACTAAAATTACTTACGGCTTTAAGAAGTTTAGGATGATGTTTGAAAACCTAGAAGAAAAGTAGTTAAACCTGCCTTAAACTTTGCAGCAAAATGATCAGAATGACAAAAGCAATCAATATCAATATCTGTCCGTATTGACTGATTTTGCAAAAGTGCTCCCCAACTGGCCATGCTCTAAATTAGACAGCCAAAACGAATATTCCTGGACAAAAAAACTCATTCAGTTTATGTCTTGGGATCCGCTTGGTTTCGTGTATCACAAGTTGCTTATAAAGGGTGTTTTTTTAACAGCGTACGGATTTCCGAAAACGATATCCCTGAAACCAGTTGTCACTTTTGACTAATTTAAATTTCATTTTATTCAGTAAGGACTAACAATTCATCATGGTAAGACTTACACCACAACAACGTCTTCAAATCTTCGAGATTTATAATCAAAATCAGTTTTCCATTGTAAAAACTTAAAGAGCTCTTCATACAATTTATGGACCGAATAATCGTTCAACAGAACATGCAATTCGTCTTGTTCTTGATCATGTACGAACTCATTTGAAATTCCACGATATCCGCCCACCAACCCGAATGAGAACAGCACGGTCCGAAGAAAATATCGCTGTTGTTGTGTCCAGTGTAGAGGAAAATCCAAGTTTATCGCTTCGCGACGTGTTACCGTCAATGGTGATCGATACAAAGCGATGATCAACGAATATTTGTTTCCAAATTTACGTGACATCGATATCGAAGAGTTCTGGTTTCAATAGGATGGATCTACGTGCCATACGGCGACCGCAACCATTGATTTACTGAAAACTCAACTCGGTGAGAAGGTTATTTCAAGAAAGGGGCCCACCAACTGGCCGCCGTGGTCACCAACTGGCCGCCAGCAACAATTGGCAACTTGGAAACCAACATTGAACGTGTGATAACTAAAATATGGCCCCAAATGCTCGAAAGTGTGGTCAAAAATTGGACTGACAGGATGCGCTTCGTAACTCATAGTCGTGGTGGTCATTTTCAAATATTAAATGTTACGCAATTTTCTTTCAAATAAAACCATATTTGGAATCATTATATAAATTTTTTTATGTTTTATTGAAGTTTGCAAAAAAACACTTTACAGACGAATATTTTACGAACGAACAATATTTTTCTTGTTTGCGCTTGTAATTCACAACTGCTTTAAGGCATGATCTGCCTAAAGTACTGGCTATTATTACATTATATTCGTTTTTTTTTTACCATAAATTGTTTCTTTTGTGATTTTTTTTATTGCCACAGGCTTGAATTTGACAATTATATATCAAAACTGAACTTATGGTGACCTCATACTGTTCAATAAGCAGCGTCATTACTTTATATACAAAATTTTGCACCGTTCTTTTGCAATAAATTCATAATTTTTTATCGGAACGACATCTTATTTATTTTAATGGAGTAGTATATTAGGTATAATATATAGCAGGCGGGGCGTCCAAAGGCTGCTTATGGAAGAGCAAACACCAATACATATGAAAGAAAAACACTAACACATCTAAAGCAAACCGTTTTTTCACGTTATTATGTACATTGAAAAAAATAGTATATACTCATATAAATGTTTTGTTTTTCGTTGTAACTATTCTTTCTTAGCAATCTATGCCTTAATACTCACATTTAACACGTGGTGTTAAACTCTTTTTTTTAAGTGGAAGAGTTCAGAGAGCACAAACTAAAAACAACAACAAAAATGCAGTGACAATCAGTGGACCAACAACAAATATACGCAAGGGTTGTTTTTATGCACACGAGATCAGAGAGTAAGAGAAGGAACTCGCGAAATTGTTTTTATAATTTGCATTGAGTGATATGCAGTTACAAAAACTAAAAGAGCCAGATGCGCAATGGGCCTGGGCACCCCTAAAATATAGTATAATCTTTTGGGTCAAGTTCTGCATAAAAAATGTTCAAGAAATTTAGTGCGCCTAATCTTCCGTGTGGAGTTGTCTGTCTCCCATCGGACGCGTCCCCAGGTGGCGGATAGGGGTAGGATAGAAGGGCTAGCAACCTACCTACCTTTAACATCTCTTGCTACCGAATCGTC
This sequence comes from Chymomyza fuscimana, assembly GCA_949987675.1. Classification (NCBI taxonomy): domain Eukaryota; kingdom Metazoa; phylum Arthropoda; class Insecta; order Diptera; family Drosophilidae; genus Chymomyza; species Chymomyza fuscimana. The sequence goes on along the minus strand of OX465090.1, from coordinate 36,967,814 downwards.
AAACAAAAAAATTTGACGCCCTATACTCCAAATAGGAGTTAAAGGAACATATATATATATATATGTATATATTATCTGAATAGGGAACGGACAAAAATATATGTTATACTAACTAAGCAAAACACAAAAAAAAGTAAAAAAAACTTTTGGCGTATATGTATACTACTATGTATTATTTATTAAAATACGGCAACTTTTGCGTAATTTTTGAATATATAAGAACTCAGAATAAAATATTAAGTTGGAGCTCAAAAAAAACTTTTAAAAGAGGTTTTTAAGCTTGAACCAATCAGTGCATAAATAAAATATTTAAATGCATAATGGACGCATTTGCAGAATCCTACAGTGAGCGTTGGTTCAATGCTTTTTGGGAAAAGATTTGATTTTTCATTTAAGTTTTAAGAAAGTCACAATATTGAAGCTAAAACCTACTGAATAAGCTGCAGGTGTTCTCCAAGAACACTTTTCCAATGGTCCCTATATATCCATACGCAAGCTGAAGAATGAAAACAATTAAATTATAGCAGATTGCTTATTCTTTAAAGTGCCGCCAAGAAAACAAGAGAAGAAAAAAACTACAAAGTTATGGCCAGAAACTCCATTGCAGGAAAGTTATTATATTTTTTTCTGGCCAAATATTGTGACAATTGATGCACTAAGCCGCAAACAACAAAATTTAAATGAAACAATAAAAGTTTTGTTATGATTATTGAAGAAGTTGCAAAACAAAAGCAAAAAAAAACCAAGTTGTTTGTTTTTTACATTTTTTGTTTTTTTTTTTTTTTTTTTTATAATTTATTAAGGCAATGTCTCTTTAAGCAGCTTAGTAGTTTTTATAATGTAATTTATTTGTTTGCTTTGCCACTTGTTAAAAGTGTGTAATCTATATAGTATGCTTGTTTTTTTTTTATTTTTTATAATTAATTTCCATGGAAGTAATTAAAAAATGCCAGTGGCTTGCATTGTCGTGGCTAGTTTTTTATTTTTATTTTTTTTTTTTTAAAGCAAATAATAGCAGCGGGAAATTAATTACGCGCCGTCGTCGTCCTAGTCGCAGTCGCAGTCGCAGTTTCCGGCATAGAAATTGCAATGTAAACGCTTACAATAAAAATTTTCTTTCTTTTTTGCAATGTAAAATAAGCTTGAAAAAAAAAAGCCCTCACAAAAAAATGAATGGCTTTTAATGTGTTTGGTAGAACTGCGGGCGTTGGCTACCAAGCTCATTATGGCATTTGTTTGCAAGCACACACACACACACATGTGCATATATACACATACGTACTATAACAAACACACGTGCATTGTCTAAAATCTCACACACACTGTCAAGGCTTCTTCTCTATTCAATGCAAAAAACTTTAAAAGCCAAGGCAAAAGTAACTGCAGCACTTGGTCTTCAAAAAGCTTACGTTGCGTATGAGTAATGTGTATTATAGCACTATTAATGCAAGCCAGTAGCGGATTTTGTTTGTAAATATTGGGGCTCACGAATTGAATTGAATGTGTTGGAGAGCATATGTTGAATATTTTTAAGAAACTCAGTTAGTTAAGAGAGTTGAGTCACCCACTCAACAGGGCTCTTCACTTAAAGCCTTAGCCAATGTGAACTATGGGTACGGGAGTTTTTAAATGGAAAATTCTAAAATTGTAGAAACACTAATTCTAAAATAACATAAAGAGATTGAGTAGAAGTATTTTTTTTTTCTCTCTAACTTTTAAGTAGCTCTTTTTGAGAATTGAGTTACAATTATTTACAATCCTGAAGTATATTAAATTTTTAAATTTACAATTCACTGGAGCTATTAGTGAAATTAATTATGCTTATACTCTGATTTTAGTATTACATAACTGCAGTGCATTTAATGCAAAGAAAAAACGATATTGGGCGTCAATTCCCTTTCCATACAAAGGTCATAATGCCAAATGTTGTTTCTGGCATTAAGTCCTCATCCCAAAAACCAAAGTTTTTGGCGCAAATAAAACTCAAACGAATTACTCGTCCCAAAATTTTAAAGACCATAGCTGCTTCTATGCTGCACTTTGCCTTGGAAGCGATATTTGGTACTTTTTTTAAGGCATTTTGAGAATCAACTTTATATTATAGTAGTGTATGTTACATAGGGTGTAGGTGCTGCAGTTGTCGGACCCAACACCAGAATCTCTATTGCAATGGGTATCTGGCATAGTGTCTTTCAAGCAGAGATTCAGATCTGCGCCCACAGTATCCTCCTTAAAGGAACTGGGGGTGCTAACATTTACATATTTACAGATAGCCAGGCCGCTATCAGCGCATTGTTTACGTGGAGAATTTCCTCCAAGCTGGTTTGCAAATGCGTGAACAAAATCGAACTCACACTCTGTTGGGTTCCTGGACACTCAGGAGTGGAAGGCAATTCGACAGCTGACGAGCTCGCAAGACTGGGTTCCTCTTCGCCCACCACTTGCCCCGCGTCCTTCTGTGGCATTAGCTGGACAACAATGACAACTATGGTCAACAAATGGGCCTTAAGTGAACATAGGAGATATTGGTTCTCTTTATCGAATTTAAAACAAGCAAAAGTTCTTGTCTTACCCTCGGATGCAAACCGAACTATAGATCTTGGTAGAGCGGACCTAAGGTTCCTGGTAGCCTACTTATCTGGGCACCATACTGTAAGTTATCACTTACAAAAAATGGGTCTATCGGACTCCTCAGACTGCAGGCTCTCTTTTGAAGACGACGAGACGACCAAATACATCTTGTGTGACTGTCCAGCAATAGTGTGGGACAGAGTCGCACATTTGGGAGCTGAACGGATCACCCCGTTCCAACTACGCCGAATCCCAACAAAAGACTTACTGCTCTTCATAAGAAAGGCAGATGGTCTTTTGTCCTAAAAGAATGGGTAAGTTGCAATAGATCTTCAAGTCGCAGTGCCCACTCTCTTTTGTAAGAGAACCTAAATATTAAAAAAAAAAAAAAAAAAAAATTGTATGTATATGTTAAATATTTTGTAATATTTAAATTTTTTTTTTTGTTAATTGAGGTACAAATTCAATATTTATTGAGTTCTTGAAATATCGGAATGTTTCGAATTTGAGTAAAGTGACTTCGAACCACTGTGCTGCAATTAATGAGTATTGAGTTAGCTTTGAGAACTTATTAAATAGATCATTCGACACTAATTTATATATCAAAGCTAGGAGAAGCTTTGAGCTATTTTTAGACTTGGAAAAGCTTGAATAGAGGCAGATTATATTAAGCTAGGGACTGATAACACTAGTTTACAGCAAAATGTATTCTCAAAATGTTTTACTCGTTTCCGTAGTAAAATGGCACGCCAAAACCGAAAATGAAATCAAATAATTTTTTCATGAAACGGATTTCGAGATATTTGGTTTGTCTACTTAAAAGCAAATATCTCTGGTTGTACTAAACTGATTTTAATTATTTTTTACCAAACTGTTGATAGTTTAATTATCAATCGATTATACTCAAATTTACGGTTTGGTCATTATTTATCCATTCATATGAAATTTTTCGGAATTTTCTGCAAATTTTTTAAAAAATTCTATTTCGAACATAAATTTAAAAATTTACACAAAATTTTTCATACAGTTTTATTCTTGACTTGACAAGTTATATCGATTACAAAGAAAATGAGTGGATGTTTATCAAAATAGGAGAAAAATTATGGTACATTTTTCTGAAAATCTAAAGTTTTAGATGGATAATTCGTTTGTTTATAAAGATAACGTAACCAAATTTGGCATTCAAAAGTTTTTTAGAGTTCTCAAGCTCTGTATCAAATTTGATCACAATCGGTTGACTATTTCATATAGCACCCATAGGACCGATCGGCCATAATAACTTGTTTGATGCAAAATTCGTTGTGTTTCCTTTTTTTAAGATATCGTTACCAAATTTTGTGTTTTGCAGTTTTTTATAGTTCCCTAGTAGTAAAGTAGCGTTCGAAATTTATTTAAAATCAGTTTGTATTGAAAATCGTTTTAAGAGCGTAGTTCGAATTCTTTTACAAAAATTCCCATTTATGCAATATTTTCTTTGCGACTTTGTTCAATACTCATTTCTTTGATAAACGATGAAACTCCAACATGCATATAAGTGAAAAAAAAAATTTTAAAAAAAAATAATTGAAATCAGTTTAGTACAATTGGATAAAGTGAAAACTTTTCGTAATCAAAAAAATAAAAAAGATTCCATTAAGTGTTATCTCAAAAGCAGTTCTAGTATAAAAAAACAAATATTCAGCTACATATTCGGTTAGCAAGCTTTTTGACGATATATATTTTTTTTTTTTTTTTTTTGTTTTGTTAATTAAATTTATAATATATTATTATATGTAACTTCACTAGTCCCGCTCAAGAATTTAAATATTCTAACTTTGTAATTATTTTTATAGGTATACGTATACGTAATATATTTTAAGCTCAACGTATTAAGAAAGAAATTAAAACAATTATTGTAAAACAAGGTGGTGAAGAGTAAGAAGAAGGGCTATAATTTTGTTTGTTCCATTTGCTTGTTTACTGCTGCAATATTTTTCTGAGTACACATTTTTTAATATTTTAATGTTTCTCATGCAAAGAGCCTTCGAGTTGATTATTGCTCAAGATCTGCAGATTTTAATTAAAATCTCGTCAGTTCTTGCTTACATGTGTGTGCAAAAATTTCGTTTAGCAACCCTGGTAGCCTGGTTGAAACTCATTTAGGTATGCAGCAGCCTTGAAGTATGCTAACATTTTCCAGTGGCTGTTGGCCAAATTGAAAAATTTCTTTCTCACCAACACACACACACACACACACACACACACACACATGTAAGCCAATGTAGATAATAAAGTGAATTTTTTTTTTATGTTTGTGGCTCGCCTTTTTCGACAAGGAAATAAACCTGAGGTTCTCAGCCCCTACAACTGTAACGCCCACATACACAAAAAAAAAAATGGCTGCCATTAACGTGGCGTTTACCATTTCATTTTGGTTGCTGCTCTCTCTACCAAACATTTTAATTATGAGCCCTTGTTATTGTAAACCAAAAAAAAAAAATAAAAAATAAACCGGGCTAACACAACAATAACAATAACAAGAACCACAACAGCTCTACAAGAGCTACAAACAACAAGAGAACGGCCAACAAACGAAATGAACAAAGTCATATGCATACATGGAAACCTCGAGTCTAGGCGATCGCGAACTCGAAACTGGGAGCTCCAAATGAAAAGAAAACATAAAAAAAAAACCAGCTAAATGGACATGTGGCCGCGCATTTTGCGGTTGACTGCGGCTTGACTGGGTTGGTCAGGAGCAGGGCAGGGTTTTGGCTGCGGGTTGACTTAGGGGCTAAGCCCAAAAGAAATGGCAGCGGGGCTCCATTGCGTTCCATTTTGCATTGTTTGCAACGGATATCCTAACAAATGTGTGTGTGAGTGTTTGTGTGTGTGTGACATGTTAACGACGGCGCTCAAATGACTTTTGTGCGGTTTAAAACCAAAGCAGCGCACTGCAGTCGACGTCGCAGTCGCTGTCGACGTCAGCGGCAGCGTTGCCGTTGTGTATGCAGCAGCATTTTTCAATTTTATGGTTTCCAGATGAAGTGCATTCGACCGTAAGTAAATGGTTCCACCAGCAACAGGATCCATACCATAAGCCAACACAACCCCCTCCCACAACTCCGTTCTATATGCTCCATTCTAACATCGCGTCAGCTGCAGCTGTCATTGTTTAGTTTTTTGCTGCAACCAAAAATAAAAAAACTGACCCTCGGGCTTCGAACACCAACGCAGCTTAGTTTACTCGGGTTTCCTGCTCCTTAATTTTTTTTCGAATTTATTTTGTAATTCCACTCTATGGCACGCATATTTTTTGTTATTTTATACACTTTAACCATAGGGTCAAGGGTATTATCGATTTGTGCCATGTAAAAGGTCGCAGGAGGCGTAAAGGATCATAATTTCCATATGCAGTATTAATCAACATTGATTCGATTTTTCTTTCATGGGTACACTATAAGAGCTTAAAAAATCAATCTTCTACAGAAAGATGCGGATTTTTAGAAATCATTTTGATATCTTATGACGTACCTAAAAGAATCTTGCGTTTAAAAGCTATCCATTCGAAACTAAACCTTGTCCCTAAACATATCCTTAAGATGGTTTTAAAAACTTAAAAAGATGAAATTAGTAAATTCTCGATCAATTTTCCTATAAACTTTTGTAAAGTTCTTCAGTAGATAAAGATTTTGTAGAGAATTTTACGCTCTACAATTCTTTTGAAACAAAAAGAATAAAAATTTGAATTTAGAAAAAATTTTATTTGAGAAACCGATTGCTGTGATCTTTGATCTTTAGACGCGGCCATAATATTCGTGAAGCCTTTAAAATGTCCCATAAAATATCAAATTAAATTGGGCTAGTTGCTAAATTTTTGGAAATAAGTGACTTTTATAAGCGAATATCTTAATTTTAGCTATATTATCCTAAAGTATAACAATTCCATAAATAAAAGTATTATAATGTGCTGACAACCCTGAAAAGTTTATAAGCTTGAAAACTCTGATTATAAAAAAGCTGTTATTTTATACACAAAAATAATTACGCAAACTTCAAATAAAAAACGTGGCTTCAAGTGGGCAGAAGACAAATAATGGCAATACTTTAATATTTTTTAAAAGCTTTTATTCTGAATTCTTTTTGTCTTTCTCTTCAAAGTAAAAAACTAAACCAAAATACGTGTTTTCTGTCAAGTAAAAACGAACTTTTTCCCCATTTCGCTCCATTTGTAATTATGCCAAAAAGTTCTTTAAAGTGTGTACTTCAAAATGTTAATAACACTTTTTGGCCAAACTTGGCCATGCTTCCAATATTTGCTGAATTTTGGAAAAGGTTGCTCATTGCTAATTTAACTTTACCACTTGCAAAAAATAAAATTTTATTTAAATTTATAAATATTACTACGCCAACAGTCTTATAATAATGCTTAAAATATATTATATAATATATTGATTGGTCAACAGTATATAAAAACACATTTGTTTTTAAAATTTTGATAGTGCAGTCATATATGAGACTTCTAAATAAAATTACGTATACGCAATTTAGACTTATATGGACAGTTAGGGTAGACGAGGTAAAATTTTAAGCAAGTGTCATGCGTTGGAGCGCAATAGCAGCTTTTTGGTTTTTTGTTAATATTATGAGACTTCTGAATAAAATTACGTATACGCAATATATTAGCAATGGTATACGAAGTGTTAAGTTAAGCGAGTCCAAAATGTTAAGCAAATGTCATAAGTTTCAGCTATGTACAAGCTTTCTCGATTTTCAAAAATTGTCTAAGACATTTAAATAAAACTACGTATACGCAATGTATACTTATGCCCAAGCTTAAAGTAGGCGTGAGCAAAACTTTGAGCATATGTCATGCGTTTGAGATTTTTACAAGCTTTCTCGATTTTATCAAATATAATAAGCTGTCGAAATAAAATCACGTATACGCAATGTATTCTTATGCGGACTTTTAAAGTAGGCGAGGCAAAAATTTTTGAGCAAAAGTCAGGCGTTTTAGCTATATACAAGCTTTCTCGACTTTATTCCAAAAATATTGCAATTTAGCTCAGTGGCATTTCCAAGGATTAATGCTTTTTTGACTCTATTACCAAGTACTGGGGGCTACGCTAATATAAACACAGCTTCCTCGAGTATGAGAGCTAACGATTTCTAATTTTTATTCTTAGCGAATTCTGTTTTATTATTTGAAAAATTTAAAAAAAATTGTTAATATTTAAAAAAAAATTTTTTTTGCCGTTTAAAATTTTTTTTAACTATTTCCTTACAATTGGACATACATAAGTTAAGTTAAATAAATATTCCATGTACAAATATCGATAGGAGTAAGTATTATGTACTTAGTACCGACAATTATAAAGACAGTATTTTTGAGAATTAGAAGATTGAACTATAAAATAAGAGAAAGCAGAACTGGGTACTTGGTACGAGTCAAGTGCACGAGTAAGGCGTACAAAAAAAAAATCACACAAGAAATTAAACTGAAAAAAATTAAATAAAAAAAATAGTATATTACACAATAAAAAAGAAAATTATTCGCTTGTCTTCCTAATCAGAATTTGTCAAAATAAAGCTTTATTGTTGACGCAAGCAAATATCACACGCGGACAAATTACGTATACGTACAGTTCAATTGAGAGAGAAAAAGAAAACCGCTCTATGCCATATGTCTATGCGAATTAAAGGTTTCAAAAAAGATGCTTTGCATGCAAAATAGATTTTTGCATGAATTGTGCTTACTTGAACTTCCAACTTGAGAGTGTGGGGAAGACCCATAAATAAGTTATCGATAAAAAATGGACGACTTTACTTATTTCAGCCGATCCAGCAAAGATAGCAATTTTATACTAAACAACTTTGGCATATACTTCTCGCCCTTAATTCTCAAGGTGGTAATAAAAAAGTAGCGCAGAAACCGTTTAGGATGCAGTGTATCCCATTGTCGGACAAAAAGCTACCGACGAATTCAATTTTTTCTAGAACGTTTTTTTTTTGTGGCTTTTGTTGACGGGCTTATGGCGCAGCAGGCCAAATATTTTGTTGGCCAGCAAAATTATGGCTGCTTAGCAATTGATTTTGTTGGTAGTAAGAGCATGTGTGTGTGTGTGTGTGTGTGTGTGTGTGTGTGTGTGTCCTAGAGTTATGAGCTTTGTATTGCAACTGGCCAAAATAAAAAAAATATTAAGCTGCAATGCGATTTTTATTTTACTTAAGCTACCTGCATGTCTACGTTTCTTTGGCTTTTCAATTAAAACTTGGAATTTTTGACCACTGTGCAAAGATCGTGTGTATTTTAAAGCTTATACTTTTAGTTTATAGCACGCCATAAACTTAGAAGTGCTTAAGAACTCGGACTTAATTATAATTTAAGTTGAAGCTGCAAGAAATGTTGGATTTGGAAAAAATTATTATTGAGTATGCCCGGAATAAGGCAAATTTTCTGGATCACCATTTTGTTGACCACTGCGATTTTCATCTTGACAGAATCCCGTAAAGTAGAATATTTTTTGAACTAAGAACTTCTAAATGAAAGTACTGCATCGCATAACGCTGACCAATTTTTTGGATTTTTAGCCTTTAACTCACTGTACTTCCACTTTTTTTTCGAATATTTAGCAACACTATTACTTTAGAACGTCTTATGCTGTATAAGCTAGCCTTTACTAAAACTATAGCTTTTTATATATATAATTTTATATTTCAAACATATACATAAATAATTTCGCCATCTTGAAAGTCAGTCAGCTGAGTGTTAAGTGCAATATTTACAGTATGTTTAAATAACTCCTACGCTGTGATACATTAGCTTGCAATTGTGAAACTAATTTGTACATAATAAAAGTCAGTCCACATGGCGTATACGTACGTCCACCCAAACTAGAAAATGACATTAAATATATATTTTATGGCTCCATGCTGTGCAAATTCCGGAATCCTTATTGTATAAATACGAGTGAGAGAGCTGGCAATAAGCAAAGCATAATTCTTAATATAAATAAATCAAGAAGTTTTTCATAAAAACTCAACACAATATACGCCAACTTTTATGGCTAGAAAGCGGGAAAGCGTCAACTTGTCAGCCCAACTACAACAATGCCAGAAACAACAACAAAAACTACAACGAAAACAACAACAGTAGTTACTCTAGACTGGTAAATATCATGCATCAGTGTTGACACTTTTTATACCCTTACTAGATGCATAATACTTTGAAGATGATATTTGTTTGAATAAGTAGATCTAGTTTCAGATAATCGGATAACAATAAGCAAAATGTGAGTTTATAGCGGCAGCAATGTGAACTTGAGAGCAGGCTGGCTTATGTGAGACTAATAAACGTTCAAATGTTGACATTTTTTTAACGTATCTTGCTAAAAAGCAGCTACAATTCTCGTAAAAAAAAATGGCTGCTGGGCATCAAACTGGCCCCATCAAAACTTTTATTTCATGCTATTCAAAATTCATTTAATAAAATTTTATTGAGTATATCCAAAATGTAGTGTGTGCACACTTCGGCTACGCTTACTTGCTGCATAATGTTGCAAGCACTTGTTGTTGTTGCTGCTGTTGTAAGTCAAGTAAGCAATTGCCGCTGGGTGGGCGTCGGTTGGGCGCTGCCGCATAAACCAAATGGTCTGGCAAAAAATAAATTTGTGCTAAAAATTACGTAGAGCCGGAATAGAGTTCGGGATTGGGCTTGAAACACCTCAACCAGCTTAGTCAAAGGATGTTGCCAGCCTTTTTGTTGCTGCTGCTGCTGCTGCTGTTGTTGTTGTTGTTGCCACACGTTGACATTTCGTGCTTGCCACGTCTGCGTCTGCCTCGTCTTGCTGTCAGTTGTTGGCTCGTGTTATTTGTTGCAATTTAAGTGACTTGGAATTGCAATTTATTGTTGCCTGTCGCCAGAACGAAGACCCTCCGTCGAAAAACTGCCAGCCTGCCAGTCTGCCAGTCTGTTTTCTTAGTTGTTGTTACACTCTCCTGTTGCAGCCTTTTAGTCCCTTTTTTTTTTTTTTTGTTTGTTTGTTCTGGATCTGCCGTAGAAGGTTACGCTGACGAAATATGAGAATTTAGTGTAATGTATTTTTTATTGCATTTTCATGAGCGGCATGCTTAGTAGTTGTTGTTGTTGCCAACGTTGCTGCATTAAAGTTGTTGCATATGCCTCGGGTATTTAGAAAACATCGTTTGCCAAGAGCATCAAAATGTTTGGGGCATAATCAAAGGACTGGTTTCATTTTTAATGCCAAACTAAACTGTGTCGGGTTTTTTTCAAAAAGCTTCAACTTAAACTTGAGTATTTAGCAGAGATATAAGGTATTCATTTTTTATTCCGCCCTCTGAAGGGCCAAATTTTTTAAAACTTGCCAAAAATATATATAAAGTTCATTAGATGTTTCCTTATCAATGCTCAGTTGACATCAGACTATAAAAAGAAATGTTTTTAGAAAGCAAAGACGGATGCAAAAATCGCTATGAACTACTCCACGTCTCTAGTTCGATGGGTGAAATCTTTAACGATATGACTAGACTATGTAGAATTCGCAATACAATAATAATATTTGGCAAAAGGAGGTATAAATAAAACTAAGATATTTCATCCAACGAACGTATTGCAATTTCAAAAGATCATCGTGATCAACTGAGTGACTTGCTATTTCGAATTGGTCAAGGATGCTCAAAGAGGCAACCTAAGATGACTTAAGATTGTAAAATTGTGAGAGCATGTTAAAAAGGAGTTAAAAAAAATGTAATACAGTCGAGGCGGTGCCCGACAGTGGAATACCCTGTACCTTTTGCCTCGAAAAAATGTTTCCTGCATATTCCTTCTAAGAACTTTCCAATAGGAATTTTTTTTTTTTGGGGAAATTCGTTATTTATATCTATAAGTTCCCTAAATTTTTACCGATTTTGATGAAACTCGAATGTTACGTCAAAGAATTTATTTAAAGTATATGGAGTAAGTTTCAAGTTGGTATGTTGAGGGGTGTGGGAGAAAACACGGTAAATCGATTGCGGGGGTGGGGGTACCGCATCGATAAAATTTGGATTTGGATTTGTCAGCTTACCAAAAATTGTGATTCTATGTCACTTGTAACCATAATTACGATGAGACAAATATTGACGCAGTTTATTGGCAAGGGGAGGTGAAATTTGTACATTTTTGACTGACTATAACTTCAGCTGTATTTGTCCGATTTTGTTCATTTTTTACACACAGATGCATCGCTCTGTTAAATATTAAACGGTGTGGCTAAAAACCACGAAACTCTACTGCGGGGGAACGGGAAAGATATTGACCTGATGGAAACAAACTTCATCTTCTGAGAAAATGTGCGCACCAGCTGGTAAAGTTTCGTGTCTCTAGCTCTTATAGTCTTCGAGACGGACGGACGGACGGACGGACGGACGGACGGACGGCATGGCTCAATCGCTACCCGAGGTTATGATAAACAATTTGGTATAAAGGACTTGCGGTGTGCCACGCCTCCTTCTGTCCGTTACATACATTGCACAAATCTAGTATACCGGTTGTACCTGTACGTATAGGTACAGGGTATAAAAAGAATTGCTTTTGTGCCGACTCTAACCTGTCCTGTTTAAGACGACCTTGCCTCCAGGCAGAACTCTACTCTCTCTTCCAAGAGAGTAGCTCTATAGCTGGGGAGTTAACTGGATGCCTGACAGCAGTTAACTATGGCTTGGCTCAAGCCGCGGCAGAATGGATTTTGGCCGTAATTAGGTCAACCGCTTATTCAACGCCACCAGCAGAACGTATCTCCATCTCTAAGTAGACTGAGCTACCCAGTGATACCCAGCGAAAGGTTTCCAGATTGTTCTTCTGGCTGCTAAGCCGTTGTATACATTGGAGGAGTGCAATTGCTGTACTTAGGGTGATTATTAAACAAAAGTGGTCGCTAGAGAGAAGCCAAGAATCTATAATGTTCAACAGTTGATCCGGTATAGCATAATAGACACAACTAAAGCTACTGGAGTATCTGTTAGGAGAACTATTGCCATCCCTCTAGAAAAGCTGTTCACCAAATCTTTACCTCTTGATTCGCACCTTGATTGGCCCTAAGGCCAAAGCTTAGCGTTCCAGTCTCCTCCTATTAGGAATCTATGTACGGCTGAATTGAAGATTTCGTTAAAGTCTGTCTCATCGATGGCTTTTGCTGGGCGGCCATTAAATGATATATTTCCGTAGGCTGTGGCAGCTTCAGTAAAAGAAAACTGAAACGCTTTGCAGAACCTACTTCCCAACAGACCAGCACACACTGCTCCTGCATGACTTTTTTTTGACATAGAAACCTGGTTGATTTCAAAATGTCTATTGCTGTCTATTCTGCTGCTGGACCTATTCTTTGAGAAGGAACCGTTTTAGGGGAGTTGTTCCAGGATCAGTCAGAATGTGCTGGGTCTATTTGTGAAACTAAATAGCAGAAGAACACGTTGCAATCCAAGCCGCGCCAGCAACACTAACAGCTGACTGTCTATATAAGGGCATCGGCGGACTATAATTTCCAACGTCTGGGAATTTATTGTAGCCAAGGCTCATAGGTTGCGGCATAGATCCCAAAAACTTTTTTCCTGACCGGAGTCTTTTGCAAAGTATTTATGATTTAAATTAATAAATAAAAAAATACATACAAAATAGTAGAGGCAAGTTGGGTGAATTCGGAAGAATTTTTTCGAACATTTTTTGGAATTTTTTCAAAATTGAAAGTTGTGTCGTTTAGAGCATTGAATTAGCTCTATTGCACTGTGGGCCCAGATTTTCATATTTTAGCCAAAACCCTGTCATTTCCATAATAATTTTTCTAGACATGTGTGTGTATACACGTGTTCATAAAAGATTGAACTATTTTTCTGGGAAGTTTGAGCCTCCTCAGATTTTTTTAAGATATAGATAATCCAGACCAAAATTGGAAAAAATTAAAAAAAAAAAATTTTAACTTGATTAAAAAAAAAACTGTTAATTGGAAATGGACCATATTTCATACAGAGGTAGGTATGAGCTACTCATACATTGAAAAAATAGCCTATACCCAAAATATTGAATAGTTTTGGAGTTATAGCCCCAAACAGTTTCAGCTTTCGAAGCAAATTACAAAAAGACGACATCACCAATCCATCTGGCTTTTAACTGTTATATTTTTTTTTTGCACACGAAACCTTAATATGTGTAAAATCATATAAAATTGTCGTTTTGTCCAAATTTTGAATTTCGTCCTGGAGGGCTTATGGCCAAAATCTGGCCACGCGGGCCCCTTATGCATTGTGTCAAAATTTCAAATCGATGCGATGATTTTTTGTCAGGTAGATTGATCTCCGAGCACAAAAGGGAAAATCGTGATCTTCGATTTTTTCGAGGTGAATCCGGAAGTGTCCGAAAATGATAAAATTTCATCGCAAACATTTTATTTTTTTATTTTGAATGAATGAATGTGGAATAAAAATAATTGTTGCCTAGTGAAATGGCCAGAAAAACGTTTTTTTTTAAAAAAGAGGGACATCGTCTAAAAGGAGGCAATTTGTCGCCTCACAAAAGTTTTCCTATTTTGCCAATAGGGCACTAAGTAGTTGCTTGGTGAGAGTAGTAGCGGTGAAAGCGCGCTTACCCTCACCAAAACTAGTTAAAGTATAGCGGCCTTTAGATTGGCGCGCTAGTTGTTATTTAGTATTAGTGAGTAGGGAAATGTATTAGTGCATAGGTGTAAGTGGAGAGTAGGTGATAGGGATAGTGTTAGGTACAGCGAGCTCGTTCTTATCAGTTAGGATAGATAGTCAGATAAGCAGAGCGCCGTTTAGGATTAATTAGTATAGGTTTGGGTGGAAATTTCAGGATTTGGCGCCGAAAAAATTTGTATGAATGATATCAGTTTTAAAATAATAAGTCATACATAAATTCAGACACATACAAATAATCAGTTTATCTGGATTTCTTACAATTATTCCAAAAGGCTGGATTTTAGTTTAAATTAGAAAGGCTCCAAAGAATCGTCTACACAAGCCAAAGGGCGGTTCCGTTCGTCGGTCATTATTCTGCCTGCAAGGGAAAATGGTCGCTCCGAGGTAACAGATGTCGCAACAGCCGGAACAAATATCCTTGCTAGTTTGTAAAGATTCGAGAATTGTGTCGACAGGGGCTCCCATATGGTTAGTGGATTGGAGTCCAGCGGAGACTGTTGGTGTGAAAAAAAACTTTCATCTCCGTTCTCGGAATACTTTTTGGATCTTCCGTATCTAAATGCAATACAGGATTGCTCACAGCAACAATGTGCTTTCCCAAAAATAATTTTTCTGATGAAATGGTAATGTGCAGCGACTTAACCAGAATGTTGTTTCCCAACGTCTCCAATTTTTTCCCCGATGCAGTCAAATCTTTTTCTATGCCCAAAGTGGCCATTCCACCTTGCATGCTTAGTTTTGGCGCCGAATTCGTAAATATCGTCAGTATCGGATGAAAATATCGATATCG
This sequence comes from Chymomyza fuscimana, assembly GCA_949987675.1. Taxonomy (NCBI): domain Eukaryota; kingdom Metazoa; phylum Arthropoda; class Insecta; order Diptera; family Drosophilidae; genus Chymomyza; species Chymomyza fuscimana. Next base: position 36,952,765 of record OX465090.1, on the reverse strand, counting down.
GATATATCGTCGAACATGGATATCGATACAAAATAGTCGACTTCCAAAGAAAGAATATCGATATTCCGATATATCGATAGAGTCATAGTGAGTGAGTGCAACGAGAAAGCTCTCGAGTGAGAAAAGTATTACAGTCAGTGCCGCATATTTAAAGGCGTTTCGTGTAACAAAGTATAGAGTTGTTGCAAAGGACGGATATAAGGCTATATTAAATTATATACGTTCCGTTGAAGGAGCCACGCCAAGTATTGCCGTAAAAGGGCAGTAAACATATTAAATTATTAAATCTGTTTAATTGAAAATTGTTAGGTTTAAGTTTAACTTTGTTTTCCCAAAATATAGTTTTTGATAAAATATTATTTTGTATAAAATAGAGAGCGTGCGGGCTCGACTGAAATGTACTGTGATAATAGACCGCAAAAAATAATATATTTTTAAATCTTAAAGTAAATTGTATTTTGTTTAAAATATTAAAAGTCTCAGCAAATTACAAATTTGTGACATTTACTCTAGGCATAGCTGAGCTATCCAAGCCGTTGGAAGCGGTTCACCGGGATTTGTTTCGCTTTTTTTTGTAAGTTCCCGGCATTTTGACACAAAAACAGTTGAAATCCGTACTGAAATTAAATTCAAAAAGATTATTTCGAAACTTCCGGATTCACAAGAAATGGACTTTTTCGAAACGGAGTAGCGCCATTCTGATGGCTTGCAATAATCGAAACGAATCCTTTAGCATTTTTGAAGTATAGAGTCTAAATAATAAATCGATATACTAACATTTGATTTTACTCAAGAAAATTTTGAAAATTTGAGCGACACAACAACTTAAAATAAAACAAGGTAGCAATTTTTTTAGAAAAATTAACTGAACAGAAAAACACTTGTACTCGTGTCGGATTATGTTTAAAAACTAGCGTCGGTCATGATGTTTATTGGACACTTGGTTTCATACTCAAATGGCAACTCAGAAATCCGTTAGGCTGCGTTTCCGGATTCACTTGCCTCTAATTAAAAAAACATTAGGTTAGGTTAGGTAGTACCGGTTGACCCCTGGGGGGAGTCACACATAGACTAGGTAGTCCTTAGTGGTGCCGGAAGGTGCGGCTGGTGTAGAAAGCACGCTAGTCGTCAAGTATGTGCGTGTGCTTGGCAAACGCCAGAAGCCTTTGAGGTGCCCTATGGCTGCCTCTTCCATTGAGGTAAGCCATGGTTTTCCTAGATATTTGAGTCTCGATGTACAGAGGGCAGGGCAGCTACATATGAGGTGCTCCAGAGTCTCTTTAACGTCTGTCTCCCTACATTTCCTGCATTCATCGTTGTTGGTAATGCCTAGCTTCTTAGCGTGGCTTGCTGTTAGGCAATGACCAGTGAGTATGCCCACTGTAAGCCTGCAGTCTCTTCTTGGGAGTTGCAGAGTATACTGGGTTAGTTTACTGTTAGTTCTCTTGCACATTGTGCGAGCCGTCCTGCAGTTCGTTGTGGTGTACCACCTTCTATCAGATCTAACTGCAGCGTCTTCTTCTGATCTGTGGTTGATTGTCCTTAGAGGAATCTTTAGATCCTCAAGTGACGGTTGACTCGATTCGGCTCCTTCCTTTGCGAGCCTGTCAGCTGTTTCATTTCCATCAATTCCCTGGTGACTGGGTCATATAGTCATATAGTCCGTGCTATTGTGTGTCTTCCCTTCAACTTTGCTGTGCCCGTAGTTCGCTAGGGTCATGTTCCCTGCTGCACAAAGACGTTGCGCTGTCTTCTGCGCCAGTAGTTTGGCCTGTATGTCAAGGGGGTGTACTCCAATTATAGCTTCTAAGGCCTTGGTTGGAGTGGACCTTAACGCCCATCATTCGTAGGTAAGTGGTCTTCTCTCTGGCTTTCCACCATACCAGAACTCCGTAGAATAGCTCTGGCCGCACGACTGAAATGAAGATCCAATGCATAAGCCATTATATACAATAAAAAAGTTAAGCAAAATGTTACTATATACCAAGTAGTAAGAAAGTCCTGGGGAAGACTCATGCTGGCTCAAAAAGTTTTCAGCCCAATACTCTACAAAACTCATCTACCCTTACTTATGCATTTAGTTAAAAATTATTCCTAGTCTAATCGATATCTGTAGCATAAACACACAACATATCTAATTTCGTTACGCGACGATTGTCTATCCTATTTCACTCTAAGCTTCGTTAAACAAATTAGTACTAAAAAGCTGCGCAATTTATATAACGAGCTTTCGTATCCGTAAGTCGCACCTTAGAAGAAATGTATAATTCTTCCAGCCCTGGTTTCAAGTAAACAAACAATAGAAATACAACATAAATTTTGAAAATCTACTCCAGCTGTATCTAAGCAGCCTTTATTTCGCGAAACAAAATTTAAACAGCTTTGTAATATTTCTGATTGTTTCATAATTGGCTTAAAAGCAGCTAAGGGTCAAACGATTGTCGGTCCTTCGGAAACACTTATTTTTCATGGCTTGATATGATACTGTAAATTTCTTTCCATTTGTCAAACCAATTGAAAAGTTGCCGCAACTTTGTGTTGATTTAACACCCGGGCTACATATTTCTTTTAACTTTACTACATAAGAATCTTTTATAAGCAAAAAACCAAAAAAAAAAAAAAAAAGTAAAATAAAATACAACAAATCACAAAGTGAATGGACTATCATTGCCTGGGTCTGCCAGAAAGCCCCCGAGGGCGCAACACAAAACGCAAAAGGCAAAACTTTTCTTTGTTATGTTTTTCTTTTTTTTTTTGTATTTATTTTTTATTTTTTAAGAGAGCGCCAAGAAATTCCTGGCCTAGCTTTGCACATAAATAAAGAATTGTATGGTAAATGGCACTAACAACAAACAAGCAACAACAACAAACACAACAACAAATACAAAAAGTTTAAGAAATATTTGAAAAGAAGAATTGAAACAATAAGCAGCATTGGCAGTTCCACTCCGGAAAATCGCCTCGACTCCATCGAACAGCCCAACTTAGTCAGCACTCCACCCCCCTGGAACCCCAAAAAATAAAGTGCCAAGTGACCGCACAGTGATTTACGCTCATGAAATTGAGTTGTGGTGCAAATTATTTATGAACAAAGCGAACACACAGGAATAACAAACAAATCGGTCCAATGGCTATGGTCCAAAGGAACGCGCCAACGACCAATGTAATGGTCTGTAGTTATTGTATGACAACAACAACAACAACACCAACAACAACAACAAGCAGGTCTACAAGCAGAGACTACAATTTGAACAATATGCAGTTGTGCCTTGGATCTGGATCCAAGGTTGGCTGCGGGGTCTGGCTCCGAGGGGCTTTTTCAACCGATAGCTTGTGTCCGTGTGTCGCCTTTTGAAACCCAAGCAAAGCATAGCAAAATAAGAAGAGAGTGAAAAAAAAACAAGTTCATGTGAAATAATTTATTAGCGGCAAACGAGCAAAAGTTTTATGAAAACTCAAAAAAAAAAAACAAGATACAAGTTTGTCGATTCCACTCAAGACATTTCGACTATTATATACCCTACCTGACTCTAAATTAATTACCAGAAAATTCATTCGATTATGTTGTGCTTAGGACTTTAGTTAACGATTATTTTTCACTTTTTGTTTTGTTATAAGCTTTCAGGTTGTTTGGACTAGGTGTCCACTACTGCGAGGGATTGCAGCAGTAGTATCTTCAAAAGACAAAAGAATCTTTATGGTTTCTTGTATGTCTAATTTCGAGCACTTTTTTTCAAACCTCATAATAAATGGCAAACCACTCTCAACTTGCCGCAATTTTGCCCTAAGGACATCAGAATTTTAAAATTAAATATTAATGAGGCTCTATAAATTATTTTTAAAATAAATTTTAGATGTAATTCGTTTTACGTAGTATTCTAGCAAAAAAAGAACTGCACATTTTTATTGAAAATTTGAGAAATATGACAGTAATCATCTTTATGAGCGAACACTTGACCTATAAAATTACAAAAAAAAAATCTTTTTTGTTTAAAAAAAAAAAAATTTATTATTTAAAATTATTTTTTTTTATTGCAAAAAAATTGCTGAAATAGTTTTTAAAAAAACTAATATACAAAATAAGAACAAAGCAACCAATTTATTACTCATAAGTATAAAAGTACTCGATTAAGTGCATTCTTAAAATTTCTGTTTGCTGGGTTTCCTGTACCGAATGGGAAAGTAAGATATTTTTTAAAATTAATAAATATATTTTTTTTTTTATATATATTTTCAATTAACTTTTTTCCCATCATTTTCATTTTCTTTTATATTTCTTCCTTAGACTGGGTCCAGAAAGACAATGTTCGTTTTGAGAGCGATCTATATGAAAGATCCCATCTTTGATTGTTGGCACATGCTAAGCTCCATATAATAACACTAGTTTACACGAAAAATGAACCTTCCTAAAAAAGTGTTTTTTAGGGAAATTTGGGGTCGAGAAACACGAAAATGGCAACCTTTTTTTTTTTTTCTTAAGCACCGTTTTCGAGATATTTTCGACATGAAAGACAATTACATCGAAATGTATTGATGCGTTCTTTCCAGTGATATACACTCCCCGAAATTCAATTAAGAACACCTGTTTTTATTTAAAAATATTAAGTTTTGAGTTATTCAAAAAGCATTTGTGACTCAAAAAATATTTTTAGCGTTACTTAATACCGATTCAACTAAAAAATTATCCTAAATAACCAAAAAAAAGGCTTGAAACTTCAAATAGTATAAAAAAATTGAATTTATACTGCGAAATTCAATTAAGAACACTTTCTAAAAAGGACCAAAAAATAAATGTTTTGTAAAACAAGAAGGGAAAAATACTAAGTTAATGGTGAGTCCAGGCTTCCGACTTATTTATAACCTCGAAATTTCGGGTTGGCATCGAAAGAACCACCTTCTGAAAATCTGAAAGTGGGATTTGAGCCCATTCTTCGGTAACTGTCCTGCGCAGCTCCTGCACCATCTGAAATTTGGGTCCGCCAGCGAAGACGTGACGGGACAGGTTCCCCCACATGTTCTCAATGGGTTTCAAGTCCGGCGATCGATGTTTTTGCTTTAAAACCAACCACAACTGGCCTTTGAGACGTGGATTGGAGCATTATCTTCCAAAAAAATAGGATTTTGGTCAGCTTGGCGCTCCAGAAAGTCAATAAGAACGCCATCCAATAATTCTATGTAGCTTCCGAATTCATACGTGTGGTGATTTTGCTGATGGGTGTCCTGTTTTGCTAGTTAAAAGCCAAATGCTTTTGAATAACTCAAAACTTAATATTTTTAAATAAAAACAGGTGTTCTTAATTGAATTTCGGGGAGTGTATAATATGTACGTACATTTTTCAAAATTACAAATTTTCAGTGTTCTTTTTATTAACGAAAAAAATGTTGTAAAAATTATGTTAAGCTTTAGGCTGAAAGAGAATTCATTTACGAACATTTCGAGTCTAAGATCTTCGAAATCGGATCATCGGATTCGTGTTTCTCGACCCCAAATTACCCTAAAGAACACTTTTTTAAGAAGGTTCACTTGATGACCCTTAAATTTGTAAACTAGTGAAATTAATGCACAAATAAAAAAAATATTTTAATATATAATCCAAAATGGACTGGCATCTGGGCAGACAAAGTAAGCTATCGATTTTTAACGAAATCACTCACTCCAAAGCTATTATAGCTCCTTCGTGGACGTCTGGACTTTAAGTTTGGGGAACACTCCAAAAGAAAGCTCTACGCCAAATAGCAGATGCTTCTTGGTATGTCAGGAATAGAAATAAAGACCTTGGTTTAGCTTTCATAGCGGATACCATAAACAATATAATATATTATTTACACTGATATTAGAATCGTTTAAAAACACATCCGGATTCGCTGGCTTGCTCTTGCCATCTGAGGATCTGAGGCACCGGAAAAACTTCATTAACATACAAAAAATATAAAAGTAATTTTTTCATGAAACTTTAAGTATTTCACGTATATAGTTACTTGATTTTTTATTTTTTATTTGATCAAGTATTGAATAGAGAAATTTATATAAAATTCATTGAATTATCCTAAATTTATAATTATTGTTATATTTAAGCTTTTATTGATTATGTTATGTTAAATTAAAAATAAGTTTAGTTGTAAGTAGGCTGATTTCCAATAAATTAAAAAAAAAACAATAATTAAATCTCCAATAAAAAGGCTAAAAAAAAGAAGTTTTAAAAATCTGATTCAATAAGATATGATCTAAATCTCCAACTGAAGCTGCCCGGTAATGTTGACCATTTCTTGGCACCACTTTATGATATATCTAGCTAATCAGGCTGGATTGGCGACTAAAAATTTGAAAATTAGTATATAATATATATGTATGTATTTTTGTTTATTTGCATTATATACATATATATAAATAAACAAATAAATTAACATGCGAGATCAAACGGATGCAGTTTTTTGTAAAAAAAAAAATGTAATATTCTGGAAAACTAAAGAGACAGATCAAAATTAAAGATTCAATTTAACTAAAAAAAACAAAAATGCTTTAAATAAATATATAATATAATAGAAATAAAAATAAATAGTTTAAAAAAAATGTATATAATAAATATTAGTTAAAAACAATATGTAATAGTTATTTAATTTTATACGAATAAATGCTTAAAACGAAAATAAATAATTGTTTTTATTTAATTTCATCTTCGGAATTTTCAGTAAAATTTAAGGAATATCTGGTTAATTGAATGAAACTCAGCTTGGGCGCCAAGAGCAAACAAAGAGTAGCAAGAAAAATTTAAAAAAAAAAAAAATAGTTTTACTTAAAAGTTCAATAAGCCCAAATTAGGCTGCTAGTTGGAGCAAAAAATGGCCTTTACTTCAAAAGATAAATATAATTTAGGTAAAAAAATAAAAAAATTACTAGCCAAAGTATCAGGCGAACAGAAATGCTTCAAAATCAGTAAGCAACTTTAAAATAGCAACTAAAAGTATGCTACAAATTTACTTTCTTGTTTAGTTAAAATTATGCCTAAAAGTATGCTACACTTCTTTTGAAAAATTTTAGTTTGGTTGTTTTTGAGAAGTGTAGCATACTTTTAGTTGCTTATTTAAAGTTGCTTACTGATTTTTAAGCATTTCTGTTCGCCTGGTACTTTGGCAGTTGAAATTTCTTTTTTTTTTACTTTTTTAAAATCAAAAATTTGTTTGATACTTTACTTTAGTTAGATTTTGTGGCTGCTTTCTGGTCGTTTCTGTTCGCCTGGTAGCACAGCCAAATTGAAAAATTTACTTTAATCAAAAATTACGGCAAAGCTGTTTCGCCAGCCTTAAATCTTTCTGGTGTGCTTGTTAATCTGAAGGTCAACGGTCTCCAGTCTCAAGTGTAAGTGCAAAAGTGCTGTCGTATAAAATCCTTTAATGATTCGATCGAAGCCATTGCTGTCAAGTCGTATAAATAAAAAAGCGTGTTATTTTATTTCAATCGCAAATTAAATGCGTTTAATTTAAATATCGGCATTTTTAGTATCTACATAAAAGCAGCTATAGTATGTACTAGTAAGATAGTTACAAAACTTTTTTTTTATTGGTTACGCCTTCATGTTTTGTAGGAGTTTCGAAAGAGCGTTGGATTTTTAATCTGAGCCACACTATTTTGCATCTTGGGACATCCAGACATTACTTTGGCCATTGTTTTAGTGCAGCCAAAAATTATGATTCCTTTATGCGGGTAAATGTTTAGTGTGGGTTATCTGCATATCTCCATCGCAATAGTATAGTGATATCAAAAAAATAAAAAGATAAAACGAAATATATATAAAAACTGAATAAAGACATATAATTGATTTACAACAAAAATACAAACATTAGCTTTTATATTTTTAATTGCCAATAAAAAAAAAACAAATTTAAAAAAAAATATTTAAGCATAAAAAATATTTAAATTTTAATTTTTATTTCAAAATCATGAGGTAACTCTTATTTTATTTACATTTATTTTTTTAAATTTTTATTTTTTGCGCTTAAAAATAAAAACGAAAATTTGTTAAAAAATTAAATGAAAAATTAAAGTTTAAAAATAAGAGTTATATTATGATTTTTAAATGTAAATTGATATTTGAAATATTATATCATAATATTTAATTTTGCGCCTTAAAATAAAATTTTTAGTTATTATTTCATATTTTTTTGGTTAAAAAAAAAATAAAATAAAGAATAGCTATTATTATATGATATTTATTTTAAAAATTATAATCATTACGATCACTGGCTTTAGCAAATTTATAATTTTTTTATTATGCTTAAAAGTTGATTTCTTTGTATAAAAAATAATAAAAATTATTATTTGAATTTATTTTATTGTTAAATTTCGATAGTTGTCTATGGACTCTCCCACTGCGAGTAGAGAGAGTATGAAATATAACAAACAGAGTTGATTTACAACAAAAATACAAATATTAGCTTTTATACCATGAAGTAACTCTTATTTTTTTTACTTTTATTTTTTTATAAAAACCAAAATTTTTTAAAAAATTTTATGAAAAATTAAAGTTTCAAAATAAGAGTTATTTTATGATTTTTAAATGTAAATTGGTATTTGAAATATTATATCATAATTTGGAATTTTACGCGTTAAAATAAAATTTTTAGTTATTATTTATTAAAAAAAAAAATAAAAGTAAGGTTTTTAATTTAATGTAAAAAATAAGGAATAGCTATTATTATATGATATTTATTTTAAAAATTATAATCATTACGATCACTGGCTTTAGCAAAATTATAATTTTTTTATTATGCTTAAAAGTTGATTTCTTTGTATAAAAAATAATAAAATTTATTATTTGCATTTATTTTATTATTAAATATCGATAGTTGTCTATGGACTCTCCCACTGCGAGTAGAGAGAGTATAAAATATGAGATACAAATGAAGCTACAATAACATAACAAACCGAGTCCAGCTCGATTTCATTGTTAAATTGTTAGAGAGCCTGGCATTGTATTGGTATGAACGAGTGTGTATCTGTGTGAGTATCTATGTGTGAATGCATAAACATGTTTGAACTTGTCTCGACAATTGTGGGGAGCATCGCTTTATTTAATATTTTGTGACTTTGTCAAAAAGTTCACACAAGAAGTATGCAAAAGGAACCAAATTTATTTACTTGCGCTTCATTGACACTGGCAAAAGTTTTCTTATTTATATGTAGTACATTGTTTTAGCTATTGTTGTTGTTGATATTCATACACTGTACTTTAGGGTAAGGAGTATATTAAGTTTGTGCCAAAGTATGTAACAAAGAGAAGTAGACGAGGAAGACACAGCAAAGGTAGCTCCAATATGGTCAGGAATTGCTAGGTCCGTCCTTCGGAACGCCTAGATCTTGAAAATTATAAAAGCTAGAATAACCAAAGTTGACAATTGAATTCCTTACATGTTTATTTATTTTTTGTGTAGGTTTCTCAACCAAATAATTTCAGAGTACTATATTTTCCACTATATGAAAGTTAGTTGGCTTGGGTGAAAAAAATCGTAAGTACATATATTATAAAGGGTCATCAATCTTGAGGTTTTTTTTTTAAATAAAAAAAAAACAAAAATTTCAAATGAATCGGAAAAACTTTATTATCAATAGAACCGTTCTTGCCATTCACTTTTTAAAAATAATACCTTTCAAATGTTGGCCGCAACTGCGCCGTAGCTCGTCCAAGCGGAGCTTCCAATTTTCGATGACGCGTTCGAGCATAATCGGCGGTATCTCGCGAATAACACGGCTAATGTTGGCCTCTAATGCTTCAATCGTAGCTCCAAAGGAAAAAGTCTAACGGTGTGATATCAACCGATCTTGGTGACCAATTCACTGGTCCGGAGCGTGAAGTTAATTGTTCACCGAATTGGTTCTTCAATATGTCCATTGTTTCACGGGCTGTGTGGCAAGTAGCCCCTTCTTGTTGAAACCAAATGTCGTCGAGATCTCGGGCTTCAATTTTAGGTAGCAAATAATTCGTTATCATGGTGCGATAACGGTCGCCATTGACGGTTACGGTCTGACCAGCGTCATTTTGGAAGAAATATGGACCGATGACTCCACCGGCCCATAAACTACGCGCTGGACGAGTTCTATTCAGTCGAGTGTCATCCAACAATGAATATTGGGTCTAAAATTTGTTGATGGTATGGCGAATAGTGGTCTCAGTATGTCGATTTGTCGATTATGGCGACCATAAAATGGCCTAAGCGCGCGAAAAACATTCTTTACAGAACGCGAATTTTTGTAATATAATAAACGTTGTTCGGGTGTAAGTTTTCCATGATGGCAATGAAAACTGAATAAAAAACACATGGCAACATGACAGTAGTTTATCAAAAAAAACTTTATTGAAAAAGAACCTCAAGATTGATGACCCTACTAAATATATAAAAATTTGGGCTATAAATATTGTAGATCATCGAAATATAGTACTTTATAGATCTAAGTCTAAGCCACCTCTGCAGCAAAAGCAAAATTAAATTTAAAATAAAAAATAAATAAATAAATATTTACTTTATTTTTGTTTAATTGTAACAATTACGGAACATTTTTAAATACGTTTTTCATCTAAGTTGCAAATAAAAAAAATGTTAAAATATTTTTTTAACTATCTTTTTCAATTAACTTTAATCTAATTTTTTTTTTAAGTATATTTTCTAAAATATTTTACTCTACATTTTTTTTTAAATACAAAACTGCAAAACTCTTGTTTATAAGCTATACCTGAGACCCAAATCGTTAAAATATAAAAAAAAAATAAAAGTAAATCGAATTTTTTTTATTATTTTTTTTTTTAAATTACATGAAAAACAATTTTGCAGTACGTCAACAATTTTATTAATATTAAATAGAATACATATTCAGTGTTTTTATGATAGGAAAAGTTATTAAATAGTTTAGGATATTTTTCGTAAAATTTTTTTTTATGAAGAATGCTTATAATTAACCTCATATATTTATATGTAAGTATCTTTCGGTATCTGCATTTAAGCTGCCTTATAAAATGTTATTACAGGGTACCTTAAAGTCGTGCGCTTTCGACTTCAATACTCGCCATATTTTTATACCCTGTACCGTATGGTACAAAGGGTATATTGTGTTTGTGCAAGCCGAAAATGTATGTAACGTACAGAAGGAGAAGTCGGAGACCCCCCAAAGTTACCTAAAGTATGATCAGGGTGACTAGAGAAGTCGATATACCCATGTCCGTCTGTCCGTCTGTCTGTATGAACGCCTAGATCTCAGAGATGGTAAGAGCTAGAGCAACCAAACTTTCAGATAAGATCCCTTATTAATCCATAGGAGACAAGTTTATTTTTATTTTTTTGATATCGGGACTACATTATATAGCTCCCATAGGGGTGTTTCAGAGGACCTCGAAAAAAAGCAAAAGTATTAGATGGATAATTCGTTTGCTTATGAAGATATCATAACCAAATTTGGCAATCGGAAGTTTTTCAGAAACCCCCAGCACTGTACCAAATTTGATCAAAATCGGTTGACTATATCATATAGCTGCCATAGGACCAATCGGTCAAAAAATCGTGTTTTGTACAAAATTCGTTGTGTTTCGTTTATTTGTGAACATACCGTAACCACATTTGGCATTAAGAAGTTTTTTAGAGTTCCCAAGCACTATACCAAATTTGATCAAAATCAGTTGACTATATTATATAGCTCCCATAGGGCCAATCGGACAAAAAAACGTTTTTTGCACAAAATTCGTTGTGTTTCGTTTGTTTGTACAGATATTGTAACCAAATTTGGCATTCAGAAGTTTTTTGGAGATCTTCAACACTGTACCAAATTTGATCAAAATCGGTTGACTATATCATATAGCTCCCATAGTGCCGATCGGTCGAAAAAAAGTTTTTGATTAAAAATTCGTCTGTTTTTGATTGTTTATGAAGGTATCATAATCTAATTTGGCAATCAAATGTCTTTTGGTGTTCTTAAGCAATTTACCGGATTTTATTGCAAGCAGTGGTACAGGGTATCCCAAAGTCGTCCGCGGCCGACTTTAACGTACGCCATCTTTTATTATATATTAAATTGGGTTGGCATAAAAAAAAAAACAATTGCAAAATACTGAAAGAGCGAGGCATTTATGTGCAAGTGTCTTATATTTATGAAATTTGTTTTTCGACAAAACTTTTTTGCTCGAACGTATACGCCATGTATGCATCATAATAAATAAGTACATTGAATAAAGGCGTCTTGGAAATAATTTGAGATAAATATTACAATATAAAGTTATTGCTTTTGTTATGCTAAATATGTACTTACAAAATATGCAATTGCATATAATAATTATTTGTTGTATGGAAATAAATTTCTGAAGTAACTATTTTTATTATTATATTTAGTTGTAGTATTTAGTATTTGCATGCACTGCTCTTTATTATGTAATTGGATTAAGTACAAGTCTATGTACTTACCTTATTGGTTGCCTTACAAACCAGTTCTAGTCTTGAGCAGAACTAAGCGGATTTAAACATGTTGCAGAATTGTATCCAAATGTGTACTTTTCTTTATAGAATGTATGTACTTCCTGTTTGTTTATAGATACAAAGTGAATTTGCATAAATATAAAATATTATATAGCCCAGCTACTAGGTATATAAATAAACCAATTAGATGTAATAAGTGATTGCATTGTTTAACGACATGAGAAAAACAGAGTTGTGAAAATGTAGCTGCATCGCTTTTCAAACGAAATCATTTTAATTTATAATATTTTTCTTTAGAGATAACTGAGACACGCTTTTAATCTATACGATAGTTCAATGTACACAAGATAATGTAGAATCTCTGAGACTCAACTTAAGTATATCAAGAGACTCAACTAGCTTTTATATCAGAAGAATGCCAAAGGACCACTGTCATGCATTCCATTAGACGAGTTGAAAGCGTACCAATCCTTTCATATCATACCTGGAAGCGATAGGAAGAATAGCTCGGCTAAGTTTCCCATTACGAGTAAGATCCTTTAAAGAATGTTATGCTGAAAAAATGTTTTTTACATTGATTTATAAAATTTATTTATATAAAATAAATTAAGTAGCCGAAGACCTACATATAGAAAGTATTTATAATTTAACTTAAAAACTAAAGACAACATTATTGAAGCGCTGGCAACATATGTATAAAAAAAAAAAATCAACTAAATTTTTTTTTTTGTGACTTAAGGATGTGGCCTTCAGGATGTTCATTTTTTTTTTTTTTACCTCGTATGGGTTACTTACAAAGAGGTGGGGGCACTGCGACTAGAAGATCTTTTGTACCATACCCATAAATTACGTCAAAAGATTTTCCGCTTTCCGCATGAATAGCAGTAGGTCTTTTGTTGGTATTGACCTAAGATGGAAGGGACTAATCCGTTTCTTTCCCATGTGACAGTCTCTGTCCCATACCAGCGCTGAGCAGTCACAGAGAATATGTCTGGTGCTTTCATCGTCCTCGAGACAGAGACTGCACTCTTAAAAATCCGATAGGCCAATTTTATGTAGATGGTATCTAACAGTGTGGTGGCCAGATAGGTATGCTACCAGGAGTTTTAAGTCCGTTCTGCCAAGACCTTTTGTCTTGGTCATATCCAGAGGTTTGACAAGCGCTTTTGCGGTTTTGCTTGACGCAGCCCCGTTAAGGAGAACCAGTATCTACTATGTTCTCCTGCAGCCCATTTGTCTACCATGGTCTTAATTGTGGACCAACCAATACCACAGAAGGGCACAGGGTGGAGGCACCCTGTCATGGTAGATCGTCAGCGATCGTGTTAGCATCCACACCTGAGTGTCCAGGTACCCAACATAGCACGACTTTGTTCCGGGCGGACAGGAGTTGTAGGTAATTATGGCATTCTTTAACCAACCTGGAGAAGATGCTCCATGATGATAATGCCCTAATAGCAGCTTGGCTATCTGAATAAATACAGATGTTTGCTGCCCTAGTTCCCTTGTGTAGGATACTATGCATGGGCGCAGATCTCCATGGCATGAATCTCTGCTTGGAAGACGCTGGGCCAGGTGCCCATTGCAGTAGAGATTCTGGTGTTGGGTACAACAACTCCAACACCTACACCCTGCTCAGTATTGGGCTCATCCGTGAACCATTGTTGCCACAGGAGGTTTCCACAGGGGCTGCCATCAGCCCAAGTCTCCCGACTTGGGAGAAGAGATCTAAATTTCTTGTTATGAAATAATTCCGTGATCATAAGATCTGATTTACAGCAGATCGATATGTCAGGAAGGGAATATATAAGTGCGGCATGACCATTGTCACTTGCCAAAAGTCCAGATGTGATCTGGATACATAGTAGACTCTGCATGGCTGACTTTTGTTGTTCATAGGATGTTCATAGCAAAGTACAAATCAGAGTTCTGCTTTGAAATTTTTTTGTAGTTTTACTCAAATTTTTTGTCTTTTTCAACACTATTTCGATAATGGTGGGCTCTGTATCTTAAGGGTATACCATCCCAAAACAAATCTATCTAACCCATAAAGACTATGCAAAAATTTTGTAAATTTTTTAAAAATCTAAATATCTGGAATAATAAGAAACCTCTTAGAATATGCTTAGAAAACAAAAACACTTTATTAAGAAATTTATCTTAGATAGCTTCTGTTATTTGTAAATATTATTCAAATTCTTCACGATCTGTAAGTTACTTGCCACTCTAAGATTATCATACAAAGAGTCAGTAACTTATTGTTTTGTATTTTTGTTGTGACACGTGACAGGGTTGCATTTTACCAGGTATTTGAGATGCTTCTATTATATTGAATTAAGAATTATAAATAAAATGAATAAATTTGTTTCAGTTCTACATAAAGATGCAATACAATAGAATCGTTTTAATAAATATAATATACATATGTATTAACTAAAGCTAAAGTGGAATTATTTAGTATACGTAGGGCGTAGTAGTAAAGCTTTGGTTGTACTAACAGCAAGAGAGTACTTGCTATTATAGTACAATAAGTAAGCTTACAACAAAAAGCTAAGCATATGTTGTATATAAAAATATTTAAAAAACATACATATATAGTGCAAACATGCACTTTTTTTTTTTTACGTATATAAAGCTAATCAGCAAAAGTGCACGAAATCAAAAAAAAAAAAACTCAACACTTATTTCTTTTTATGTGGTCTTATAGCCATGTGCACATAGCTCAAGGAACCTTCAGGACCCGGCAAAAACGTATGCCACAGTATGCCCTTGTGGTAGCCAATCTTTTGACCATATTTGTTCTGAAAGGTGCCAAATAAATTGCTAAAAGAAATAAAAACAAATAATATTTATTATTAATATTTTTAAATTTCAAGTCTGCAGCTGCTCACCTCTGCATGCACTCACGTCCATACCACCAGGCGCCAGTATGTATGCGCGCACAGTTCAGTCCATTGTCATCATTATCCTGATCCTTGGTGGTAAACTTTTTGCCCGCATGCACACGCAATGAATCTCCTGAATCACCTGTATAAGTGCCCAGCACATAGAGCATATACTTCTCCGCCTCGTTGCCAATGCTAAACTTATCGTAGAGTGCAAAACGTTTCTCTCCATCCTGTTTGCGCATCACAATCAGCAATTCGTGATCACCATTGTTGGTCAGCTGATGCAGCTTCTCGAGTCCAATAAAGAACTCAGCGTTGAGCACTCCAAAGCCGGACTTGTAGCTCTGCCAGTCGCGGAAAAAGTTCTCGCGTCCATCAAAGCGATCGGCAATTACAATCCAGCCACCGCCACGTTCCTTCTGATCGCAGTTGACATAGAAGGGTTCAACATTTGGTGCAATTTTGATGCGCACTTGGCCATGCTTCTGATCCCAGCAATCCCGCGGCGTATTATCGATAGGCACTGCTGCAACTGGCACGGGCAGAGGCTGCGCAAGGCCGCCACTAGATGAGTTGGAAAAAAAAACAAAAATGATTGGTCAGTTGGGGCAATGCCCGAGACGGGTATTAGCCGCTAACGTATTCCGAAAAATCTTGCAGTGAGGGGTTTTAGTGTCTTAAAGGGAGGCATGGGAAAAAAAAATCAACATTTTTTGCTTATAGGGCTCACATGAGTCAACTTTGATAAATAAGCCACGGAAGTAAGGACGCAGTAGCAAACTAGACCTGAGAGTGACTTGCCCTGGATACTATCGCTTCATACGGACAGACGGTGCCTCTGGATTTTACGCTGCAACAACTTACAAACGTGCTTCAATTCCAAAACCTGCAAAAGCGTTTGCCTTTTTCTCAGCCTCGCTTTTATAGTCATTTATCAGCTGTTGCAGATCATTGAGCTCTGATTTGAGAATCTGTATCTCCTGGGATATATGCTGCAGTCTGTAGGTAAAAAAAATTAGTTTATAACAAATATACCATCGTGCAGCTGCTACACTTACCGCGCTCGAAATCCGCCTAGAGATGCTGCTGGACAGCCACCGGTGCTCTGCAAATCTTGAAGCTTTAGCTCGAACAATTTCCATGCACTGCCCACTACTTACATTGTCTATTTGAAAGGGCTCCACAGAATTCTGCAAGATTCCCGGTGCTATCACCTCAGCACTGGGCTCCAGGCCAGGCGTAGTGCTGCTCAGGCATGCCAAAGCGGTTACCAGCGCATCAAGCGCCATTGCCAAACTGCTACTACCGGACGTATCCGATGTAACTATGCAGCTGAAGCCCACTGCCGTGACGCTGTTATGAGTTGTTCCAAGTCGCTTCAGCTATTTAACATACCCGTTTGCAATGTGCTGTTCTCTAGTCAGGTTTTTGAGATGCTTACTGACGTTGCAACAATATCTATTTGTCTATGTTTTAATTGACTGACCTTTGCCAATGTGCACAGCCCCCGCTCGCTCTCTGGAATTCTCGACGCAACTGTGCAGTTCCAGCTACCTGGTGAGCAATCAACGCAGCCAGCAAGTTGAGTTAGTTGAGCAAGTGCGCCTCTGGGCTATCTCAGTGTTGCGGTGAATGTGAACGGGTGCGTTATGTCGCAAATGTTGCAGCTTGATGCACTGGTCACCATGTTGGCCTGTCTGACCACAACGCAACCTGATACGGGAGGCAGTAGCTCGCTGCTCCAAGCGCTGCCAGCTGATAATAGCGTAAGTGAACTCTATTTAAAATATATTTGGTTTTGGGCTTTTAAATATGTCATACATATATATCCATTCAACAGACCACAGGCAGCTGTCCAATAAGTGCATTAAGTGGTTTAACAAGCAGGTGAGTGTGTGTCATACCTATACCAGGTTATAATTTATGGGATTTACAAAGAGAAAAAAATAAAATAAAATGTCATTGTTAATTACCTTTTTTTGTTTTGTCCTAAAGGCAAAAGCATGGATTAACAATTAGACCATAAAATGCGCATTTCCCATACGCATTACAAAAATGTTGACCAGTATACTCCTATATCATGTGAGAATCTCCTCCCCAATAAATTCCCCAAAATTCCACAATCCTAGAAACTTCTCATACTTATATACATAGACCAAAACCATTAATTCTTGTGGTTCTGATACGCAAAATAAAAGAATATCTTTTTTATGATGAAGCTCCATTTCCACCTCTGATGCAAATTTTTAAAAACACAGACGAAGTATAATAAGTCTATATAAATATAGTAGGGGTGTTCAAGATAGGTTTATTAAGCATGAGAACATAAAGTAATTTTCGTGCAAAATCCTAATTCGAATTTCTGAGCTTTTTCTAATGCCCTGAACTTGTTGTCAAGTATAAAAAGATCTAACTAAATATAGTAGGGGTATTCACGATAGTTTATTACGTTGAGACCATGAACTTAGTATGACGGACAACCATTGTTTGAATTTTCCAGCTATCTATTTTGTAATGTCTCGAATGTATCCAATGCATTGAGTTTGTTGTCTAATATAAAAACTCTATATAGATGAAGTAGGGGTATTCTCGATAGGTTTATTAAGCATGAGAACATGAAGTTATTTTTATGAGCAACCTTGTTTCGAATTTTTGAGCTTTCTGTTTCGTAATATCTTAAATGCTTTGAGTTTAGTGTTGAATATAAAAATTCTATGTACACAAAGTAGGGGTATTCATTTATTTTTATGAGCAACCTTGTTTCGAATTTTTGAGCTTTCTATTTCGTAATATCTTAAATGCTTTGAGTTAAGTGTTGAATATGAAAATTCTATATGCACAAAGTAGGGGTATTCACGATACGCTTATTAAGCGTCAAACTTTGTTGAAGTTTTGAGCTTTATGATTCGCAAATTCTCAAATGCCTTGAGTTTGTTATCGCGTATAAATATGCTATATAAATATAGTAGGGACATTCACGCTATTTTTATCAAGCATAAGAACATGAAGTTATTTTTTTAAAAATCTTTAATGTTTTTCCAAAAAAAAACTTACCTTAAATCATCAACATTTACTAAATATTGCAAAATAATTTTGTGTAGAAAAGTATTCCAAAATAATGAGGTGACCAATCGAAGTTGATAAAGCCATGTCCGACTTTCGATCGATACTTTGTGTTTCATATATTGTAGTACTTTATTACCATTCAGTTGTTTACATTGAGTAACCGTTTTTCCAAAATGAATTCTAAGATTTAAATTAAATTTTTTTTTAAGTTAGAATCTACGCTTCTTCTTATAATCGCTTTAATTTAGTTGAGTAGAGTGAATGTTATATACAAAATTGTCAAAGTTTTAACTTTCTGCGCCCAAAAGCTCTTTTAAAAACCAAGAATTTAAAAATATCTTTTCAAAATAGCTAAAAGAAATGCAAAACGGCTTCTAGACTTTAATATACAATTTTTTTGGAATACCACCGCAAAGTGCGGCAAAATATATTTTTACTTTTTGCTCTCAAACAGTTCTGCGTATAATATTGAAACTTTACGCGAACAAAAATATTCAAAATTTTGTAGTATTATTAGAAAGTGTTTAAGGTACGTAGTAGTCCGGATGACCCTCCCATATCCACCCTACTTGTTCATACATAAGTGTAGTATAGAATATTCATAATTCAACCATAACCATATTTTATAGTTTTAGAGAAAAGTATAAAAGTAACAAAAATTTCTGGAAAATATTATATTGCGATTACCTCCAATATTTTTGGTCCGATTACACTAGCTTACAAATTTAAAGGTCATTGAGTGAACCTTCGTATAAAAGTGTTTTTTTAGGGTAAATTTGGGTCGAGAAACACGAAAATGGCAACCTTTTTTTTTCTTAATTCTTCGAGAGTTTTTTCGAAAAACATGTCGTAAGAAAAAAAAAAAGGTTGCCATTTTCATGTTTCTCGACCCAAAATTACCCTAAAAACACTTTTTTACGAAGGTTCATTTTTCGTGTAAACTAGTGTTATAAAAATTAGCCGAAAGATTTTTTATTTGAGGCTTTTTGTTCATATGATACTAACTAGAGCTGATTGCATAGAAAGTACAGAGCTTTGAATTTATTTGGAAAAGGAAGAAGAAGAAAAGAATAAACTTAACCTGCCGCGTCACATAATTACAGAAATATTCTAACTCTTGTAGTCTCCAAGATCAATATATGGCAACTTTGTGGGGAGCTGGGTTCACCAATGTCTAACTCTCTAAATTACATAAATTTGCAACAAACTTAATATACCCTAACGTACAGGTTATAAACAAAATAGGTCAAACTGATTGTAAGAACACTTTGAGGTAGCAGTAAACAAAAATACCCAATTCTTAGCCAAAGCAAAGCAATTTATCACAGATCTTAAGACTCTCTTATACTTTTGCAGAATTCAAACGCTTACCACCGAGATGAACTCTATCAAGGAGCAAATTGGAAATCTGCAAGAGCAGCTGGTAGATCTGCGTCGCGCGGGTACGCCCGTAAGCATTGCACCCGCCGTGCCCTTCAGTCTAAGTCCGCGTTTGTAAGCTGCCACTCCAAAACTAACCATTCACGTTCCATTTCATAGTTTAGATTTCTCTAGCTTAGATACGGAGCCGCAGCTGGTTGCGGCCGTGGCACCTGTTGCCACAGAACCCAGTACACCCAGTAACTGCCTGAAGCAACAGCATGGCGTGGTTCGCATTAGCCTACGTAGCACTGTCGAGCCCTTCTTTGTGTACTGTGATCAGAAGACACGTGGTGGTGGCTGGATAGTGGTAGCGCATCGTAATGACGGCAGTGAGGATTTTAATCGTAAGTGGGATGACTATAAGATTGGCTTTGGACAGCTGAACACGGAGTTCTTTATTGGGCTGGAGAAGCTGTATCAGATTACCAGCAGTGATAACTATGAGCTGTTGGTGGTGCTGCACAATCGTAAGCAGGAGCAGCGCTATGCTCTCTACGATCAGTTCAGTATTGGCAGCGAGTCGGAGCAGTATAGATTGAATGTGCTGGGTAAGTATACGGGAGATGCATCGGATGCGCTGCGTCAGCATGCGGGCAAGAAGTTTAGCACGCAAGATCAGGATAACGATGAGAGTGAAAATAATTGCGCTGCGGCACAATCGGCGGCCTTTTGGTATGGAAATGTATGCACACTAAGGTGAGGACGGGTTAAAGGATGTTCACTCATACAAATAACTACTAATGACAAACTCTTGCAGCAATCCCTTTGGCATTTATCAGCGCCTGCTGGAACGCGATGTGGATGGCTATAAGGGCATTTTGTGGCGTGGCTTTCAGGATGGTCCCAAGGGCTCCTTAAAGCTAATGCGCATGCTGCTGCGTCCACGCGGCGTATAATTGATATTGAAGGCCTAATTTTTTTTATATATATGTTTGTATTATAATTATGCTTAAATAAAATTTCCATTAAAAACAATAACATAATTTATGACAAACAGTACCATAAACAAAAAAAAAAAAAAATAATAATAAAAATAAAACATTTTAAATTCGAATTAATTTCAATTTTAATTTAGTTTTTCCTGCTCAGTTGTGGTGCTGAGGGTCGTGGTAGTGGTGCGCTGCGTGGTGGTAGTTGTGGGCTCTTCGTAACCCTGCACCTCCAAGGCATCCCCAAAGATGGGCTTAAAGAACAGCACAAAACGGGAGTAGCGACGCGCTGTATTCTATATAAGATACATTATACATTGAATTAGAAAAAAAAAAAGATATATTCTCATCACAGTTCAATCTATCATAAATATAAAAGCAATAAAATATAAGAAATTATAGTTTATAGATATATATTTATATAACTTGTCCAACTTTTGAAAGAAAGTCCAAAAATGATTGTCCAGAGCCGAAACTTGGTGCATTTACTTTTTACGCCTACCTTTAACGTCCATATAAGGCAACATTGCGTATACGTTATTGTATTTGCAAGTCTCATCATTTGTGATTGCACACTTGTAATTGTGAAAGCAAATTTGTTTTTTTTTATTAAATCAAATAAAATAGTAAACCAAAACTATCATACAGACTCCCAATATTTTTATTATTATAATATAGTTGGCTTAGGAATATATATTTAATTAAAAAACAAGCTTAAAAATTAGAAGAAAAAAACCAAAAAATAAATAAATATAAATAGTTTTAAATTATCCCAAAAAAAAGGAAGTTACAGTGCTTCGTGCCGAGGCTTTGGCATCTCGAGAATATAAAAGATTTTTACTATTTTAATTTTTTTTTATTTTACTAAGCAAAGTAGAATAAAAAAAAAAAGGTGCCGTTTGATTGGAGCACTTTTTTAAAGCTAAAAACTTTGAAAACAAAAATTTCCTTAAAGATTTACAAAAAGAGCATAATAAATAATTGGTTGATTTGTTTTTAATCGTTCGATCTTTTTAACTATTAAATTAATTTTTTTTAAATTTTTTTCGCAGTATGGATTACTCACTGTTTGTAACGAAGAGGAGTTTTTTTTTCAAAAACCAATTTTTTTGTCAATTTCGTCTGCGACATTTTCAGCCATATTTTTTAGATATGTTATTTTTTATATAACACTAGTTTAAACGAAAAATGAACATTCGCATAAAAGTTTTATTTTGGGTCGAAAAATACGAAAATTGCATTCTTTTTTTTTTCTTATAAACCGTTTTCGAGATTTTTTCGGCGATATAGGATTTGTGAAGTTTGAGTCAAAATTCTTGAAGTTACAAGCAACCAAAATCGAACATTTTCGACCATTTCTCAAAATTACAAATTTTCAGTTCGCTTTTTATTAAACATTTTTTTTTTTTAAAATTTTCTTTTAACGAATATTTCGAGCCAAAGATCTTCAAAATCGGATAGGAACTGTCGGTGCTATGTTTTTCGAAAAAACCCCGAAAACGGTGCTAAAGAAAAAAAAAAATTGAATGTCATGTCGTGTTTCTCGACCCACAATTACCCTACAAAACTCTTCATTTGTAAGGTTCACTCGATGATCCAAATATTTGTAAAATAGTGTAATCAACTAAAATGCAAAAAAAAAAGAACTAATATAGAAAAACAAAAAAAAAAATTTTTATTATATAGTTTTGGGTGCTCTCAATTTGAATTCAAAATTAAAAAATTTTCAGCACATCAGGTTTCTGACACTACCTTCAAAATGCCTCATTGTATGGGCTTATGTCAGCATAAGAGAGCTTAGATTCTTAGACCCTTGATTCGAATTCTGCGACCCCTACAAGCAGACATTGCCAGACATCTGAATTCAAAGTTCTTTTTCTTTTTCTTTACATATATAGCATTAACATAAATATAAGTAAAGCTGTCAAATTTTGAAAATTTTCAAATGACATGAATAATTAAAAGTTTCTTTAAAATATAAATAAATAAAAAATAATAGAAAACCTTAAGCGGCACACAATAAATAAAATACGGCCTGGGTTTTAACAAGAGTTCATGTATTTTGACATCAAAACAACTTGATGCACATTAATTTTACATTTTAAACGCTAAAAAAAAATAAATAGCTGTTATTACAGCTGGCGCCATCTAGCGTAAAAAAGATTAACATGACTGACAAGCGTTTCTAAGCATTGATTGAAATAAGTGCACACGTTTATATATCTAAAATCATAATCTCTTAACGCTTGGTCTTAACTCGTCCCCAAATCAGCCTGAAACCTCATTTGCACACACAGTAAGTTCTTGAAATTTGTTGGCATGAATTCTTCCTTATAATTATATAAATAAATAAATAATAACTAAATAAATTGTAAAAACTCGTACAGTTTGCAATCACAAATTAAGTATACGTACAACTTTTCACAAGGCACATAATAAGCGCTAAAAAAAATCGCTTTACTTAAGTCTCAAGTTAAGCTTTCAAGCTGTACTTGGAAACCATTACGAAAAGCTTTTAAAAGCTTTGATTCAAAAATACCATAACTAACGCAAAAAAAACATATTTTTCATATTTTTATAAAAATCTGAAATAAAACACAAAAATAATAGTAAAAAATCGAGCCCTAATGCTAGACTTACCATAATAAACTTGGATACGGCTTTCGAGGCTGCCGTAACCGTTTGGATCGAATTATTCAGAAGTCCATCGGGCAGCTCAAACGACACTTTATTGCGATCGAATTCCGCGGCGTCGTTAAGATCTTTGCTGCCGCGACGATGCCGCTGTGTGCTCTGCCATTTGAATAAAAGAGAGAGAGAGAGGAAGAAACAGCGTGAGAAAGAGCCAGTATGATGGTATAGCGTTATGTCAGACAACTGTTTCACAAGGCCAAGGTCATGCTCTGGTAGCGTAAAGGTCAGACCCATTAAATAACTCAAAAACACAGACACACAATGGAAGATTTTTGAATATTTTAAAAAAATTCTTGTATTTTATTATTCCAATACATTTCTACATAGAATAAAGTATAAGTATGCGCCAATATTTACAAATATGAAACAATGCATAGCTTTAAATTTAACTTAGCCTAATACACAAAAAAAAACACTGCAAATTGTCAGCTGATGATTGAACAAACACAAAAAGTATTCAAAATCACGAATATTCAATATCAACTTAATATCAACTTACAGCTAAAGAACTAAAAACAAATTTTGCTAATTAGACAAAAAAAAACAGTTGCAGAATTTCATAGGAAAAAATAGAATTGAAGATGAAAAATGAAAAATGAAGAGACGTCGGAGGTTCGCTTAGTTACATAAATTATGACATGACCAAAAGCCAGCGAGTACAGTACAGCCAAGTCAGGTTAAGTCATAGCTAGGTTGCTATTTGTTGCTCAATAGCCAGCCTCATCGGAGTCCGGCGCGGCCGTTGTGGAACCGCCCACGCCCTGCGTGCCACCCGAGGAGCCCTGCAGTATGGGTCCCGAGAAACTAAGGAACTTGGAGACAATATTGCCTAGGCCAGCATTGGGATTGCCATTGCCAGAGGAGCCGCCGCTGAAGGCTGTGATGGTGGTCAGCACGCCGGTGGTCAGATCATTGGCTATATTGCCTATGGAGCGTATTTTGGGTGATACCACAGCGGTGATCAGAGTCTGGAAGTCCTTAATAGGCACCGGCGATTTAATATCCCATTGCTTGTTCTTTTCTATATTGGAACGATCCAATTGCTCAATGACGCGTGTCTTGGTATCCAGGAAATTGTCAATTTTCTATAAACATAAAGTGAACTTGAATAAATCTGCTGGATGCACAAAAGACAACTCATACTTACGCCAAAGACAAATCCGAGCACCGCATTTTTCGCCTCAAATGTTGCATCGGGCAGTTTTCTTTTGTTGCGTTCTAGACCGGCGCCTACTGAATCCTAAAATGAATGAACCAAAGGCACAGAGGCAGAGGGTAGAAGTAGAAGTAGAAGTGGAAGTAGAAATAAGAGATTGGAGCGTTGTTTCTTAACAACACTGCTAATGACCTTATATATGTACAGATATTGATAAAAAATAAAAAATGAAAATAAAACGCGGCGTATACTTAATATTGCCAATCACTGCAATCATTAAAAGCTCGGGGCCTTAATTTCATGCGCAATGCATTCTGTGTTAATGACTTGCTACAAAGTTTAAGTCTCAACTTGATTTTGGATTTTTTTTTTGTTTTTGTAGCTGATTTTGTTTTTGTAAGGTTTAGGCGAGGGCAGGCTAAAGAGTAAATGGTAAGGTGCTTGCAATCCACTAACCACTTCGTTGCGTTCATTCGATTTCTGCTTTTGAAACATTCACTCACTTTTGCGTATATAACTACTATTGCTATAAGGAAGCTATATGCCGGATTTAAAGATTTAATAGCAAGGAATAAAAGCCAAAGCTGTCGTTTTTTGTTTTTTAGAATGTCGAAGTGTGCCAAGTCAGGTCAGTCAGTGAAAAAAGTGATAGCTGGTGGATACCTATGGCAACATATCAATTTGTTCAAACAATACCCAAGGAATACAGTTCGG
Source organism: Chymomyza fuscimana (assembly GCA_949987675.1). Classification (NCBI taxonomy): domain Eukaryota; kingdom Metazoa; phylum Arthropoda; class Insecta; order Diptera; family Drosophilidae; genus Chymomyza; species Chymomyza fuscimana. The sequence goes on along the minus strand of OX465090.1, from coordinate 36,927,443 downwards.
AGCTATTGGATTCGCTAACTATTATTTGAAAACAACGTTTAAATAAAGAAGAAACTTTTTTCTACTAAGACAAGTGAATTTAAAATTCACGAACGAACTAGTTCTTCAACAGCCATACTCTCCGCATTTGGCACTCGGTGACATTTATCTTTTTCGATAGTTGAATTTATATCTGAATGGCAAGAATTCTACTTGAAACTGTTTGGCAACCTTCGCTTTTATCTCTTCCAAAAGCTGGCACTCTACTTCAAACAGGTTCTTCAACCCAAATATTCTTCAATTTTTGACTTTTCTCAACTTTCATACTCTTTGCATTTGGCACTCTGCCATATTTATCTTCTTCCAAAGTTCTCAAAATGTCTAGATGGAAAAAGATCTACTTCAAACTGATTCTTCAACGTCAAGATTCTCCAGATTTGGCAGTCTGCAATGAAGTAGCTTCCAAGCTACTATACTCTTTAGATTTGGCGCTCTGCGACATTTATCTTTTTTTAAAGTTCGAGATATATCTGGAAGGCAAGAGGTCTACTTTAAACTGATTCTTCAACTCTTTCCGAAATTGACGAAAAGTCTGAATTGAAAGAGATTAAAACTGTTTCTTCAATCCCAACATTCTTCTCATTTGGAGCTCAGCAATTTTTATTTTTTTTTTTTTAAGTTTAAGAAATAGTATAGAAAGCGATTTACATCAAACTGGTTCTTCAACCCACATATACGCTGTATTTGGCGAATTTTTATCTATTTTCAAGTTTGAAATATTTAAAGCATCTTGATAAATGTAACTTTTTAGAAGTAAAACTATAGCTGAACTAAGAGATTAAAGGATGATATGTAGCACTATTTTTGTATGTGCATGAACAAACTAGCTTCCAGATTCTTCAGATTATAATGTTGAAAAGATGAAATATATTTTAATCTTTTTTCAAAATTGAAGATTTGTCTAAAATGAAAGAGATTTACTTCCATCTAGTTATTCAACCACAAATTATGCGGACTTCAAAGTTGAAATAGATATCTTAACCGCAAATAAAATGATCATCTATAAAATAAACAACTATTTCAAAATTTTTCAAAAATTCAACTTTTTGTTCAAAGAAAAAAATTGCAAGACGGACGTGTTAAGTAATAAAATTAATAACTAAAATATATTTTTCTTAAATTGCCTAAACGAATAAGTTTCACATTTCTAAGATTTAGAGAGAGATCTACTTGAAACTGTAGCTTCAACGCCAAGTCTTTTCAGCTATGGCAGCGTATTTCAAAGATGATGAATAAATGGAAAAAGCTTGTCTTCAACCAATAATTCTCTTCAGTTTTAACCCTCTACAACTTTCATCTTTTTGCCACAGTTAATATAGAATAAGTTAACTTTAAGATGTACGATCATCTGCAAAAAGAATTGCTCAAAATCTTAATAAATTCCCAAAATAAAAACCTCTGCCACATCCGTATTAAATGATAAAGAAATTATATTCTAAAATGTTGTTCTTCTATTACTTTATACTTTTCAGCCTGCCCTCGTTTAAATACCTTTTTTTTTGTTGTATTTGTCATAAATATTTCACCTTTGTAGCTTGGCATTTGATTGGATTCTTTATAATCGACTAATTACGCTAGTAAATCTGCTTTCAAGTTTAAAAAATAATTGCGCTTACAAAGAGTATAAACAAAAAAATAATAAAAAAAAAAAAAAATTAAAAAAAAAAACAAATTTCATTGCGGAGCTTGGCGCTCTGCTAGTTAGACTTGACCCAATTTTGATCGCACAAGAAAAACAAATTATGCACATACATAAATAATTAAAAGTCACATATGTACTATGTTTATTTGTGTGTGTGTGTGTGTGTATCTTAAAGCCGCCATTTATCAAAGCGACCCCTGCTGACTTGGCTTAAATTAGCCATATTAATTGCACAGCTAAGTGTCACATTCTAAGCCAAAGCAGTTTTTGTCGTTCTTGTTATCGATTACTTTCAATCGGCTAACAATTAAATTAATTCACAACGTCATTGCCAACTCCATGTCAAATCATGCCATATGTATGTTAAGCCAGTCTTTAAACGAATCATTTCTAAACAAAACGCATGCGCCCTGAGCAAAACCCCAGCGTACTCCAAGCCTACACGCCTTATAGCTATGGTTTAGCCTGAATATCATATTTTATTTGAAATTTTTTATACGACCTTTTTATGTTGTCCGCTGGCGGAATTTTAATAGAACGACAACGCTCTTTGCCAGATTAACAGCTGCTTGCGTTTCTTTACGCATACAGTGACGTCATGACGTCACAAAAACTTATCTCCATATAGACTTTGGCTAAGCTGTGCACAAAAAAGGCATTGAAATTGTAGCTTATGTCTCCATAGCATGACCTTAACTTCAAATTAGCTAAATCCCTAACAATCTGTTAAACTATCTGCCAAATTTTGTGCAATTCTTCAAAACTCATAGTTGGCAAATTAACAAAAAACTAAGCTAAGCTATGCTTAAATTTACATTTCTTCAAAAACTCAAGACATAATGAACATATTATATGACAACCTCTCTGAATGGGTTTGAGTTATAAGCCAGCTTATTAGTCTTTTATAAAGCAAAACAAAAGCGTTACTGGGCTTTAAGTCTAACCGCTAACAATATAATACCAAGTTTTTTCTTTACTATTTAAACAATAAAGCTCTAAAGACAACTTAAATAGACTTTAAATATTGGCAAACAAAACAAATCAAACAAATCATTCAAAATAGTATAATTAACCAGTTACGCCATAAGTCTGTTAACTTAATAATTAATTTTTAACTACTTTTTAATAATTCTGTATAGCAATAAATTTTGCAAAGTACTTAAAAGCTCTTTATTTCAAAGCTCTTTCTAAATCAAAAAATTTTTACATAAAAGCTTCAATGTTGAAAAGGTGTGTCAGAAACTTTTGGATTACCTTCAAAACTCTTCCCGAATTTTTACTACTCTGCGCTGCTCTTAGTTATAGTTGATATTCTCTTTATCTATTAGGAGTAATGCCATTGGGCTCAAGCTCGGCTGAAAGCGGTTTCAGATATAATAATAAGTAGTAGCTAGGTATACTTGGGACAGATTTGACCGACAGCCCAGAACTTCGAATAAGGATTTTCCAAATTCAGTATCTATTTACGCTATATAGAAAGGACTGCACTTAGCAGACGAATTTCGACCAAGTTCGAAAATTAAAAGCTTTGAAAGAACAATCTTAAAGATACATCTGGACTAGACTTTCGCTCAAAGCGATTCCTTAAACTATAAGAGAGTATAGTAGAGTATAGAAGCATATTTATGATAAACTGATAGACACTAAGTAGATAAATTTATAAAAGGCTTTGAGCAAAGTGTTACCCCAAAACTCTTGAAAAATTTGTAGGTTAAAAGCTTTCGAAAAAACCATCCTAAAAATATATCTAGAATAAACTAGAGTAGAGGTATATATGATATATATCTATGATGATAAGATATGCTGATAGACACTAATTAGATGGATTTAAGCCACATTTTATTCGAAATCTCTTGAAAAAATCGTCGGTTGAAAGCTTAAGAAAAAACAATCTTATGACTAGACTTTCTTAAACATTAATCTAGAATAGAATAGAGGCGTTATCTGAACCTTATCTATTGACGATGTATGGAAATTACTGCAGTGATGGACAGGAGGAGAATTTTGAAAAAGTTAAAATATTAAAGATATGTGTATACTAGAGAGCTGGTATACAAAACAAATACTTCAGTGTTATTATATATATTATGTCTGCTGCGCAATAAATCAAAACATTCTAGTGCACTCGCTATGCTTGCCGAAAATTTGCTTCACTCAAGCATTTTATTTGATGTTCTAATGTTTTGAAATATTCAAGCATTGTCAAGCACTGAAGCAAAGGAAGTTCAAGCACTGAAGGTTTTGTTTTGAAGCAAACAGAACATCAAAACATTTTGTTTTGCTGTCAGCTCTGCAGTGAAATACAGTGATTGGAAGTACTGTGCAGTAGTGAAGTGCGACGTTAAGCACATTTTGTGCAGCTCTCTAGTGTATAGCATCGTTTGCTGGTCGGAAATGGCTTGAAAAAAAAACGAATTGCACTTGTGTGAAAATTGATTAAAAGAAATATTCGACACATTATGTAATAATTATCAAATTCGAAATCAATTTTTAATTTATCGAAATCGCTTAGTAGCTTAAAAATTAGCTGATGCAGAAGTTGAAATACAAAAAAGTACCCTCTATGAAATAAAAAAATCAATATTGGATTGAGAACAAAATTATTTAAAAATTCCCCTCCAACTCCAAGTTTGGTTTATTAACTCGAAATTAAAAAATGAATAATAGTAATAATACTTTTTTGAAAATTCACACGGGCTAAGATAATTCATGCATAATGTATCTAAAAGAATCTACTCACAATGACGCACAATAGCTCATTAACACATTTTTTTATATAAAAATTATGACGTTTGAGCCACAAAAAATATTTAAATACTTTAAAATGCATGATAACATTGAAAATTTTAAGATAAACAATAGAACAGGGTGTTTAATTAAAGATTGCTTCACAATACTCTATCAATATTGCAAAATATTTCAATAACGACCGATAGAAAGCTCTAAAAAACGAATACATTTTTTCGTTTTCGTTTTTGCGTCGAGCACGCACTTCCAGATTTTTTCCTGTCGATATCATCTCATAGTTTACTTAATCTTTTTTAGCAGAGCTCTACAACATTCTTACATAGGTAATTTTTTTTATGCAAGACATGAACATTTTTTTATGCAAGATATCAACCACATGAACGTATACCAATAACTCATTTTGAGTTGTGCAGGATATTTTTAGGGTAATGATAATTTTAGGAGAAAATTTAAAAATAAGTATTAATAAATATCTAGCTTGCAATTGGCATAAATAGAAATTAAGAATATCAAAGAATATTTTAAATAATTATTTCAGTTTAAATTGTTTGCACTTTTGAGCAATATTTTGCCCATACGATTTGGATTCATTTGCAACAAAACACATACAAAAATCGTTTTGGTGACATTGGCAGCACCAAACATGTGGTTTCAAAACGAATAGAACATTCGAATTCGTTTAAAAGAGCACGGCTGCAAATATGAAATTGTTAAAAAAAATTAGCTATATTTAATTTCTTCCTTTAAAACTGATTTCTTAACAGATTTTATTTTTTCCGAATAAAATCGTAAAAATTGGTTAGCTTTAATGCTAATCTTTCTGTAATTTTTTGCACAATTCTCAATTTAATGCCATAATTTTTTATTGCTCAATGAATTTTTTTATTTAATACATTTTTGCGACCTTGGAGACACTCCAAAAAACTGAACGAATGAATGCAAAGCAAAATAAGAATTTCTGTAATAAGTATATGAATTAAATTGGGAGAGTATGAAGAGAAAAGACTTGCCTCTATTGCTGTAGAGTGGTTTTCAAAAAAAATTAATGGTTCTGAGATTTCATGAGAGAGACATTATACATTTTTTTTAATCTAAAAATTATATCTACCAAAATTCGTTTTTTTAACGTCATGATAGAGCAACCGGAAAACATTTGAAAAACCGGTAAGCTGTGTATCAAAAATATTCATTTGAGTACTATAATCACTTAACTTGTTGTATTTCTTGTAAAAAGAAATTCTGTAAGAAGCCATCCCTGGCTACAAAAGTACAAATTGACAAAATCCACCAAATTTAAATCACTTTTTGGAAGAAGCTCTACTAAAAAAAAAAAAATTTGTAACTCTGTTTGTATAAAAAAAGACTGAACTTAATTGAAGTAGCCTTATGCACTAAATTGCTTTACTCTAGAATTTAAAAGCATTTTTTTCTATAATAACATAAAATATTTTTTTTTAAGAATAAAATACACCTCAAGCCTAAATATTCTTACAACGAGCACAAAATGCTCTTGGAGCATTCTCAAATCATAAAAAAAGATCCTTGAAATAAAAACTTTACTCTCAATTTTGGTAAAATAAATTAATTAAGCTCTAATTTGAAGCTTTTATAAACTTGTTATGCGAATAGAAATTTTTTTTCTTCTTCTTCTCCCAAACCCTTGTTTACCTCTTTTCGGACTCGCTTATGCTCCTCCTGAGGTGTGGGTATGCGATCTCAGGATCAGGATGATCTCTGGATCATGTCGTCGCTGAGACCCATTCGTTGCTGATGTTAAAAATGTGAGGTTTTTGGCACTTGTGTATGGATATTCGTGAGTTACGGACTTTCCTTTTACACCGGCGGTTGTCTCCAGACCCGGTAACCAATCGCATACACTGAACTTTGGAAGATCTTTAAGATGTTAAAAATGTGCCTCAGGCTCAATGTGATGGTAAGTATGCCTGCATCTTTTTTTTCTTCTTGTCTTTTCAAAACCATTATATAAAACTTTTTTGCAGATTCTTAATCTCTTTGCGAGCATTTCTTAAAATCACTCTTAAATTATTTCTCGCAACAGTTTAGCTTATTACTTGTTCTTCTTCTCCCAAACCCTTGTTTACCTCTTTTCGGATTCACTTATGCTCCTCCTGAGGTGTGGGTATGCGATCTCAGCGTTTGTCTGCAGGCATTCCGATCCTGGATCATGTCGTCGCTGAGACCCATTCGTTGGTGATGTTAAAAGGTGATGTTTTTGGCACTTGTGTATGGATATTCGTTAGTTATGGACTTTCCCTTTACACCGGCGGTTGTCTCCAGACCCGGTAACCAATCGCATACAGTGATCTTTGGAAGATCTTTAAGATGTTAAAAATGTGCCTCAGGCTCAATGTGATGGTAAGTATGCCTGCATCTGACTAGTTCTCTTTTAGGGACCTCTTACGCCAGGCAGAGAATACCGTGGTGATAAATTATATTACAGGAATTTTTAATTTTTTAATTTTGACAGAAATTTCCAACTTTAGCTACAGGTTATTACTTGTTATATCAAAAAATAGTTGTAGAAGAGCAACTTGCATTCATATCAAGCTATATAAAGAGCTATACACATAGTTAAACAAAATTTTACAAATACTAATTAAGTCATTAAAAATGCAGCTATTTTATATAATAAAATATATATAAAATAATATAAGAACCAAGGCTAATTGTGTAAGCTCCAATTTACTCTTCAGGTTTTGGAAACCTGTTGTATGAATGGAAATCTTTTTCTTGAAACTATTTTGTATTAGCACTCAGTCTCTATATACATATATTGCATATTTTTAAATCCATTATATTATATTTCAAAAATGAAACCATAAAGTGCTGCCAACTTAATTAAGTTCATAAGAATTAATCAATTACAACAAAGTACCAATTTATTTCATAAGTCCTGACAAGCTGCCTTCATAATCCCCATTTTAAGAGCATTTGGATTACTCAAAACTTAACATCAGAAACCACACAAAGTACTAACTTTACGTAATTGCCAATTTTCGCTTAAAAAATTTAACACTCGAAAAAAAATTAATTACAAAAACACGAGAAAAAACATTTCAATATTAATAATAAGCTGAAAACTAAAAAATAAAAAATGAAAATTTCACAACGGCTACAAAATAAATCGTGGCTTCTTCATTTCGCAGCTAACGGTCAGACACAGATACAGATACAAAAAAAACTCACACCTGTAGCTACAAGATACAACAAAACAGACTGTCAATAATTTTGACTGAGGCGTTGAAGTTGGCCAAATTGGTAAGTTGCTTGTGGCTTAGCTTGCTTTGGCTTACATTTTTTTGTATGTCATATACACTTTAGGTATGAAATAAATAAATAAGTTATTATAAGTTTTTCAAGAGGTTTGTTATAAGAGATCGCTTGGGCAAGATTTTAAAAATTTGTCAGAAATTAGTTGATTAATATTAAAGTTGTTACAGTAGAACTTGGCAATAAAGAACTTTTCTGCAACGAATTTTTCTACAGTATGCAATTTTTTAAAGTTTTTCATTTTTTCTTTGTATTCAAAATGTTTTGCGCTTCACTATATAAACATATAGGGAAGTACGACTGCATTAATTTCTTTTAATTTTTTCCTCTTGTAATATTATTATTATTATTATATTGTAGTTTTGGTCAACATTTTTGTGTTGGAACTGTAGGCTGTACTAAGATCTAGTGGACCCGATATTTTTAGCAGCAAAATTCTTCTTTTTTTTTACCTACCTAAGTGGACTTTAGGCTTTGTAGGATTTGTAAACACTTGCCTCATAAATTCTAAATAAAGCTGTTTTATCGGAGCTTATTTGAAAATTTCCAAATTTTAAAATTTTTCTATTTTAAGAATAAATTTTGGTCGAATTTTTTACTTCTTCACATTACTAGACTAGAAAAAAGAATTTTTTTCAAAATTCTTATGCGTGAAAAACTTTATACTTTAAGATCGAATAATGTTAATTTAAAAATATTTTCGAATTGCAAAAATTTTTCGAGTATGGATACGCCTACTTTTTGAAATAATGTAGCTAGTAGTATATAGCACAGAAACAGAAAAAGACTAACTATAAGTTAAAATGGAATTATTAACCAAAAATAATTCGCTATATCTTAAGAAGTTCTACGAGAACTAATAATTGAGAGAATCTACGTACAAAAGAATTCCAAAATCTTAGCGCTTATAAAGTTAGACGGATATGTCCAAGTCAACTGGATTAGAAAAAGAATTTCTCTACAAAGTAGATATAATAGGGAATGCTTTCTTTTTCTTTTGAAAACCCTATGCATCCAAAAACAGTCACATCGTGGGCTGGACGCGTGATTGGGTCAATTTTGTGAATTTTTAGAAAATATTGCTATCTTGTAAGAACGATCGTGGTGCAGATTTGACAGATGAATTTTTTACGTATAATTCTCTCTCAGGTTCTACTTTCTAAATAAATATACGTTTTGATTAAAATCTCAATTTGTGTGGTTTTATTTGAAAAACAAATCCCAAACTTTATAGAACCATGTCCTGTCCAACCATATAATATATAATAATTCCCTGACTGACAATTTTTTTTTGTCAGTCGCCCCTGGGCGGGACATGGGGATCTCTATTAATAACTGTTCAAAGAGAACAGGGACCTACAGTTTATAGCCGAATCCGAACGGCGGTGGCTTTAATTAAAAGAGACTTTCCAACCTTAAAAAAGTTTTATTCTGTAGTTTGCCAGACTTATCAGCTGCACATAACCCATATTACATCCTAAATAATTTATCAACTTTAATTGATAAACTTGTGATTAATATTTTAATTAATATTAAGTAAAATTTTATACAAAACCATATTGTAATCTTTGGCTTATTCATCTCGCTTTGTTAAAAGAAAGATTTTTAGCTGCGATTCTTTGCCGAAATGCTAGCTCATTGATACTTTATAGAGTATTTAAAATTCTTTCCAAAAACTAGCCTTGCTTAAATAAAATTTATTTTAGTGTTTGTTATATAGTGTATTCAAAAGGTAAGAAGCAGAGAAGAATAAGTTGTTTGTGTATAACACCTGAGAAGAAACCAATAGAAACTATAGAAGCATCAACAAACTGAGGGTAGGTTTAAAAACCGGTCGCATCTTGTGACAAAATTTCACGCTTCTAGATCTTTTGAATTTTAAGCTGCATTCAGTATTTTGCAGCTGACTTACTTATTAATTGTATTTTCATTTAAGAACTTCGATTAAAATCCCAGCTCCACTAAAAACAACCTATTTATAACTCTGTTTGTATAACAGCCACCGTCACCAAAATCGGTATGTAGGCTTATGTCGACTGAAATACTAAATTTCCTGAACATTTTGGCTATATCACCAACCAGTTAATCACAAAAGTTTTTCAAACCTTTCGACGTAGAATATCGAACTTTGCCGCACATACTAATATAATGTTTTACTAACTCTTTCCGTTCGACCAAGCTTGAATCCCTTTTGTCTAACAGCTCTACTAAAAACAAACCTATTTATAACTCTGTTGCTATAAAAGCCACAGTTACCAAAATCGGTATGTAGGCTCATGTTGACTTAAATATTAAAATTCCTGAATATTTTTCCTATATCAGCTTCCAGTTAATCACAACAGTTTTTAACTGTTTGCATCAAAATCTTTCGTAGTTACTTTAGAAAAACAAACAAAAAACCATCCAGTCACCAAAATTGGTATGTAGCCCCATGTTGACTTCAAGATAAAAATTCCTAAATGTTGTAGATATAGCTACGACCAAATCTTACATAATCTTACGATATAAAAAACCGAAACTCAACGCAAAGCCAAAAAATAAAAAAATTAATTTTCAAACAATTTTGGTAAAAAATGGGTGAGGGCATATTATAGTCGGTTAATCTCGACCGATACAGACCAACTTGTTTTTTGGTAGCTTTAGTTGTTGTATGCACAACGGTTTTGAAATGTTAACGTAGGTCGTTAACAACTTGTTCAACGCACTTTATGAGTGAACTGCCCTAACAGTGTTGTTGTTGTTGTTGTGACTGTGGTTGTTGTTGTTGTTGTTGCTGTTGTGGTTGTTGCCGTTGAGTTTTGTTGTCATTGTAGAAACGCATGCTTTATGGCTTAAACATTTGCCGTCTGGCCGCACTTTATTAAAAGCATTTCAATTAAAATTTTTTCGTTTTTTTTTTTTAACTTCAAGCAAGGTCGTCTGTGGCTTGGCTTTGATTTCTGCGCATGCCTAGCATTTTTTTTAAATTTTTTTTTTTAAATTAAGTATTGAAATGTTCAAAAACTTAGTTGGCTTAGTTCAATGCACCAGAGCATTGGCTAGAAAAGCGGAAAAACCTAAGCAATTGAGCCACAAAATTAGCAGGCACTTAATGCAGTTAACAACAAAAGGCAGGCAGGCAGGCAGGCAGTCTGTCTGCTCTTTTGGGCTTACACAACCAGCTGGCCGGACCAAGCCAGGCGCGTTAAAGCCAAGTTAGCCAACAAGCAGAGCAATCAAGTAATCAGCGCAGGCAAATCGCGCTGTTGACTTACAATTTGCAAGCGCAACACCAATGCAACAACGGCAGCAACAACAACAACAGCTGCAGTGACAACAAAGCCCAGCAACAACAAACAACAACAACAAACATCAACAATACCAAACAACAAAACTTCACTTTCACGCCCCAGCAACAAGTTGCCAAACCTGACACAATGGCCAAGATGTGCTTCCTAGTTGTGGCATGTTGTGATTGTTGTCATTGTTGTTGTTGCCGTTGTTATTGTTGTTGCAGCTGCCTTGCTAACTCGTAGCATTTACTTTACCTCAGCGTTTAGGGGATTCAGCTCCGCCGGTTCGTTGCTATCTTCCAAAGTTAAGAGCTCTCCAGTTGAGGTCTGCTGACGCTTGACGCGCACACTGGGCGCAGTGTTGGCCATATGACTAAGTCCCAGCAGTGCCAAGAGCAATAAACTGCACTTTAAATGTTGCATGTTGTATGTTTGTTGTAGGTTTTTGTTGTTTTGTTTTTTTTTTTTTTTTTTTTTTTGGTTATAGTTGCTTTTGAACTGTAAGTAGCAAATAAACAAACAAGAAAAAAATGTTAATATATTAAAGCGGGCCAAAGCGTCGTATGCGTAATATTGCACAAGCCATAGGCATGACCTTCAAAATTAGCACAAAAAACGCATAAATATGTATGTTAAAGTGCGGGGTATTCCCGGATACGCTTAAAAGGCATATACATATGTTTATAAAAAAAAATAAATAAATAAATAAAACAGCTGCTGCACAAATTATGTTAAACATAAAATGCTTAAAAATGCAGCTTGAGTTTGTTTCAAAAAAAACAAGTTATCGATAACACAGCTAAACAAAAAAAAAAATGCTTTTGTTGCTAAAAATTTTGCAAAAATGTTTTTTTTTTAAACACAAGGAGCTAACAAAAAAAAAATAGATTTTACAAATTTTGTTGTTTTTTTTTTTAAAAAATAGTAAACACACCAACACTAAGCAAATGCGCTCGAATAGAGTAGAAAAAACCAAAAAGCGCAGTCGCCGCAACACAGGGACGCGATACTAGCACGTTCACTAACTTTAAGCAAATGACTGCAGACGAAAGTTACTTCAATGATTTAGCAGTGGCCAAAAAATCGGTTACAACCAAAGCGGCGACGGCCCAAAGCGACGTCAACGTCAGCAGCGACGTTGGCGCCGGCAGCGCTAAGCTTTTGCAGCAGCAGCAGCAGCAACTACCCAACTGCAGCTAAAGCTGACTCAAAAACTGATTTGCGCTCATTTTGGCCAAAATGAAAAAAGAAGAAATCAAAATTTTATGGCTTAAATTGAATTTTATAGCGCGTGCGCTGCTGTCGTCGCCGTCGCCGTCGACGCTAACGCCTGCGACTGCGTTTTGAAGGCGCGCAAACAGCGCATGACGCTGCCAAGCGCGACTTGGACAGGCAGCGCTGCCAACTCGGTCAGCTTGGCCAACACGTCGAATGCGGCCAACACGTTTTGAGCGCAAATTTCAACAAAGCGCTCAATAAACTGCAAAAGTTGTAATGCGGCGCCAACAACAACAAACAACAACTATTGGCAACAACAAAGACGTTAAGCCACTTGTTGTTGCCAAGTTTTTTTTGTTATTGTTTTGGTGTATTTAACTTCTTTTTTTTGTTGCAATCAATTGCATGCACTTTTAATTTCTAATTTCTGTTTTACATTAAAACATTGAATGCGCATACCAGGCGTATGCGCAATATTTTGTTAACTTTGTTAAATTAATTGAGGAACTCCCCACCAAAAACAAACAGCGAGACTTGCCAGCTAATGCAATAACATGTAATGCATATATTATTACAATGTATGCCATAGATACATAGATACAAAAACATTTTTTGAAAAGATTGTATCTTAAGCATCGAGCATCGACAGGCAACAGAAATACATGAACATTCCCAAAAGTGGTCCAAACATTGTTCTAAAGACAACAAAATATATATTTAAGAAATAAAAAATGTGGTACAGTCGAGGCGGTGCCCGACAGTGGAATACCCTGTACCTTTTGTGTCAAAAAAATTTTTCCTGCATATTCCATCTAAGAACTTTCCAATTGGAATTTATTTTTTTTTTGGTGCAAAACGATATTTATACCTATAAGTTCCGTAAATTTATACCGATTTTGATGAAAATCGAAAGTTACGTCAAAGAAGCTATTTTAATTATATTGGGTAAGTTTCAAGTTGATATGTTGAGGGGTGTGGGAGAAAACACGGTAAATCGATTGCGGGGGGTGGGGGGACCGCATCGATAAAATTTGGATGTGGATTTGTTCATTAGAGCCACATGAATGAGCTTACCAAAAATTGTGATTCTAGGTCACTTGTAGCCATAATTGCGTAGAGTCAAATATTGACGCAGTTTATTGGCAAGGGGTGGTGAAATTTGCACATTTTTGACTATAACTTCTGTTGTATTTGTCCGATTTTGTTCATTTTTTACACATAGATGCATGTATCCACAACGCATCGCTCTGTTAAATTTCAAATGAAAATATTAAACGGTGTGGCTAAGAACCGCGAAAATCTACAGCGGGGGAACGGGGAAAGATATTGACATGATTCAACAAACTTCATCTGCTTAGGAAATATGCGCACCAGCTGGTAAAGTTTCGTGTCTCTAGCTCTTATATTCTCCGAGATCTAGGCGTTCATACGGACGGACAGACGGACGGACGGACGGACGGACGGACGGACGGACGGACGGACGGACATGGCTCAATCGCTACCCGAGGTTATGATAAGCATTTTGGTATAAAGGACTTGGGGTCTGCCACGCCTCCTTCTGTCCGTTACATACATTGCACAAATCTAGTATACCCTTTGTACCTATAGGTACAGGGTATAAAAATATGAGCTAGCCTTAATTAAAAAATAATATATTTACTGCGGTTTCTTTTCAGTATTTAATGACATAGTGTTTGACATTATCTAGAGCTTTAAGCCTTCGATAAATAATATTACAGTATTATATTTTTTTCTTCATCCTATTTGAATATTAAACATAATTTCCCTTCAATTATTAATTCGCGATTAATAATAGGTATTTATTTATTCTTTTAACGTATTTAAATATTTTCAAAAAATACAGTTTTCCCACAAATAAATTCAGTAAAAATTTAAGATTGTTCTAAAGCGAAAAAAATTAACAGATTGAAAAAAATTTATTTTCTTATCGTATTTAAATATTTTAAAAAAACCCAGTTTTCCTACAATTAAAAATTCAGTAAAAATTTAAGATTGTTCTAAAGCGAAAAAAAATTAACAAATTGAAAAAAATTAACTAAATATAATGCTGTACTTTTTTGCTATTGCTAACCATGCTTAAAGTGAAAATTAAAAATAAAATGTTTCCCAGGCCCCATGATTTTTTAATAAATTTTTTAACTTAACATGTATCAATCAAAAAAATATGTTTCATAACATAGTGTTTGACTATATCTCTACTTATTTGATTAGCAGGAGTTAGATATATTCTCTTATCCTATTTAAATATTTTAAAAAAAATTCTAATTTATGTATAATTTAAATTATAAATTAATTTAAAATAATTTTTTTAATAAATTAAACGACAAACAAAAAAAAAAAAATGTGGTACAGTCGAGGCGGTGCCCGACAGTGGAATGCCCTGTACCTTTTGTGTCAAAAAAATGTTTCCTGCATATTCCATCTAAGAACTTTCCAATTGGAATTTATTTTTTTTTGGTGAAAATCGATATTTATACCTATAAGTTCCCTAAATTTTTACCCATTTTGATGAACTCGAATGTTACAACAAAGAATTTATTTAAAGTGTACGGGGTAAGTTTCAAGTTGGTATGTTGAGGGGTGTGGGAGAAAACACGGTAAATAAATTGCGGGGGGTGGGGGGACCGCATCGATAAAATTTGGATGTGGATTTGTTCATTAGAGCCACATGAATGAGCTTACCAAAAATTGTGATTCTAGGTCACTTGTAGCCCTAATTGCGAAGAGTCAAATATTGACGCAGTTTATTGGCAAGGGGAGGTGAAATTTGCACATTTTTGACTATAACTTCTGTTGTATTTGTCCGGTTTTGTTCATTTTTTACACATAGATGCATGTATCCACAACGCATCGCTCTGTTAAATTTCAAATGAAAATATTAAACGGTGTGGCTAAAAACCGCGAAAATCTACAGCGGGGGAACGGGGAAAGATATTGACATGATTCAACAAACTTCATCTGCTTAGGAAATATGCGCACCAGCAGGTAAAGTTCCGTGTCTCTAGCTCTAGATCTAGGCGTTCATACGGACGGACGAACAGACGGACATGGCTCAATCGCTACCCGAGGTTATGATAAGCATTTTGGTATAAAGGACTTGGGGTCTGCCACGCCTCCTTCTGTCCGTTACATACATTGCACAAATCTAGTATACCCTTTGTACCTATAGGTACAGGGTATAAAAAGTTCACTCGAGGCCACAGTAGCGTTAAATTAACATTAAAATAAATAAAAACTAAATTTCATTAAAAATTTTAACAATTTCTTCAAAAATCGGTTCAAAGCAAAACGATCATTTTTAAATCGAAAAAAAAAAATTAAATTTTTTTAAATCGTAAAAAAAAAAATAAAAAAAATAATTTTTTTTTTTGCTCATGCAAAACTTAAAAAAATTTATTCATTTTTATTAATTGCAATTTTTTGTATTTTTTAAGATTTATTGATGTTTTTTTAAAAGTAGTTTTAACACTTAATTTTTTTTCTTTTTGCTGCTTTAAGCAAAACTCAACTAAATTGCTTTAAATTTTGCAGCGGTCCATTCGAGTTACTTATCTAAAAAAAAGCATCGCTCAAGGTTAGTCCCCTGCCAGGCCATACTTTATGCCAAGCTCTGTCTCTGTGAGTTAAAAAACGAATGCAAAGAATTCAAAATAAAAGTTAAAAATAAAGTCCTTAATTGCATTGAGACAGCAGCGAGACGCTACATAATTTTTGTGAGTGATAAACTCAGATAAATTAAAGCCAAAAATTAATGCATGCATCCGCAGAAGTGACAAAATAAAAAGTAGCACAGATAAAATAAAAATTCAACTCAAAAATAAAAAATAAAAAAAATTTGCAAACACAACTTCTGCAGCTTTATTTGTAGGTCACAAGGTCGTTCGGTTGACAGCCAAAGGTCTTTTGAAGAACCTGTGTGCAGGCATCCAGCCTTTTACTTTTAACCCGCTAAATTAACTTTCAATTTTATTTTTTGCAGCTTATTTTGCATTAAAACAATTTTAATGAGCTTCATTAATTTTATGCACATAAAAAATAACGATGGCAGTGATTGGCACAGGAGCAAATCATACGATAATCTCTTTTAGAAACTTGACACTTGTCAACAAACCGGACAGACACGAGTTGTTTTTTTTTTTGAAAATGTTCAAGCTACAACCTAATGAGCGTCTCGCTAGTCTGCAATCATATGGTTATGGTTCTAAAATTTTTAAAGTTAGATTTTTTTTTTTTATATTATTGATAAGTTCATAGTTTGAAAAAAAACTTTAACTTCAGCGGGTTCCCGCTGCCGCACCCTGTTTTTTATTATAGATCTATCAAAAACACAGAACTCTTGGTTCGAAATTTAGAATAAGAATTTCTCAATTCTCTCTCGTACAACCTAAATTGAACTTGAGTAAGGTCAGTGCTAAACGGTTGCGTCCATTATGGGAGACTGACAGACCATTTTTTTTTTTGAAGTTGTAACCGGAAAAGTTGGATTCAAGAAATGGTAAATATATTGTTTATAAAAAATTAAAAAGCAATAAAATTCACATGGTTAAAAATAAGCTTCATTATGTAACACTTCGTGCTTAAATATGATGTGAATTACAAGCAAATTTAATGCCTGCTTAGACAACCTTTTAATTTGATCTACAACTTGACATAGCTATGCGGCTATGTACATTGTTTGTCAAAATATAATCGAATAAATACAACAAAAGCTATTCTTAAAATTCGACTATATGATACTTTTTTGTTATTGACGACCAAAAGTTACAAAATTTTATAAATAGACTTATGTGGACTCAATAATCAAAACCACATTGACTATTTTCGATGCTACTTCCTAAACCCGTAAATGATATCAAAACGGAAGTTATGGGTTAAATATTATAATGACCTAGGAAAATATTATTAAATTGGAAACTGCTTGCATGCTGCATAGAAGCTGTTTAAACTGCTTGTATACTGCATAGAAGCAGTTTGCACTGCTTTGGCGTGCTTAGACACTACGTATTGTTGTCAAGGACTTTGTCTACCTTGAAACCATCAACGAAACATATGTATAAGGTTATTAAGGGAGAGAAACGGTAATTTAGTGAAGAGTGCAAAACAGGAATATTTTAGAAAATACAGAAAGAAAAGTCTGAATTTTCCATAGAGATACGTAAAGCTAACGTTGCGATACTTTTAGAAGACGCTCAAGAAGTAAAGATTTTAAGAATTTAATATATACAGCACGTTTTATAAAGACAGGATTGTTAGAATTTCCATGTTTAAGTGCGAATATCTGATAAATTTTTGGAAATAGCTAAAAAAAAAAAACTGAATGTATAAATAAAATTACCTTAACAAGTTAAATATATTTATCATTAAAAAAAAATAATTCTTATACACGGTATGGGAACATTGAACAACTGAAAAAAAGCAACCGATTCACCTGACTGGGGTATTTTTATATAATTTGACCCTTTACAATTAATTTGGAATAAGTTTTAAAAACAATATCATCAACTGGCCGATTTTATTGGCCATACAAAAATGTATAATTTTTGCTGCCTTTTCTATAACTTTTTCGTGCATATCGGGCGGTGTAGCTATATTTTTTCCACGAACTGTTTGCCTTGAGATCGCCAATGGTCCGAAGCTTAAGGGCAAACATTTTGCTTTACAGAAAGACTCACAAAAATAAGTCGGTGTCCAATCTGGAGACCAGACTTTTTCAGACAGGCATAATGAATGAACATGCACCGATATATTGGATGACACTCGACCGAATAGACCTCGTCCAGCGCGTAGTTTATGGGCCGGTGGAATCATCGATCCATATTTCTTCAAAAATTACGCTGGTAAGACCGTAATCGTCAATGGCGACCATTATCGCAACATGATAACGAATTATTTGCTACCTGAAATTGAAGCCCGAGATCTCGACGACATTTGGTTTCAACAAGACGGCGCTACTTGCCACACAGCCCGTGGAACAATGGACATATTGAAGAACCAATTCGGTGAACAATTAATTTCACGCTACGGACCGGTAAATTGGTCACCAAGATCGGTTGATATCACATCGTTAGACTTTTTCCTTTCGGGCTACGTGAAATCGTAAGTGTTTGTGGATAATCCAGCTACGATTGAAGCATTAGAGGCCAACATTACCCGTGTTATTCGCGAGATACCGCCGATTATGCTCGAACGCGTCATCAAAAATTGGAAGCTCCGCTTGGACGAGCTGCGGCGCAGTTGCGGCCAACATTTGAAAGAGATTATTTTTAAAAAGTCAATGGCAAGAATATTGGTTAAATTGATAATAAAGACTTTCCGATTCATTTAAAATTTTTGTGTTTTTTTTTTTATTTTAAAAAAAAACCTCAAGATTGATGACCCTTTACAATACGTTTGTCCGATTGTGTTGGAAAATATAATATACGACCAAGCCAACAAATGGCTCAGCTACTGCGATTTTGTTTTGTTTACAAAGAAAAAGATGGCGTACTGCTTGGGTACTCTTAAAAACTTCTGAATGCCAAATTTGGTTGCCATATCTTCACAAACAAACGAAACACAACGAATTTTGTACAAAAAAAGTTTTTTTGACCGATTGGTCCTATGGGAGCTATATGATATAGTCAACCGATTTTGATCCAATTTGGTACAGTACTTGGTAGCCCTGTCAAACACCAAATTTGGTTACGATATCTTCATAAACAAACGAAGCACAACGAATTTTGTTCAAAAAACTTTTTTTTTGAGCGATCGGCCCTATGGGAGCTATATAATATAGTCAACCGATTTCGATCAAATTTGATACAGTGCTTGGGAACTATAAAAAACTGGCGAATGCCAAATTTGGCTACGATATCTTCATAAACAAGCGAATTATCCATCTAAAACTTTTTGTTTTTTTCGAGATCCTCCAGCACACCCCTACGGGAGCTATATAATATAACCCCGATATCGAAAATATAAAATAAATTTGTCTCCCCTGACATAATAAGGCATCTAATCTGAAAATTTGGTTGCTCTAGCTCTTACCATATCTGAGCACTAGGCGTTCATACAGCCAGACGGACATGTTTATACCGACTTCTCTAGTCACCCTGATCATACTTTAGGTAACTTTGGGCACAAACTTAATATACCCTTTTTACCTTACGGTACAGGGTATAAATATTTAACAAAACGCTATGGACGATAGTACGTTGCCCATTGTTTTTTCACTTGGACGTGCTTAAAATTCACAACTGCTTAAAGCTGCAGTTTCCCATGGGTTTTTCCCTTGGGCGTGCTTATAATTCGTAACTTCTTAAAGCTGTAGTTTCCTTATACAGCGGCTTTTTCGTAGTAATATTTAACCTTTTTTTTTAGTAATATATATTTTATAGATTCACATATTCTGTCGTTGTGCCGAGAAAAACTAATTTTAAGAAAATAGCCGTCAATATTGGTACATTCTTAGGCGTTTATAGGTGATATAGCAAGTCGGTTGGCCCGGTCTTTGCCGGAAATTACGATTGTTTGCATACGGGCATGTAGAACCAGCCGCGGCGGCCATTTGGGTGATATCATTTTTTATGTATAAGTAGGTAGTCTCTAAATTGCATTTGGTATGGGCATATGCCCAATTTTGTTGGAAAATATTCGAATCGAATGCAATTAACGAACAAAGCAACAGCTGACGCTATACGTTTAGAGATCCAGGCGTAATTTGGAGGGTCAATTTCTTTATGTTATAAACATTAAACAAGGTTTAAATCTGCTGGGTACTCCTTTCAACAGAAGAACAAATCTAGGTTTGATTACGAAATTGGATTTTGCTTTACAAAAGCAGTTCAAATATAAAAAACCACAAAATTTGACAACATCCGAATGTTTGAAGCCATCTGCTGTAATCAGTAGGGTGACCGCCGCTGGTATGGAGGATTTTTTAAACCGTCGATATCAATAACGCCACCCCCTAAGAAGTTTCCTTTTTACCTGCATAAAGCGCCTGTAAAATTTAAAGGCGATCCGAATGTATTTGATGGTTCCTAAAATAGGTCAAAGGTCATAATTTCCGTTTTTGACTGTATTGTTCCACATAAGGTTAGGTTAGGTTGAACCGGTTGACCCCTGGGGGGAGTCACACATAGACTATATAGTCCTTAGTGGAACCGGAGGATGCGGCTGGTGTACATTACACGTTAGTTGTCAATTATGCGCGTGTGCTTGGCGAACGCCAGAAGCCTTTGAGGTGCCCTATCGGCTGCCTCTTCCAGTGAGGTAAGCCATGGTTTTCCTAGATATTTGAGTCTCGATGTACAGAGGGCGGGGCAGCGGCAGATGAAGTAGACTTCCTGCATTCGTCGCTGTTGGTAACGCCTAGCTTCTTAGCGTGAGCTGCGGTCAGGCAGTGACCAGTAAGTATGCCCACTATGAGTCTGCAGTCTCTTCTTGGGAGTTCCAGAATATATTGGGCTAATTTGTTGTTGGTTTTCTGGCACATAGTGCGAGCTATCTTGCAGTTCATTGTGTTGTGCCACCTTCTGTCAGATCTGACTACCGCGTCTTCTTCTGCTCGGTGGTTAATCGTCCTTAATGGAATCTTTAGATCGTCAAGTGACAGTTGTCTTGATTCGGCCCCTTCCTTTGCGAGCATGTCAGCTATTTCATTTCCCTCAATGCCCTGGTGGCTGGGAACCCAAAAGATGGACACCTTCTGGGTGCTTAGTTCATCTAGTGTGTCCCTGCTTGCCAGTACACTTTTGGAATTGATGCTGAAGACTATCATGGATTTGATCGCCGCTTGACTATCAACAAATATGTTTGTTCGGCTCTGCTCTAGGGTAAGCGCCAGTACTGCAGCCTTCTTTATGGCGAATACCTCCGCCTGGAAGATGCTGCAGTGGTCCGGTAGCTTGAAAGATACCTCCATGGGTGGGTCTATACAGTATACCGCGGCCCCAACGCCTGATTCCATTTTGGATCCGTCCTTGAAAATGTTTATGGCTCGTTGGTCCATACCAATTTTCCAGTCATCAGGTCCCATTAGAGTGAGTGTTCTGGAGAAGTTGCTTACTGGGGTCATATAGTCAGTGCTATTGGGTGCCCGTAGTTCGCAAGGGCCATATTCCCTGCTGCACAGAGACGTTGCGCTGTTTTCTATGCTAGTAGTCTGGCCTGAATGTCTAGGTGGTGGACTCCAAGTATTGCTTCTAGGGCCTTGGTTGGAGTGGATCTTAAAGCCCCCGTTATGCACATCAGTGCACGTCGTTGGGTCTTTTCCATTATTTGTAGGTATGTGGACTTCTCTGTGGCTCTCCACCATACCAGAACTCCGTAGAGTAGTACTGGCCGCACGACTGAGATGCAGATCCAGTGCATTAGTCTTGGTGACAAACCCCACGTGCTACTTAGCATCTTCTGCCATGCATACAGTGCATTTGTGGCTTTCTTCACCCTTTCCTCAACATTGGATTTCCAGCACAGCTTGCTGTGCAGTACTATTCCTAGGTATTTCACGCTCTTTTTGGGTTAGAGCGGAGTGCCGTTTATTGATGGCGGAGTCCATCGCGGTACCTTGTATCTCTTGGTGAAGAGAATTAGGTCCGTCTTGTCCGCGTTGATGCTGAGTCCGGCTTCCGTGGCCCACTTCAGTATCTCCTTTAACGTACTGTCCATGACTGAGCTGATTGTCATAGGACATTTACCCACGATAATTATGGCTATGTCACCCGCATAGGCAGTTATCCTTGGGGCTTTCCGTTTAAAACTGTGTAAGATGTCGTTTACCACTAGATTCCATAGTAAGGGCGACAGTACTCAGCCATGCGGCGTGCCTCTGTGTGCCTCTTTTATCATGGTCGTGGTTCCCCATTCCGCTCATATTTTCCTACAGCTCAACAGGCTTTGTATCCAGGAACTTATGGCCTCCTGAGATACCTTTGGTCTGAGGCTTCGCATTATAGCTTCAGTGGATACATTGTTGAATGCACCGGATATGTCAAGGAACGCTCCCAGGGCGAAATCCTTGTGATGTAGGGCTTTTTCGATGATAGCTACTATGGAGTTCCACATAAACTTTAAAAACTTATTTCCAAACAAACAAATTATGGTTCAAAAAGTCTCATATCTATCAAAACATAATTTAAAAAAAATATAGAGTCGGCCTGAATTAATTTTGGTATCCTTACATGTTTTAGTCGTTTCTGTAGTAAAATGATATTTTTAAAAAACCATTTTTCGAAATTAGAAAAAATAAAAAGTGCCTACTTAATAGCAAATATCTCTGGTTATACTAAACTGATTTAGATTTTTTTACATGACTGTATATAATTGAATTACCCATCGATTATATTTGGAATATGTTCTTGTCAAACTTACGGTGTTTATGCATTCATATGAACATTTTTTATGACCTTTGACCTATTTTAGGAACAAATACATACGGATCGGAACTTTTTAGGGGAAGGCGTTATCAAAAACGTGAGATGTTGCAAAAATGGCCACCCTAGTAAACAGTCATCATTAAGAAAAAAAACTAATAATAAACTAATTTAATTCACGCTTGATATAGTCGAATTAAGTCAGATCATGCAAGCTCTTATTACTTTTAAAATACTATAAACCAATTGCTTTAGTTTAATGTCTAAAGTTTGAAGTACAGCAAACTGAATATTTAGACCTTGTCCATGACAGGCGCCACATAATCATCATCATCATTATCATCATCATTAAGAAATTTGGATTCATTGCCATTACGTTGTTTTTTTATTTTTTAAATGCCGCAATTAATCTGATTATTATAATTATTCAATTCAACTAAATTAATTGACATAAGAAGCTTTTAAACAAAAATTTTGCAGCACACGGCAGTTCTTGAAACGATAACTTGTAAACATTGTAAACAGCATTGAAAACAATCTATAAAACTATGCTGAACTTTGGGCCAACTAATTACCAATTGGTTATGCAAATTATTTACTATGCAAACACCACAATTAGAATCCATAAAATTGTTAAACGCCAAATACCCCTGACAGCCACTTGGCCAATTTTGTTAGCCAGTTTTGAGATACAACTTAAAGCCAACATGCAAATGCTGCGTTTTGATTAGCTTTTATGGCTACTGTGGCTAATCAGCGTACTTGTCATACATATTTGACATGGCCAAGACCCCGACTAAAAGCTGGGCAATTTTTTTTTTCGCTACACATTTTGTATCTTTTAAATTGTATCTACTAGTTTGAGCGTAATAAGACGCCTGGCTTAAACTTTTATTGTGTGTCCACAGACAGCAACGTCAGCGTCAGCAGAGACGTCAGCATGCCTGTTTACTTAAAAGATTTTACATAATTATAAAATGGCCGACAGCAACAACAACAACGACAAAGTTCACTCATTTACTTAACAAAATGTCAGCCTTATGTACAGCTGGTCATACCAACTACTGAGCCCCTTCAACTTGTTCTCAACTCGTTAACACACACACACACACACACACATTTGTGCAGTGTGCGTGAATGCTGTGCTAAACTATAATTCGAAATTGCTCAACACTGCAACAAGTGCGCCTTGTTGTCGCCACTTACACAATTATTGTCATTATGCATTATTTTGACATATTTCGTGGCATATCTTTATACTCTTTATGCTGCGAAAAGTATTGCAGAATTATCTAGAAGAATCAGCTATGCTCTATATTTTAAGAGGCAGTGTCGAAAATTACTCAAAATTGCATTTATTCTAATTGATTAATAGACAAGATGACTTAAATAAAATATTTGATCATCTCAAAAACTCATAGAACTTGCTACCAAAAAGAGTATAAAAAAGTAATCATAGTTTTCTTAATGTCAGCGTTTATGTTATATTTTTGCAGTGCAAAGTTCTTGCACATAAATATGTATATATGTACATGCAGCTACTTAAGTATATTACTGGAACATGTTGAGCACTACAATTGGGGGCCCAAGGCGTTTTCAACGGGCTTTGGGTTGCTGCTACTTGTAACTTGACGTTCAGCCCCAACTGACGGCTTGTTTTATTTTTTTTTTTTTTTTCTTATTGCAACATGTGGCAATCTAAAAAAAAAAAAAAAAAAAAACGAGTCTACTAACCAACAAATAGGCCTTAAAAAAATCAGCTTTACGATTGTCATGAATCTTGTACAGACACAGAGCTTAA
Organism: Chymomyza fuscimana; assembly: GCA_949987675.1. Classification (NCBI taxonomy): domain Eukaryota; kingdom Metazoa; phylum Arthropoda; class Insecta; order Diptera; family Drosophilidae; genus Chymomyza; species Chymomyza fuscimana. Next base: position 36,903,056 of record OX465090.1, on the reverse strand, counting down.
AATAGCAGATATGTATAAATTTTTATACCCTGTACCTTTTGGTAGAAAGGGTATATTAAGTTTATGCAAGCCGAGAAAATGTATGTAACATATAGAAGGAGTCGTCGGAGACCCCCAAATTTACCCAAACTATGATCAGGGTGACTAGAGAAGTCGATATACCCATGTCCGTCTGTCCGTCCGTATGAACGCCTAGATCTCAGATAAATTTTATCAAAATCGGTTGACAATATCATATAGCTCCAGTAGGGCCGATCGATCAAAAAAAAGTGCTCGGTTGTTTATAAAGATATTGAAACCAAAGATATTCGAAAGTCTTTTAGAGTTTCCCATCACTATACCAAATTTGATCAAAATCGGTATACTATATCATATAGACCCCATAGGACCAATCGTTCAAAAAAAACGTTTATAAAAATATCGTAACCAAATTTGGCAAAAAAAAATACTTTTTGGAGTTCGTAAGCAATATATCGGATTTGATTGCAATGTGGTGGTACAGGGTATCCCAAAGTCGTCCGCGCCCGACTTTAACGTACGCCATCATTTAGATCTGTAGACGCGCAGCGCTTATAGAAAAGATTTTCAACTAAGATTTAAGTCACCTTTGACTTGGCTGATCAATCATCTTTTAATGTCATACACTGCAGTGTGAAGTTGGCTATTTAAAACACATTTTTAAGATAATCATTATTAATTATGCTGATTTGCATTCGCACTATAAAATTTAAGTTGATTAAATATTAAAATTAGCATTCACTCTATTAGAATACATTTTATTGTAATGAAATTTACAAGGTTGAACATTTTAAAAACATGGGCATAAAGATATAGTTTTTACATGTGATTGTAATAACCTCCACAGTTAACTTCCGTTTAGCTGCCGAAATTTTTAAAATAAGATCAAAAAATGTTTTGCTTAGTTATGTCCTCTCAAGTAACAGAAGATATAGTCTTGGAAATATTGGTTAATGTCTTTTTTGACTATGTACAGTCTAGGATTACTTCACGCAGCAAAGATGATGACGATTCGGCTTAGTAATGACAACGTGAAAACATAACTAGATTTCTTTTAGCAAAATCATCTTGAAAATAAAGGATAATTTTTCTCCCATATTAATAGTCCGGAATTACTTGAAGCTGCAAAGATGATGAAGACTTTGCTTAGTAAAATCATCTTGAATATATATCTTTAAGCTGCAAAGATGATGAAGGCTTGGCTAAGTAAAATCATCTTGAAAATATAAGTTTATTTTTTTTTCCATATCAGTGGTCCGGAGTTACTTCAAGCTGCAAAGATGATGAAGACTTTGCTTAAAAATGTCATCTTGAAAATATAAGTGCATTTCTTTTTCACTGTTAACAGTCTGGGATAACTGTAAGCTGCAAAGATGATGAAGACTTTGAATTTAGTTTTCACTATTGATAGGGCGGGCTTACTCCAAGCTGCAAAGAAGATGAAAAAAGACTTTGCTTCGAAATATCATCTTGAAAATATAAGTTAATTTATTTTGCACTATTTATAGGCCGTGTATACTTTACGCTGCAAAGTTGATGAGGACTTTGCTTAAAAATATCATCTTGAAAATATATGGTAAGTTTATTTTTTTTTTTCATTATATATTGGCCGTATTTACTGCAAGATAATGAGACTTTGCTTGAAAATATCAACTTGGAAAAATAAGTTAATTACTTTTTCACTTTTTACAGTGTGCGATATTCTTTAAGCTGCAAAGATGAAGAAGACTTTGAACTTCATTTCCACTATTAATATGCCGGGCTTACTTTAAGCTGTAAAGTTGATGAAGACATTGCTTATAAATATCATCTTAAATATATAACTTCATTTTTTTACTTTAAGCTGCATAGATGATGAGAATTTTGCTTAGTAATATCATCTTGAAAATATAAGTTCTTCAAGCTGCAAAAATGATAAAAACTTTGCTTAGTAAAATCATCTAGAAAATATAAGTTAATTTCTTTTTCACAATTAAAAGGGCGGGTTTACTTCAAGCTGCAAAGATGTTGAAGATTTTGCTTAGTAATGCCATCTTGAGAAAATTATAATTAAATTCTTTTACTATAAATAGTTCAGGATTATATCCAAAGGAAATGTAAGACTTAAGTCTAAGTTCTTTAAAATTTGGAAATTCAGAATAAATAATAATAAGAAAATTAAGATGATGATGACGAAAGCTTTACGACCCCATCTTCGAATAATTTAAAACTACAATAGATCTTAATAGGTATTGTTAGTAGAAAATATAAAATAAACTTAACAATACCCCCATCCCTAGGGTCTTGAAAATAAACGCCAAAGTTTTTTATAGAAAATTTCAGATAAGCACTCATGATAATAAATGCTCCAAAATTCGGATTCCGCTTAGGCCTTATACTATTACCATATTCCAATACATTTTTTATGCAGCACTCAAACCAACAAACTCAAATCTATTATTAACATAACAAAGAAAGATTTAAATTAAATCAGTTACAAAATCATATCATAAACAGCGTCTCTAAACTATAACAACAATAATAATAAATAAATTTAATTTGTTTATTTTTGCAAGCACTCCCAATGCATATTAAAACAATCGGTAAAACCTTTTTTAGCGTCTTAGTGACCTTCAAAATGTTATCTGTAATTTATTTATTTTGAATCGGCTAACACGCCCAATTTAAATATAATAAATTTCCATAAATGTCTTGAGCTGGCTTGTTTAATTTATTTATTATATAAAAACCGTGCATTATTTTAATTTCAGGTTACACGCTTTGTAATAAACTATTCAACTAATATGTGGAAAATCTTTTTGAAAAATGCTGCTAATTCTTATTGGACACGGAGACGGTGTGTCAGCAACGCCTTCATTGTAATTTTTAATTTTAGTTTAAGTTTTTATTGCAGATTGAGCTCAAGAACAAAATTAATTTAAATTAGCAAATTGACTAAAAAAATATATGCTTATTTAATGCATGTGTTTAAGGGAACTTTGGTTACTTACAACATTTTTGATTGATTACATTCTTCTGGCTACAAACCCTTTATAATTAGAATGTTAAATTTTATAATTTAGAATTTACTAAACTAATTAATTATTAATTAATTAACATTTTTGAAGTATATATAAAAAACAAACAAAACCGTTCTCGAATTTTTTGACTAAAAATTTTGAAATTTTTTAAATCTGAAAACCATAACAAATAAATTCTATTTATTTCACTTAATATTTATAATAATATTGTATATTTGGAGTTGTAGTCATATTCGTTAGAGCTTAAAAAAAAAAGTATAAAAAATAAATTAAAAATCATCAGTCATTGAAATAAGACTAAAAACATTAGTATTGTTTATGTTTTTTTTTTAATTTGGTTAAAGCAACTTTTTTAGGAAACCTTTTTTTAAAATCTGTAAAAAAAAATAAATTAATTTAAAAAAAAAATAAACTTAATATACTGTATTTTAATTTTATTTGGTCTTTTGGCAGTCCTTTTTCGAAAATCGTAAAAAAATAAATTAATAAAGAAACACAAGACTCCAAAATTTCTTTTTTTTTAATGTATTTTAAAATGTTAAAATAATCTTTTCAAAGGCCAGAACTTCGTTTTGTTTCTTATCAAATTAATTAGGAAAGTTGAAAAAAAAAAAAAACCTAAAGCTAGCTTTTTTAGAGGCCCTATGCTCCACTGGGAGAGAAGCACGACAGTAGTAGTAAAGTTATCTTTTTGTTAAAAATTAGTAAACTTTAAAAATCTGAAAAAAAAAAAAATAAATCAAAAATCATAAAACATTGAATTAAAACAAAAAACGTTTATTTTTTAACGTTGTAAAATAACTTTTCCAAAAAATACAAAAACCTTTTTTAAAAATCGCTATAAAAAATATATCTATTTTAAAACTTTTACCATATTTTAAACCACTTTCCAAATTTTAAATTACGATAGAAAAAAATTTCCAAATTCAAATTTCCTTTGTAGAATTTTGACAAAAAACGGAATTTGTAAATTTTATATTAAAAATAAATAATTTCCGGACTGACAATTTTTGTCAGTCGCCCCTGTGCGGGGCATGGGGATCTCTATTAATAACTGTTCAAAGCGAACAGGATAGAAAAAAAAATTCCAAATTCAAATTTCCTTTGTAGAATTTCCCCAAAAAAACGAAATTTCATAGAATTTCCAAAAGCGAAAATTTGATACCACGCATCAATGAAAAGGCGACTTTGAGATACTTTGTACCATCACAACAAACTAATCAATAAGATAATAAAAAATAAAGAACTATGCCCTACAATTTTTTTCAAGTCCTAAACTGATTTTGATAATATAATTACTATTATAATATTATATTATTATATTGCTTGGGAACTCTAAAATACTGTCCAATGCTAAATTTGTTTATTTTCATAAAAAATACCTTTGGTAACCTATATAATACATGCCCAATATTAAAATAATTAAAAAAAAACTCGTTTCCCGTGACATAAGGTGCGCGAAATAAGTAAGTGGTACGCCTTATTTTGTTTTGTAGCCAAGTAGAAATAAATTATTTATGTTCAAATTAATTTTTTATTTAAGCTTCTTAACAAAACAAATAAATAAAAAAAAAAAAACTAAACTGTACCACTTACTTATTTCGCTCTACAAGCCAATGTGTTGAAGCTTTTAACAAAAGTAACGGGACATAAAAGCTCACAGAGCATTAAGTTCTTGATCAATGTTAGGCTAAAGAAAGCTTTGCAAAATAAGTGAAAGTTGGACATCATAGGATGTAAAGAAAAGCTTTAACAGGCGCTAAAGAAAGTGTACCACTTACTTATTTCGCTCTACAAGCCAATGTGTTGAAGCTTTTAACAAAAGTAACGGAACATAAAAGCTCACTGAGCATTAAGTTCTTGATCAATTGTTAGGCTAAAGAAAGCTTTGCAAAATAAGTGAAAGTTGGACATCATAGGATGTACAGAAAAGCTTTAACAGGCGCCAAAGAAAGTGTACCACTTACTTATTTCGCTCTACAAGCCAATGTGTTGAAGCTTTTAACAAAAGTAACGGGACATAAAAGCTCACAGAGCATTAAGTTCTTGATCAATGTTAGGCTAAAGAAAGCTTTGCAAAATAAGTGAAAGTTGGACATCATAGGATGTACAGAAAAGCTTTAACAGGCCCTAAAGAAAGTGTACCACTTACTTATTTCGCGCACCTTATTTAGGGATCAAATCCGAAAGTTTGAATTCAAAAGCTCTTACCATCTCTGATATCATGGCGTTTATATGGATATATATTTGTATCGACTTCTCTTGTAACTCTGATCATATTTTATATAACTTTGGGGGAACTTTTGACAGGTAGATGAAAATTCAAACTAAATATTTAAATTTAATTTTCAATTTATAAAATACGAATTGAGCAACAATTTTTATTATCAATTCAAAAAAAAAAAAAAAACACTTTTGTTTAACAAATTTTTACAAGTATATTTCGCGAGCAAAAAAAAAAAAAATTTCACTAGCTCAAAAATAAAAGATTATTTATTATTATATAATTTTTATTTCAAGAATTATGATCATGGCGATGCCTGATTTGTTAATGCTAAAAAAAACGACTTTAGCAGCGACATTATATATTCTTTCAAGTTTAAAAACATTTCAATAGCTGCATATGGTATATAATTTTTCTGACATTTAAATAAAGTGGAGATCTTCAATTTTTATTATTACATAAGCCAATCATTAAAGCACACCCTAACACGAAAACAAAAAAATAATTATAATTTACGCAGACCCGTAAAAGCGCTAAACATTTGTTAAAATAAAAAATAAAATAAATTTACACAATGATCAACGTAAAACAAATAAAATGCCAGATGGATAGATGAAAGAAATCAATTCGAAAAGTACAAAACGAATAATACAAAAAAAAATATAAAAAAAAGGAATACGCCCCGCATTGCATTGTTTTATTGCCAATTTGATCAATTATCAGTTACTCAAATATATATAATTTGCATAATTAAGCTTTTGGAGGCAAACTACGAAAAAAATTAAAAATATGCCACTAAATTGAATGCAAACGAAAAAACATTAAATAAATAAAAAATTAAATGATATGCGCCAAAACTGGAAATAAGAGCATTTATTACAAAATTGATTACTATGCGCATTTTGGCCAGGCGCTGAAAAATGTGTTAAAACGGTCAATAAACTTATTGACCGACTTAGGAGCTACACACAGATACAGATACAGCTGCAGAGATACAGATACAGCTATTGGAACGCCCCCTCGCCGGTTTGCCTTCAACTTAGGCAGTTTTATGCTCCACTTTCCTGGCATTTACTTTCGCTTTTTATAAAGGGGTAATATATACGCCAATCTGTATCTGTATTTGTAAGCATATCCACTCATCATATCAATACAAAGCTTTGTTATTGTTCAAAGTGTTGACTGCTGCTGGGCCAAAAAGAGTTAATCTTGATTTAGCCATTGGCAACAAGAGAGACGACAAGACAATTGACCAGACCAGACCAGACCAGGCCAGGCCAGACCAAAACCTGACCAACTATACGAAAACGCACTTTACGTTAACAGAGTTTCTCAACGACCTTGAGACCATTACCGGTTTCAGGTTTCGGTTTCTTTTGGGCCAACGCCAGCTAAAAAAAAAATGTACATGTGTGTGTGTGCGTATCTGTGTGTGTATGCGTATGTGTGTGTGTCTTGCATGACTATCACTTGTAACTTTGACTTTCGTTCATCATCATTCACAGCAAAATCATTTGCATCTTTTTTTTTTTGTTACTTGACTTAACTTGGCTTAACTTTGTTTGGCTTGGTTTCATTTTCGTTTTGGCCATTTCAACAGTCGGCTATAAACATCAATCCCCAGCAGCAACAACAACAACAGCAACAACTCTGAGCTTTATGATAATATCACACAAACATGAGTTATTAATAAACGCGTGCTAATCAAATCCATAGCCCATATTTAACACATACACAACCACACATATTTACACACACACACACACAGATACCCGATGTGGCAATGTAATGAAAGCGCATTCGAGGTAGTGCCAATTAAATTATATATAAAAAAAATATATAATTATAATATTAATAATAAAATATATAACACTTTTTGTCTCCAAGTCGAAAAAATTTAGGGTTTTTTTGTTTAGGTCAAGAAACGGTTTGAGGCAGCTAAGGATTAGGGAAAGTGTGCTTTAAAAAATTATACTGCCCGTGCCTAAAAATTTCTTTATGTTTTTTATGTTATCCATCGGCGACATGATGCAATGCATTTTAGAAGGTGCCGCAAAGAAGTGCGCGAGTTCGGCTGCGTAGAGAACTGGTTCAATTTCGTATGGTAGCTATATGAAATAGTGCACCAATTTTGATGAGACTTTACACAAATGTTAAGTCTAATACAAAATACAACTGACATGAATTTGGTCACGATATTTTAAAAATTACAAAAGTATGTTTAACATGTTTCAACAAAAATAACAAAAAACAAGAGACCAAAAAATGGACTCGACAAAAAATATCAGAATATTGGAACGGCATTAACGGCCTTAATCATTCCAAAAAATTCTTGAAATTCGATGCCGAAAGAGCAAACAGCAATCTCACTCTAAACAGGAAAAGTCCAAAAACACTCTCGGGAGCACTAACAGGCCACTTCGTCTGCAAAAAACACCTACACAGAATAAGTATATCCGAGTCGAATACTTGCAGATTCTGCTGTGATGAGGAAGAGTCTATGGAACACCTGATCACAAACTGTGAGGCACTAGGCCACAGGAGACACAAAATTTTAGGTGCATACCTACTAGAAGATGAAAACCTTCGAAAGTTCGACATACTAAATGTCTAAAGAAAAAGGGGTGCACAATAGACCAAACTGGTCGCAGTGCATATAGGCCTATGCCTAGCCCCACAAATTACATAACATGTTTGACATGTATTTATGTGTTTTTATGCGTTTTATATTATTTTAAGCATTTGTGCGTAGTTTGATCCAAATCGGTGCACTATTTCAAATAGCTACCATACAAAACTTGAACCTGCGCTCTCTTTTTCAGAGAAACACGATTAACGAACCTGCACATTGCGTGACCTTTGAGCTTTTCATCTTCGGTTTGCTCAGTTGGTTTCAGCAGCTTTTCGATGGTAATTGTTTTATAGCAGTGAGCACAAATTGTACGTCGCAGCGACGTATCGTTATCATTTGTGTAAGTTTTGAGATTTTTGTATGATGCATTTTAAGGTAATGTACAACTATTTAATGGAAAATAATAGCCAAGGTCAGAGAACACAATGATACTGGTATACTAAAAGCAATAGATTAGTAGCTTCGGGAACGGAAAACAACTAAAGTAATGTGCATAAAAGCGAAAATTAATCTACTAAAGATGATATGCTGAGTGTCAGAAGATGAATGGTATGTATAGTGGCTCACAGCTTAAGTGAACCAAGCCATTTTTAAAACTTTAGGAGACTGTAATAAATAAAGTAAGAGATTTACTAACAAAATTTAATTGCAGATGTGTAAATTAAATAACGGTTGCACTATGGGTGAAAAAAAAATCATCACAGCAGAGGGGAAAACATGAATTGTGTATAAGAAATTAGCTCACAGCTTATTTGAACCAAGCTTTTTTTTTCTCATTTGCCTTGCGTTTATCGTGTCATATGACGGTAATTTTCTTGGATTTGTCAACTTTCGTATGTTCTCGAATTTTTATACGGAAATTTGTTAACGATTTAGAATGATTTCTCCTCTCAAATGTAAAAAATATGCAATGGGCCATCGTGCTACAATATAGCAGCGTGGACTTGTTATTACGGGTCATGCCCGGCGAAAAATGTTGGAAATGGTTAATCTTCCCAACTCCACCGTTCAGCATATTATAATACGTTTTTTTTTATGACAACAGAGTGCATAATAAAGGCCGAAAGGCCCCAAACTAAATTTTTACGCAAGCGGATGAAAGGATTATTGTCCGCAAAATGAAGGATAACCAAAAAATTTCTGTTCAAAAATTGCTACTGTGCTGAGTAAAGATTTGACAATACAGTGCAGCCCAGAGTCGGTACCGAGAGTCCTTAGAACTAATGAATATAATGGGCGAGTAGCCAAAAAAAAACCGTACATAAGCAAATGTGATCAGCAAAGCCGGCTTTCGTGTGCTAAGGACCACATAATAAGGATGCAACCTTTTGGAATACATTAATATTTGCAGGCGAATCGAAATTCAACATATTTGGCTTTGACGGGATGACATATGCATCTAGAAAGCCCAGCATTCAGCAAGTTTTAAACACGGAGGTGGCAGTGGGATGTTTTGGGCCTGTAGGTGTAGGAAATCTTGTTTTTATCGAAGGTAACATGGATTAGAATATGCCACTCGATAAATTAAAAAATAATTTGCTCCAAAGTGCGGATAAACTTGGAGTAAAGGACAATTTAATATTTTACCACGATAATGATCACAAGCACAAATCAGGCATAGTGCAGTCCTGGCTGATCTGGAATAAATCCAACGTTATGGCACTAGCCTTCCAATCGATAGACAGTATATGTGATTTTAAATTTATGGGCTATTTTGAATGGAATATTAGAAATCATCATATTTCGTCCAAAAACGACCTTGAATTAGCCATCAGTGCAGAATGGGACAAAATAACAACAAATTAGCAAATTAAGTAGCAAAACGGCATTAATCAAAAGGGGGCCCATACTAAATATTAAAAAGGGTGAAAATATAAAAAAAAAATAATGAAATTTGTATTTTTTAAGTTTTTGTTTCAAATAAGCTGTGACATGAAATAAGTCTATATTTTTTGCTTTAATTTCATAACATTGTCAAAAAATTTTGGAAAAACGTATCAAGTTGATAATTTAAAAGTTTAAATAATGATCTATTATTGTGCATTTATAATTTTTTTTTAAATATTTTTGTTAGCACATGATAGCGATTACAAATACCTCTTCAGGCTTGTGAGCCACTGTATGTGATAAAAGCTGTGATGATGATGATGATGATTATTTCCTTTAACTCCCAGTGGAGCATAGGGCCTCAAGAAAGCTGGAGTAGACACATTTATTTAAATCTATTCGCTGATGTGCTTGACACTTTAGTAGTCGTTAGCCATAATATGAAGACTTCAAATAAAGAGCCTTTAAATTGCAGAACTTACAAAAATTTATCAATTCTTTGGATGATAGTTAATGCCAAACCAATCGAAAGCCTTGCTTCGTAATATTCACAATGCAGTGACATTCAAAGTGATATGGACACGAATTTTTAAGGTATTGGAAATCATCCTCTATCAAAAAAGCCTTTTGCCTTTCAAAAATGCATCGCACTTCCAAATTTTGGTTTGGCTGCAACTGAACTATATCATCTCAAACAGACTTTTAGCCAATTCTTAATCTATTTCCGTCTAGTAATATCAAACTAAAGTGGTTTCTCTTTTTGAAGCTCTGCTAAAAGACCAAATTTATTACAGCACGAAATATTTCTAAAAACGAAAAATCAATTAAAAGTTCTTGAGCTGAGCAGCACTAATTAAGGAAAAAATTGCATTATATGAAAATTGTAATTCAGCGTGAATTTTGATCTTTTATAAGCAATTCGCAGTCATATTTATCAAGGCAGCCGAGCGACCTGTCTGACCCCAGCGACTGGCTGGCTGACAAGCAAGTTCGTTGCCTAAGTCATTCGTTTTGTCTGTGCCAAAAGCATGAAATGTGAATTCAGCAGCTTTGGTTTGGCGGCGTCTTTTGCACGTTGTACGTGCATATCACATTTATACACTTTCAGAGAGCATATTAGCTTTGACAAAATTCGGTAACGATCATGCGACTGTCGTGAGAACATACGATTTAAAAGCAGATTTTAGTAAGTGTAAGCCTTTGGAAATTTTTCAGCTCTAAAGTGGCTTTTAGAATTATTTTATACCTATAAAATTATTATTTTTATATTTTACAAAATTTTATCCCATGTAGTGACTAAAATTTTGCGAATTAATTATCTATTTATTTGCTTTTATTACTTAATGCGCGAAGAAGAGCCTTGTATATATATATTTTTTTTTTAAATTAATATTTAATTGACTAAAATCGAGAAATCGTTACTGTTTAATAGGAATATGAAAACTATAACCGATATTGGATTTAAAACAGTTTTGTCGACTTAAACTGATAGCCACAAACGCACCTAAAAAATTCCTTTTCTCATCTGAATCTGTCTAGCCATTATTAAAAAAAAAAAAAACAAATAATGACATCAAAACCGATACCGAAACGAAATAGATTTGTCCAGCAGCAAATTATTAAACGCAAAATAAACAATCGGACGTGCTCTGGATACCGAAAAACGAAAACAAGTAATTTTTTTCGGTTTCTAGAGTAAATATTTTTTTCTATTTTCGGTTTCCAGAGCATGATCGATTGTTAATTTTCTGATTCTAAATTTGCTCGTGGCCGTCGGTAGCGTAGTGGTAGCGTACTCGCTTTAAAAACCGAAGGTCGGTGGTTCGAATCCCCGCAGTAGCACTGGTACATTTGCCTAGCACTGGCATCGCTAGCTCAAAGACGCTATTTGCCAAAGAAAGTCTCTATTAATTAAAGACACCGCCGTTCGAATTCGGCTATAAACTGTAGGTCCCTGTTCTCTTTGAACAGTTATTAATAGAGATCCCCATGTCCCGCCCAGGGGTGACTGACAAAAAAAAATTGTCAGTCAGGGAATTATTATTAAAATTTCCTGCTAGACAAATATTTTTTTTTTCGTTTTGCCGTGCTGCCAATTCCACATTTTTGCTGTCGACATCTTCTCATATTTCCCTTACTCTTTGTTAGCACAGCTCTAAGCCTTTCGATTGAAATTAGCCACGACTATACACGGACAGTTTTTTTTATGCAAGACATGAACCATTTATGCAAGACGTGAACCATATGAATTTATAGCAAAAATTCGTTTCGTGCATAGTATTTTTTGGGTTGATTTAAAAAAACAAAATTAAAAATAATTATAAATAAATATCTTACTGGCATAAATAGAATCTTAGAATATTAAAGAATATTTAAAAAATTATTTCAGTTGAAATTACGTGGACTTATTCAAATCACATGTTTGGTGCTTCCAATTTCACGAATCTTTTATGTGGTTTAAATCCGACTAATTTGTTGCAAGAGGAATGAATAATTGAAAATTACAATCAATTTTGCTTTCTCTGCGTTATTTTGAGTGAAGAATTCATTATAATCACAGTTTCAAATATTTTAATTAGATTCTGGTTAAATTTTAATGTGTTCAGTAAAAGTCATATGGCTAAAATATATTCCCAATCATTTTTGATATCATTCACAGAAAAAAAAACATAAACTTTATGTAAAATCCAAAATTTCTGTGAGGTATTTTTTTTTACTTTGCTTTTCAAAATGTTTTTAATTGTTAGTTTAGTACAGCTATACCCATAGAATATTTTTTTTTGCGAGTCCATGTGTCCGAAAATGCTTATAACAAGTTTGGAGTCTCTAAAACAAAACTTTGAAGAAAACTCCATAGAACGAGCTATTTTGAGGTTATGTTAGCATGCCGCCGTGCAGGAGGTGTTTAAGCCTTGGAATCCTACACACCCAACTCCGAAAAGCGTTTTTTTTTTGCGTAGCTGTATAATTATTGAAATATTGAATGTTCGAATAACTGATTATTATTTTTTTAGAGAGGAAACCGAATCAGCGGGACAAAAATATTCTAAAAACGATACAAAAAAAAAACTCTTTTCTTATATATTAGCGTCATATAACGATAGCCAAAGTCGTTTCAAAACTGTAATCGTAAACGGTTCGTAGAAATACATAAAAAAAAAATTTTAATAAGATTATTTGCAAAATTCTAAAAGCATAATCTTATAAAATATCTATAATTTTAAAATCACATCAATTGCTTATGGTAAGTGTATTTAAACTTTGTTGCGCCAAAATGAAAGCTCTCGCTTGTTTCTTTTAGATTTAAAATATTGCAGCATTAATCAGATTATGTACTCACCAGAAAAAATTGGCCAAAACAGTCAGAAAAGAGTTGCCAAACACAAATGCAATCTTAACATTAACAGAACACAGAAAAAAATAATTATATCGCGCACAAATTATGATATGATGCTTACAGCCAACACAAATAGTAAACCGAATTTTTATTAACAATTTTAAAAACAAATTTCAAAATGTAAATAAAAAAATAAACAACAAAAACGATAAAAAAAAAAACGAACCAACACAACTCGAAAACGACAGCACCCAAAACGTCACTTGGTCTTGTGAAAGATTCACGGATAACTGACACAACAACTGCGAAAGCAATGCGCAAGACTTGGTTTGTATTTAGTTATAGTATAAAAGTAAAAAGTAAAAAGTAGAAGTACAAGGAAAACAGATAATGTGAAAAAGCTAAAAAGTATGAGACACAAACATAAATATTAAAAGACAAACTGCAATGAGTGTAGAAAGTGACAAAGTATGCGCTTCACTGCCTAAAGTAGTTGAACAACAAAAAGAAACAGTCCGCAGAAATACAATAAAAGTAATAATAATAATAATAATAATAACAACAAAGCGGAGGTAAGAGTGCGAGTGAAAAGCGGCCGGAACAAATGAAACGAAACGAAAATACGTGTCAAAGCAAAATTAAAGTAAACACACGTACAACAAAAATGACAACAAAACATAGAAATCCGAAACTACTCCGAATTAGGAGGGGGCCAAATGGGCTGAGCCGGGTTATGTGGCTTGACTCGAAGCAGCTTAAGTTGTACTTTAAATGCGCTACAAGTTTTTTGTCAGAGCTTTATTTCTAGCGTATTGCGAAAGCTTTTTAGAAATATGTAGTTAGTAACTTTTAATTCAACTATTATATGTATATTTATAACGCATATAAATATAAAGTACTGTGGCGCAGGAAAAATAAAAAACATTAGAATCAGTCGTTGCGGTAACCGACAGTGGCATACCCTGCGGCCATGATCCAACAATTAGAAGGTCACGCAATGCGCAAGTTCATTATTCGTGTCTCTCTGAAAAAGAGAGCGCAGGTTCAACTTTTGCATGGTAGCTATATAAAAAAGTGACACAATTTTGATCAAACTTCACACATATGATTGGAATAATATAAAACGCATTTAATAATAATTTAATAATATTAAATTAATATTTTTAATTTAATATTTTATTTTTTTAAATATCGTGACCAAATTTATTATTAGACTTTTTTGTGTGAAGTTTGATCAAAATTGGACCATTATTTCATATAGCTGCCATACAAACATTGAACCAATTTTCTGCACAGCCAATTTTCTGCGCACTTCTTTGGGTCACCTTGTATTTACATAGCACCATGCCCGCACCCACAATTAAAAAAAAAATTTTCATTGAAACGGAAATGGCTTATGGATAGGATGCATAGCGGGAATGGGATGAACTAAGAGGGGAGAGAAGAGTAAAAGACCACGGTGATGCACTTTCAATAGGGTTTTCTTTCTCTTCCAAAAGTGACAGACAAATTAAAGATTTTGTGAAAAGTTTGTTGATAAACATGATCATCATTGGTGACAAACTTATCAAAAATAAGAGAAATAAAAAAAATTCGTCACCATCTATACTTTCAAACCTCAACTTTTTTTCATATAAACAAAAAATGGCAGATTACAAAAAAAAAGGGTCGGTGGTAAACGGAGTTGACCTGAGAAGGAGCAAACAAAGAAAAAACCCCTGGTGAACTTTCAATAGGTTTTTTTTTTCATTTTCGCCGAAAAAGTAGCAGACTTGAAAAATCGATAGCCTGGCTGCCTCTGTTTCTCTAGGATTCTACATTAGTTAGAATTAATTTATATTTTATATTTATAAACTCGAAGTGCTTTGGGGAAATTTTGGTGAAAAGCATTATTGGAAATTTTATTTGATAATTAAAGATATGAAGTAAAAAAGTGTAAATAGCTAATGTAATTATAAATCATTAGAATTTTTTTTTTTATTTTCTAAAAATTTTAAAAAGGGAAAACAAAATAGGCTTTAATCGAATTTGGGAACAATGGACGAAATTCAAAATGATGAGGAAACATTTTTTTGAACAAAATAAGATGTTTCTTGAGAAGTTAAGGACATGATGATTCATCTAAAACGTGTTGAAGAAGAGCTATCGTTATTTAACTTGCTAAATGACTACTTTCTTTGAAATTCAAAAACGATCTTTAAGAATATTTTGTGAATTGGATGTGCATGTTTTTAGTTTGGGAACTCTCTGTATTGTATTACTTTAAGCAATGTAGTTATATTTTGCAGTCATTAAACAAATTTATTTTTTTCTGTCCAGAAAGCTAGAAAAAGTTTCGTGATCTCAAATAAAAGCAAAAGAAATAAAAATTAATTTGACAAAAAATATTAAATAAACTATATCACAAACTAAAAAAATAACACAATATATCATTCTTATATTCTTATTACTTTTAAGTCTTCTTTATATAAGTAAATACATATCCATTTTTATTTAATAATACACCAGGGCCACCGTGAAATTGAATCCGCAGCAAAAAACTAACAGCACATGAGTGTTCTAAAATAACATTTTAAAAAATGGCGTACGTTAAAGTCGGGCGCACACGACTTTGGGATACCCTGTACCACTGCTTGCAATAAAATCCGGTATATTGCTTAAGAACACCAAATGACATTTGATTGCCAAATTAGGTTACGATACCAAAAAACCAAAAAACCGACGAATTTGGAACCAAAAATGTTTTTTTGACCGATCGTTCCTATGGGAGCTATATGATATAGTCAACCGATTTTGATAAAATTTGGTAAAGTGCTTGGGTACTCTAAAAAACTTCTGAATGCCAAATTTGGTTGCCATATCTTCACAAACAAACGAAACACAACGAATTTTGTACAAAAAACGTTTTTTTGACCGATTGGTCCTATGGGAGCTATATGATATAGTCAACCGATTTTGAAAAAATTTGGTACAGTGTTGAAGATCCCTAGAAAACTTCCGAATGCCAAATTTTGTTACAATATCTTCACAAACAAACGAAACACAACGAATTTTGTAGAAAAAAGGTTTTTTTGACCGATTGGTCCTATGGGAGCTATATGATATAGTCAACCGATTTTAATAAAGTTTGGTACAGTGCTTGGGAATTCTAAAACACGATTGAGTCCCAAATTTGGTTACGATATCTTAATAGACAAACGAATTATCCATCTAAAACTTTTGGTTTTTTTCGAGGTCCTCTGAAACACCCCTATGGGAGCTATATAATATAACCCCGATATCAAAAAAATAAAATAAACTTGTCTCCCCTGACATAATAAGGCATCTAATCTGAAAATTTGGTTGCTCTAGCTCTTACCATATCTGAGAACTATGCGTTCATACAGACAGACGGACATGTTTATACCGACTTCTCTAGTCACCCTGATCATACTTTAGGTAACTTTGGGCACAAACTTAATATACCTTTTTTACCATACGGTACAGGGTATAAATATTTAACAAAACGCTATGGACGATAGTACGTTGCCCATTGTTTTTTTCACTTAGACGTGCTTAAAATTCACAACTGCTTAAAGCTGCAGTTTCCCATGGGTTTTTCCCTTGGGCGTGCTTATAATTCGTAACTTCTTAAAGCTGTAGTTTCCTTATACAGCGGCTTTTTCGTAGTAATATTTAATTTTTTTTTTGTAGTAATATATATTTTATAGATTCACATATTCTATCGTTGTGCCGAGAGAAACTAATTTTAAGAAAATAGCCGTCAATATTGGTACATTTTTTGGCGTTTTGCAGATGGTATAGCAAGTCGGTTGGCCCGGTCTTTGCCGGAAATTCCGATTGTTTGCATACGAGCGAGCATGTAGAACCAGCCGAGGCGGCCATTTGGGCGATATAATTTTTTTATGTATAAATGAGTAGTTTCTAAATTGCATTTGGTATGGGCATATGCCCAATTTTGTTGCAAAATATTCGAATCGAATGCAATTAACAAACAAAGCAACAGCTGACGCTATACGTTTAGAGATCCAGGCATACGCCTCTGAAACACCCCTATGGGAGCTATATAATGTAACCCCGATATCAAAAAAATAAAATAATAAATAAATCTAAAAGTTTGGTTGCTCTAGCTCTTACCATCTCTGAGATCTAGGCGTTCATACGGACATGGGTATATCGACTTCTCTAGTCCCCCTGATCATACTTTAGGTAAATTTGGGGGGACTCCTTCTATATGTTACATACATTTTCGGCTTGCACAAACTTAATATACGCTTTGTACCATACGGTACAGGGTATACAATTCGCCTAAAAGGATGTATTTTTGAGTTTATCTCAGAAACCTTAGATGCTAGTTTTTTTGTTTTTACCACGGATTCCGATTTGGCGTAACTCCCATTTAAGCTGAAAAAAAAAAAATACTTTTTGTAGACATTCGAACAAATGAGCCTTACCTTTAGTATATAAAATCATCTAAGCGTGAACAACAAAAAAATTGTTGACTATTTCTCTAAATAACCCTCATCATCACCAGTGATGCCAATTTAGCCTTTTTCCGGATTGATTTGTCCTTTTTTTAACTGCTTCTGCCGGAAAAAATATCAAACAGCCCCTATCCGGAAATCTAGCCTTTTTTTTGGGTTGGTTAGCAGTTTTCATCCTTTTTTTTAAATTGAATTTGTATATAGTAAATATAATGCAACTGCAACAATGTGGCGAAGCTTCGATACACTCTTATACCGAATTCAAGAGCGTTTTCGTTATCAATAAGATGTATCGGTTATCGGTACTATCGTCTAATTGCGCCATTTAAAAATATCACGCACATTACTGACAACATACCAAAAGAAGTGTACAAGCAAAAAGAAGAAGTTCACGCAACAGAATTTCCCATATACTATGTATTTGTTTGAGCTGCATCTTAATCTCATTATATAACATGCTCAAAATAGTGGCTTTGTAACATGGTTTGTATTTTATCTTTTTAGGTTGCCCAATAACTTTGAAGTTTTAAAGAATATTGATACGTTTTTCTATAGAAAACATCCTTCGTTCGATATTCACAAAATGTTAAAGCAATATGCTACCGTCCATTTGGTAAAACAGGAAAATGCTGATTCAACCATTAAATTTGGCTCAAAGTTAGGAAATATAAAGACTTAGCAGGCAACAGTTAATTTTTATACCCTGTACCGTATGGTACAAATGGTATACATATTGAGTTTGTGCAAGCCGAAAATGTATGTAACATATAGAAGAAGTCGTCGGAGACCTCTCAAAGTTACCTAAAGTATAATCAGGGTGACTAGAGAAGTCGATATAGCGTCTGTCTGTCTGTCCGTCCGTATCAACGCCTAGATCTCAGAGATCACTCAAGATCCCTTAATATTTCATAGGAGACAAGATTGTTTTATTTTTTTGATATCGGGATTACATAATATAGCTCCCATAGGGGTGTTTCAGACAACGTCGAAAAAAACCAAAAGTTTTTGATGGATAATTCGTTTGTTTATGAAGATATCGTGACCAAATTTGGCCTTCGGATGTTTTTTAGAGATCCCCGGCACTATACCAAATTTGATCTAAATCGGTAGACTATATCATAAAGATCCCATAGGACCGATCGGTCAAAAAACCGTGTTTGGTGCAAACTTCGTTCTGTTTCGATTGTTTAAGAAGATATCGTAACCAAATTTGGTACTTGGATGTTTTTTTTAGAGTTCCCCAGCACTGTACCAAATTTTATCAAAATCGGTAAAAGTAAAAACCGATTATTGTAAGCGGATACATTAAAAGCAATTTTGTCCATCAGGTAATTCTATACTACTAATTACATATTTAATTACAAATATGTATATTAAATCTAATTTTCTCTTTTTATTACTTCTGATTACGCCACCATGGAGCGTGCTGCTTAAACTACCAACTGCCAGAAAAATATTTAAAATTGATAGGCACAATATCTACATATGAAAAAGGCGTACTGGGTGACGCCACCTTTGACGAAGCTGCATGTCAATTGTTTTTAAACGATGATATGTACTTAAATAAAAAAGATGGCGTACGTTAAAGTCGGGCGCGGACGACTTTGGGATACCCTGTACCACTGCTTCCAATAAAATCCGGTAAATTGCTTAAGAACACCAAAAGACATTTGATTGCCAAATTAGATTATGATACCTTCATAAACAATCAAAAACAGACGAATTTTTAATCAAAAACTTTTTTTCGACCGATCGGCACTATGGGAGCTATACGATATAGTCAACCGATTTTGATAAAATTTGGTACAGTGTTGAAAATCTCTAAAAAACTTCTGAATGCCAAATTTGGTTACAATATCTTTACAAATAAACGAAACACAACGAATTTTGTACAAAACACGATTAGCTCCTATGGGAGCTATATGATATAGTCAACCGATTTTGATAAAATTTGGTACAGTGCTGGAAAACTCTAAAAGACTTTCGAATGATATCTTTGATATCTTTATGAACAAGTTAAGCCCGATTTAAGCCGCAAAAACTTTTTTTGATCGATCAGTCAGGACTAAGGATATATTGAACATATAGCCCCTTTAGAACCACTCGGTCAAAAAACGTGTTTTTTTATAAAAATATCGTAACCAAATTTGCCAAAGAAGTATCTTTTGGAGTTCGTAAGCAATATATCGGAATTGATTACAATGTGGTGGCACAAAGTATACCGCAAAGTCGTACGCCATCTTTTTTAAATATTTTTGTAAGACATTTTGGAGTTTTATAAGAGCTTTGAAAATTTTAAAAGGCTTAATGAAGCAACTAACTTCTAAAATTAAAAAAAAAAAAAACGTTGATATGTTATTAGTAATAGTCCGGTATTTAAGTGGGTTAACTGGACACCGATCCGATTTGTTCCAACACGAAGTTTTTTCAGATATGTCAGTGCTTTTTTTTTCGAGATGTTATTAAAAATAAAATATATTCATAAATTATAAGAATTATATTTTAAGCAAATGTATGGCAATTTAAGAAGTTATGGTACAACAACTCATAAATCTTTTCAATTCGTTTTGACCCCCACATGACCCCCAACAAGCACAACAAAGAAAACTCATTGAGACATAAACTTGCACAAAGTTTATCCAAAAAAAAAAAACAAAACATATATGAACTTAATTTCCGCGCTTTTTGAACTCTGAACTCTCTGGGTGGCTCAACCCTGAACTCATTCACTCTTTGTTTGTTTTTCCATTTCCTTTGCTTTCGTTCACAAAATCACTTTCACTCAACAATTTTCACTTGGCATGCAACAGTTTTGAGTGAATCTCTAAGCAATTGTATAAATATTGTGCAAATTATGTTAATGGGCTTAATCCTTTGGCCAAGCGGCTTACGTCATTTTGTAGCCACTGCTTCATGGCTTACGCACATGGCTGTGACGTCTGGCGCCCATTACAACATTATACTATATACGAGTACATAATATACATTGTTTAACGCTTTCTTAACTCTCGGACTGCGCTGCCTGCAAGTTTGTGTCTTAAGTCTTTTGTTTAGCGTTGCTTTTATGTTAACTTTTTGCATAAGCCTCTCGAGAAATTAGGAAACATTTTTTTAAATCTAACAAGACTCTGTATTTCTTCTATGAACTAACCCAAAAAAAAATAAAAAAAAAATGCATTAACAATAGTAACAAAAACAAAAAAAAAAAAAAAAAAAACCTTAGACACTAGTAGTACTCCGGACTCCATGATTTGTGGTGCGCCGGCTTCATGTGCTGACTGGCTGCACTGCTGCTGGCAAAGAGCCCAGAAGAGGCAGAAGAGGCGCCACCTGAAGCGCCCAGTGAGGCATTCAGCAGTAGACCCAAGGCACTGCTAACCAAATGGGAAACAATTTGCTTGACAAAACTGCCGGAATCGGAGCCACCAGCGCCAGCAGCCTCTTTTTTCTTGTGACGTGAGGAAAGTTCGGCGCTGCCATGACGCTCCGCCGAGGCATCGCCAGCGGGTGGTCGATTTTTGGCCTCCAGAAAACTGCTAAGCAAGTTCTGTGCAAAGATCACTGGCTGCACAGGACCTTCTTCCTCAGGATCCTTAGAAAAGGCGAAAAAAAAAAAAAGCTTGTCAGCATACTTGCTCTCAAAACAAAGTACAAAAGCAGTGCAAGAAGTTCTAGGAAACAAAGCAGTGTTTAGAGCGTGTTAGTAGCACAAAGAGCAGAGGAACAGAGCAACAGAGAAACAGAGCAAATAAAACAATATATAGTGTATATAAAACATAAATACTGCGCTCAATGAAGCCACCACTGTGCCCAGAAAGTTGCCCAGAAACAGTCCATTATTGATCTGCAAAATTGAAGCAAAAGTGGATTTTAGTGCCAGCTATGCTGAAAGTAGCTACAGCAGTTTACCGCACCACCGCCACCCGAAAGTCCGTCCAGTGCCGTGCCCACATATGTACCCAAAACGGTGCCAAAGTTCTTATTGCCCGATAGCAGTCCAGCCAGCAAAGAGGTGGCGGTGCCAAGCAGTGATTCAATATCCAAACCGCCGGGCTGCACACAAGTGAAAGTTGGACAAATATTTGGACTGCTGTTAATTACAACAACATACTTACGCCAAAAAGCGTTGAAATGACACCCGTCAAAGCGCCAATTAAGGCGCCTATATCCGAACCACCTTCACCCTAGAGAAGATCATGAAATTTAAAGCATGCCGCCACATTGTTGCAATGCTGCCATGCCGCTTACTCACGCCACTCAAGCTGCCAATAAGCCCAACGAGTCCACCACCGCCACCCTGTTCCATATCATTGGGTGTCAGCTCCCCGGAGCTATCCTCCTCCTGCTTGGCTGGCATGGGCATATTAGTGCTATTTGTTGTTTTTGTTGTTGCTGTTGTGGGCATACTGTCATTTCCTGTAATATTTCCTGACTTCAAAGTCGCATTAGTTCATCCAAATTAATAGCATGGAAACAGGTATACATCATAGCACATCCATATGGGTAGGTTAGTCACGCTAGACAACTATAAAGCAAAGGCTTCACTAGCCATACTCACATCAAAGTCCAGCGCAAAGTCATTAGCATTGCCAGCCGGCATATTGTCCGCTTCTGATTTGGACTGCTCCTCACGCTGTTTCATCTTATGCTGCACAATGCGCTCCTCCAGCTCCTGCACTACCAGATTATCACGAAAATCATCCTGCGCACGTATTTGAGTGGCCTTTAGTTAGACAAATCCAAAGCTTAGGCGCAGCCAAAACCATGCGGCAACACTTACCTCCGTCAAAATGGACTTGATCATGCGTATCTCTGCAGGCTCCTCCGGCTGCAGCTCTTCTGGCTGCATGATATTGCGCTTGTGCAGCACCTTGTGACTCGCCTTGGCCAGCAGCCCATCCTTGGACGCCTCATCCAACAAATGCTCCAGTGTATGCTCTATTTTGGCATCCAGTTGCGTTTTCATATTGGGCACCTGCTCCAGTATATGCCGTCTCAGCATGGCCAGACGTTCGCTTAAAAGCGGCGCCTGCGTCAAGTCGGCAGACTGCTGCTGTGCCTGCAGCTCTGTCTGCTGCTGTTGCTGCAGCACGTTACGCATTTCACGCCTAAAGGTTTGCACATCCTTAGCACTGGTCACCAGATCCATCGCACTGCTGAGTATGTCCAGCGCACGCTGATCACGCACTAGCTCCTGCTCTATTTGCTCAATCTTGGGCAGCACACTAACGCTATCCTGCATGTCTGTGTGCAGCAGCAGCTCTTTGATTACCGCCACCAAATGTTCCTCCATTTGCTGTTCCGCCTGGCGTGCGCCATTAAGCAATCCAATGGTGGTCAGCGCACGTAATTCCTTGCGCGGTACACTACGCTCCAGGCGCCTATAGGCGTTCATGGCGCGCACATATTGCGGATTCAGCTGAGCACTGAGCTGTACAAAAGCTGGACGCTGAGCAGAGGGCGCGGCTTGCAGCAGCGGAGGCAGCAGCAACAGCCAAGCTATCAACTGCCTGACTGAGTGCATCATTGGCTTTGGAATAAGTTTGTTTTCTTTTTGTTATTGTTCAATGTTAGCTGTCGCTCGCTGCTGTACTAAGCCGGAGTCCAGGAACATGGCGACTATTTATATGAATCGTCTTGGAATTTTTTTGTTTTCCGCTTAAGCGCGTAAGGGCGTGTCCTTCGCTTCAGTGAGCGTTTATTGTATTGTGTAATGGTATATTGATGGCATTAATATAGATGTAATAGTTGGTCACATTTGTGGGATCATGCTTCATTGTGTTGTAATGCCCTTTTAGAGAGTCTCTACTTTTGAGTTTCATATTGGGCTTGCCAGACAATATTTTGGTGGGATTCTTTACGGCAAGTTCTCAAGCAAACGAATATTCACTCGGAGATAGGGTGAGCTCTATGCAACCCTTAAAAAAAAACTGTTTAGATAGTAAAAGATACTTGAATAAATAGAATGCTCCACTACCCCAAAGCCGGACAGAAATTGGAGTAGCTAACAGGGTGGTACCACATTGTTGAAGGTTGTGCGGTAACTTGGCTATTCCCAATGTCAAACAAAAGCTCAGAAGCTTAAGCGTCAACTTGGTTAGAATAGGACAGAGATCAAGCTAAAGCTTGCTAGTATCCCAGAACCCAAGCTAAGCTTTCAAAACGTCAGGTTACACTGGTATGTAGAAAATTCCACAAGTGAACTTTTTAAAGGTTGGACACAGATCAACCCTTCTGATAAATCTTTTTCAAGTATTTGAATGACTTTCGATCCAGAGATACTTATATATTTGCTAATTAGTGGACCCTTAGTGTATTAAAGATTCGTCTTTATCATTGTTGAAGAAACTATTTGTTATAGTCTCTGTCTTTGCTCCGCTTTATTATTGCATAGCGGATGCGTCTAGCTCAAAAGCGTTCGATATGCTAAATTTCCTTAAATATCAGATAGTAGTTACATTTGAATGAAATCATTTTGCGCTTCACTTAATTTAGCTCACTCCGAGCTAGCTTTGAGCATTTATAGCAGCCAATGCGCCCATTTGAACCTTGCCAGCTCAAAGTGCGAGTAAGCCAATTAAATTTTGAAAAACTATGCAAAAAAAATTAAATTTAATGCTCTGGTCGTTAAACGATTCTAATGAAAACGGCAGTCATTTCCCTTATGGCTTTTAAGTCGAATTGCCTTTTGGCCAAAGTTACATAAACGCCAAAAAGCGTCTACAAATCGCCAGCAAATTAAGAAACAGTCAGTAACACCTGCGTCCACAGTATCACACTTATGCGTAGCCGTTCATTAGCCCAGCCAGTTCAATGTTCATCATGATGATATGGAGGTGATTATGTGACAGCCAAAAAATACGAAAAACAGCAGCTGCAAAAAGGCCTCGAGTGTCACAGACAGCTGGGAAGGCACAAAGGCAGGCGACAAACTAGTTGAATGTGTGGCAGGTTGAGCCTATCAGCTGGGTATCAGAGAGGAGCGTGTAAGTCACGATGGAAATAGCACGATCTTCTTAGAGTAACACGAAGTCAAATCAAAGTAGAGTGAAGTTTGTGTAGAGCAAGCCACGACCAAAAGAGACGTAAATTCAATTTTTCAATTTCAATTTATTTTACGGTTTTAATTTATAATATTTACAGTTTACGTGAATTCTAATATAAAAATTTACAAGTTCAAAAATATGACTTCGGAAAATTTACAATGATAGGATTATGATATAAAAGATTGTGAAAAAATATACAAAAACCAACTAAAGACATTAACTACTTAAAATCTATTTAAAAACTAAGGATATGTTGAGCTGCAACATCTAAGGGAGAAGTTTTGTGAAAGGCGCTCTAGTCTGTCTTGCACGAGTTCAATTTTTGATAAATTGCGTAGATCGATCGTAGCATGAAACCAGAGAAGGACTACCATGCAGGGCAGAACCAAAGAGAGTATACACTCGACAAACAGAACACCGGGCCGTCGAGTCTTTCTCGACAGACCCGGTAGACTTGCCATACTCGACAGACTGGACATTGCATCGACACACTCACACTTGACAGATTCAACTAACAGGAACGACTTCGCATACTCAAGAGACTTGGCATATTAGGCAGACTGAACACACTCAACAGAGAGGATAGACTTGAAAAACTTGAGAGACTGGTCACTCTCGGCAACCGCGACAGGCTCAACAGACTTGGCATAACCGGCAGACTGCACAGAATCAACCGAGAGAACAAACAAGAAAGATTTGAGAGACTGCACAGTCTCGGTAGACCCGACATAGTCGACAGGCTAGACAGAATGAACAGAGAAGACAGACTTAACAGACAGGACAGGTTCGACAGACTTGAGAGACTGGACCGACTCGTCAGCCTCGACAGATTTGACAGACTGTATAGAATTAACGGATAGGACAGACTCAACTGGCAGGAAGGACTTAATAGACTTGACGGAACAGACTCGGTGAACTTCGCTGATTGGACAAAATGAACAGCGAGAATAGACATGCCAGACAGAATTGACAGACTTGAGAGTCCAGTTTCGGTCGAGAGACTCGGTGACTTGACAGGATAGAGAGACTGACTCGACGTACTTGTCAGTTTTGACAGTCTAAATTTACAGGACGGTTTCCGCAGGCTTAGATGGCTGAATAGGCTCGGCAAACTCGACGTACTCGACAGACTTGAGAGATTCAACTTACAGGATGGACCCGGCAAGCTTAAGTGTCTTGACAGACTGGACTTAACAGACAGGACAGAAAGAGAGGGCAGAGGCTACAAGCAGGACAGACTTGGGAGACTAGGGGTATTTCTTGAGAGGCCCGCTAGACTTGATATACTCAACAGTCTTGATAGACGTAACTAAAAGGACTGTCTCGGCAGACTTAAGTGACTGGACTGACTAGTGAAAGACTTGTATTCAGTTTCATATTGACTATTTCCAAAGATAGGCCGTACTTACTAGAAGTTCATTTGCTAGTTTTAAAGCTTATCAATGTGTCAAAACTTTACTACTGAGGATAGGCAGAAAACTGGGTATATTACACCCACTGTTGCCGATGCGCCATCCCGCCGCTGCAAAAACTTTTTACTGCTTACATTCTCACATTCCAACTAGTAGTCACCCAAACTGTTTGTTGTCAACATGATTACGGGCTTATTTCCTAACGCTCGTCTACACTAAGTACTGAGGACTTAGACAAAGGCTTTACACACCTCGTTTAATCTTTCGTAGTACTAATGCGCTTACGGAAATGTCATACAAGTCTACGTGTAGTTACATATTCATTGATATAAATATTTTATTGGCAGACATTATAACGAATTACCCAAGTCACGGTTTCAAACTGACACTGATCCGTTCCGTCATTTACAATATGTTTATGCATTATCACGACACATCTCTAGTTGCATTCCAAGCTGAGGTTACACCAAATGATGTTCACAACAAACCGCAACCAAAAATCTTATCGACCCCATGACGTAAGCACATTAGTGAAAATTTTATGAGCCCCCCCAAAGAAAAAAAAGAGTTTAAAAGAAAAGAAAAAGGTTGAAGCATGCTACATACAAAAGTACAGTCTGCTATATACATATGTATGTATGTGCAGGTATGTAAGTGGCAACAAGTGGGGTTAAGTTGAATAAATGATTGTATAAATTACAAAAAAAGAAAGAAAAAAAATAAGAGGCAACACCGCAGACCGCAAGCTTGCCAATTAAAGTACTTTGCCATTTTGACTCCCTCCGGCGGCGAGCATTTGACCGAAACCATTGGACCCATAGAGTAAGTAAGTAAGCAGCCCCCTGCAGAGTCCTCATCCCAAGCCAAAGACAACAAGTCATGCCATTAAAGTTAACAATTTATGTTTGCTCTAGCTTTTTTTTTTTGTAGACTTATTGTTTAATTTTTTTTTTTATATATATATATAGACGAGTTTATAATTGTTATGGTTTTTGGTCAAAATGATATAATTTTTGTTTGCCATTTTATGGCAGAGATGTGCCCGCGAATGCCCTTTAATGCTACGCTCAAGTGCACTTGCTTAAGTAAGACAAAGAAGCAGAGCAGAGCAGAGCAAAGCAGAGTAAAGTAAATACAAAAGCAACAAGCAAACAACAAATACAATATGAAAAAAAAAACAAGAAGCAGAAGAAGATGAAGCTAAAAGTGCGTTGACTGCAAGCAATGCTTAGTTTAAGGCAACAGCTGAGTATGGTACTTAAGTACTCACTTAGTATGTACTTGGTACTTGGTAATTGCTCAAGGCGAACGTACATTGGAATGTAGCTGAATGAGTGAGTGTGTTTAACTCCGTAAAGCAGTTAAATTGTGCTACTATGTTGTGAATTGCAAAAGGAGCTGCGAAAAGCTTGTCACACATTAAGACATCTCAGAGAGAACATGGGATCATGTAATTACAGCACTAAACTGGTAGCTTGGCACAGCTGAGGCATGGAGACGCAAGCAGGAACTGCTGCTGCCGCATTATCAGCTTAAGGCTGTTGAAAGTTGATGTGGCAGGAACCTAAGCGCCTATGCTAGTCAATTAAATATGGCGTCCGCGGCCAACTTTGAAATACCCTTCAGCATCAAAACAAGCAAAAAAAATTAATTTAATTCGGCACAGTGCTTAGGTACTCCAAACTTCTTTTGATTGCCGAATATGGTAACAATCTCGTCAGAATCAAACTTATTATTATTATATGGGGCCTACATTTTGATTAGATTTGGAAACTCTTAAACACTTTCGACCGATCGGTCTTATGGAAACTTTCTGATGTAGTAAACTAAATTTGCTTGAATTCGGATACCAAAAAACCGAATTTGCTCACAATATGTTCATAAATAGAAGAATTATGCGCTTAAAACTTTGGGTTTTTGTTTCTTTTTTGAAGTTGATATATAATAAATTTGTTTCCCATGAAGTCATAAAAACCTGATGCTCTGACTCACTCTCTGCACTTAAATCTATAGCAAGCAACAGCTACACAAACTACAACTCCACATCCACAAAAAACTCGCTAGCCTCTAACATAATCCTTTTGATATGGAAAACAGCTCAATACCAAATTTCTGGCAAACAAAAAAATTCTCAAAAACCTCTCTCTTCAGCATATTTCTTTATTCTAGTAGAAAAAATCTCAACACCACATAAAATTTAGTCCGCTCAAGAGCACTATACCAAACAAGACCAACTCCATACGTCTTACCTCATAAATATACCATAGACACCGGCTAGGACCTACTTATATCACTCATAGACACATAAATTACCAAACTCCAGCCCTTTTTTGTAACACCCCTCACAATTTTGTTTATTTCATTATACTACCATTCCTTTCAAAACACATAGCAGCTACTTAAATTTTTCTTTGCTTATCCAAATCTTTCTAATTTCTATTCTAATTCTTTTTAAACATAACCCACCCACCCAACAAAGCAACATTTAATAGTTTTGATAATAAAAAAATCTACAATTTTTAGTAAATAATAAATGGCGTTTTTTCGATATCAGCGTTTTATTATATAGCTGCTGTGGTGAGTTTTGAGTTCCAAGTTTCATAAGGTTAGTCTTCGAACTTAAATTCCTTTCTGATCAGAAAAAAATATAAATTCTGGCACATCTTGACTTATAAGAACACCTCAAAAAAAGGTTCATAGCAGTCAAATCGTACGGCTTTGGGGTTTGTTGTCACGCAACTTATTGTACAGGGTAGGATAGAAAAATTAGTCGAACTGAAATTCTGAAGCACCAAGGGAGTTGTGCTGAGCGGTGGTACGACCCGTGCGTGGGAGTGGAGAACTTTCCGAAGGAACCGATATTTTTTCCAGTCGTCTGTGAGCAAGCAGGGAGTTAGCCCCTTGATTTCCGTGAACTTACATTAAGAAGTGTCTTTGCGATCCAAGACGAAGAATAATCTCGAGCGGAAAAACCGCAAAGGAGACCTGAACGCCTGAGCGCCTAGTGGTACATCAACAACTCACCGGGTAAAAAGAAAAGCAGAATTAGAAATTCAAGGATAAAATCCATGCTCATCTGGTTTTTTGACCGTTATGGTGTGGTTCACAGGGAGTTTGTACCCTCTGGAGAAACTATGAATGCCAGACAACTTCGATTTTGGAAAGCTTCACCACGTTTGGGAGTTTCAGGGTTCGGGTTTATAACGATAAGTTCAATAAAAACATTTAAATTAATTCAGTTCTACTACCTTGATACTACCCTTTAGAATAAAAGGAATATTTCGCATGTAGTATGGCAGTTGGCCGTTCTTTCGTGGAACTATACAATAAAAAAATCAAATCTTAAATTATGATTTTAGCATGCTTTATTTTAATGCAGACCAACAATTCTTAAAAAAAAAGAACATAGTTCTAAGAATAATACCAAATAATCTTGAAGTAAGATGAAGCTGCCTGAATTCAAAAAATATCAAGCTTAAACAAAATTTTTTTAAAAATAAATTTTTAAAATTTTTGTTTCAAAATTTTTGGAAGAAAATAAAAAATTTCTCTATTTGAATAAGCTACAAAAATCTTTTTTTAAGTTTGCTGAAAATACGAAGATAGGTACTTTAGATTTTTTTTCTGTCTTATTTCAAGTTTGAAGATTTATATTTTAAAATTTGTTTCTGTGAAATAGTCTTAATAATCTTAAATCAAGATTTCTTCGGCTTATTTTCAAAAATATTAAATCAAGAACTGCATTCTTAAGCTGACAACAAAAAAGCTTGTACTACATTCGTGTTCATTCAAAAATCTGAAATTAAGGCTCCGTTGATTGCCAATAAAAAAAATAAATATAAAAATAAAAAATTAAGGCTGTTTTGATTTTACGTCTTGAAGATAATTCTGTTTGCAAACAAATCATGGAGCGTTACTAGACTCCTTTGGTAATTCGCCGGGCAAAAGTTTCCGGTCACTTGAGAAATTATACGGAATTGATTAGCGAACTCGAAAAGAGCTTCAAGCGTATTGATAATTCAATATATCAGCAACATAAATTCATGAATAAACCAAGTTAATCATTATTGTTTGTGCAGTAAATATAATTTCTCGGAGCTTCTTGTTTCGTGTACTATGAAGCGATGTTTCATATTTCGCGTGAGTGGCCGGTCCTATCCCCTGATCTAAGTCCATTCGAACTTCTTTGGGATGAACTTGATCGTCAAGTCTGGAAACTCTCTGGATTGCAGTAAAGAAGAAGTGGGAGCAGCTGGAACCAACAGTTCTTGAAAAACTTGTCAACAGAATTCCTCGAAACGCCGCAAAAGTGTTGAAAGCTAAAGGTGGATATTTTGACGAGAAAAAAGTATAATCGTTCTATGTGTACAAACATATTATCTGTTTTAATAGTTTAAAAAAGAAGTGTCTTTAGAATAAAGTTTTTTCACATCCTATCAATAGTTTCAAACGTTTATTGTCAATTTTTTTGAATTTTAAGGAGCAATTATTAGGTGTCCGGAAACTTTTGCCCGGCAGTGTAGATGGCTGGATTTGTGAGCTGCTCAAATTTTGGTCAAATGCAGATAATCTCATAAATTATTTTACACACTCAATACATTTTCACAATTTTTGAACTTTTTGAAATTTTCATTTATAAGAACCATACTCAAGGCTTAACAAATAATAAAAGAACAGAAAAAATTGTTTGCACAATAGTATAAAATAGAATATTATTATTTAATTAAAATGTTCCTACCTGAATAAAGCTTTAATTAAGACAACAAGAGCTATAATAGAAATAAAAATAAATACGCTATGCTTGAAAACTTGAAATTTCCGCTCTCAGATACATAGATTATTTGGATTGTCATCGTCAGCAGTTTTTTTTTTTTTTTTTTTTTTTTATTTTGCGGTTTGGTTTAATGAGCCCTTAAGTCAGGCTTACGATTGTGTCGTTTAGAATGTACAAAAACCCTTTGGTTTTGCCGTCTTAACGGAAGCGGAAATGAAAATGGCGCCATTGTTGTTAATGAGCCATCGGCACTTGACATTGTAATACAAATGTTTAAGAATTAAAACAAATAAAAACTATCAAAAATAAGTTTCGGTTTGTGCAGGCAATTAGAGGGTTTTAATTTTTTATTAAATTCAAGACGAAAAAAAATAAAAACATCAAAAAACGCCGAAATGCAAAAATGCAAACAAGCAAAAATAGTTCATAAAATCAATTTTGAAAATGCAAAAGGCCATTTTGTTTAATTTTGTATCAATAAATGTAAGTGTGTGTGTGTGTGTGTGTGCATATAATATTAACACATAGACATGTATATATATACTTATGCAATATAAATTAACCTTGCCAAAACGTTTGACTTGGTTTTTGTCTTTTTTATTTTTTTCTACTTTATTTATTTATAAGTTGCTCATACGCCACGTTGTGCATGATGGCAGCGGCACTTTGCTTAAAGGCCTTAAGGTTGTTAGTTTATCGCTAAAATATAATCAAACGATAAAGTTATAAACTTTGCACTTTTATTAACAATTTATGATTGCATTTAAACTTCATTTCGCTTCGCTTACTGAACTTTGCATTGTCGACGGAATTAGAGCATGGCTATAATACAACAACAAAAACAACAAAAACAGAAAATCAACATACTACAAGTAGTTTACTAATATAATATATAAGAAAAACTCAGCCAGCAGTGCAAAATCTATCGCACAGATACTTTTTTTTTTTTTTTTTTTGTAGTATCTATATATTGCAGATACATATGAGAAATCTCATGCGCTGCAAAAATTAACATAATATATAGCTGCATAAATATTAAAAGCAAACTAGTTGTTGCAATTTTTTTTTGCCCATAACTTGCTTTGACTATGTTTTTATTTATTGTATTACTATATTTCATTTTTTATTTTAAGTATTATTTTTTTTGTTCATTTTTTATGTTTCTTGCCAAAGGCGCAGATTTTTAGCGCTTGTTATACAATTAATTCAGCCTTTAAGTCATGTGCAGACAGCAGCCAAAAAAAAAACTCTATATAACAAAGCAGGTAACACTTTTAAAGAGTGTTTAATAAAAAAATAAACTTTGTAATACCCTATAGCAGCACATTACAAGACAACTTTATATATGCATAGAAAAAAATAAATAAAAAGTGAGTTGCTGTTTGGGAACCCCCATCAGGAATAAATTTCTTTCCATAAAAAAATCAAACTATAATATTTCACTTCACTATTTTCTACCATCCTGACCATAATTTTGAAATCCAAGAGAAAATAATAATCGAAAAATTTAAAGAACACTATATAAATATTTACAAAAAATTTTCTCAGCACCTCACGTCATTTCGTTACGTGACGATTTTTCTCATATTTCACTCTTCTTCGTTAAGCTGCGTAAAGGAACATTGTTCTCTCGTCTGGAAGTCGAACCAACGTTTTCAAGTTTCAAGACAAAGACTCTAACCACTGGCACTCAAGCCTATTCGAAATCTCTAAAATATCTAAGCTTTTTTTGGTATTATTATAACAATGTTCGGTATTTTTTTTATTTTACGCAATTAATCCATACAAATAAAAGCTCTAACTCTAAAACTTTCCAAACAAACTTAAGTTTCAACTTTCAAATTTGGTTATTCTAGCGCTTGTAATCTTCAGGATCTATATCTATCTATATCTATCTATATGTATCTATATGTATCTATATCTATCTATATCTATCTATATCTATCTATATCTATCTATATGTATCCATATGTATCTATATCTATCTATATCTATCTATATCTATCTATATCTATCTATGTCTATCTATATCTATCTATATCTATCTATATCTACCTATATCTATCTATATCTATCTATATCTGTCTATATCTATCTATATCTATCTATATCTATCATTATCTATCTATATCTATCTATATCTGTATATATCTATCTATATCTATCTATATCTATCTATATCTATCTATATCTATCTATATCTATCTATATCTATCTATATCTATCTATATCTATCTATATCTATCTATATCTATCTATATCTATCTATATCTATCTATATCTATCTATATCTATCTATATCTATCTATATCTATCTATACCTATCTATATCTATATATATCTATCTATATCTATCTATATCTATCTATATCTATCTATATCTATCTATATCTATCTATATCTATCGATATCTATCTATATCTATCTATATCTATCTATATCTATCTATATCTATCGATATCTATCTATATCTATCTATATCTATCTATATCTATCTATATCTATCTATATCTATCTATCTATATCTATCTATATCTATCTATATCTATCTATATCTTTCTATATCTATCTATATCTATCTATATCTATCTATATTTACCTATATCTATCTATATCTATCTATATCTATCTATATCTATCTATATCTGTCTATATCTATATATATCTATCTATATCTATCATTATCTATCTATATCTATCTATATCTGTATATATCTATATCTATCATTATCTATCTATATCTATCTATATCTGTATATATCTATATCTATATATATCTATCTATATCTATCTATATCTATCTATAGATATCTACTTTATATCTTCTATTCTTTTTCTTCTGTTCTCCTTAACATATTGCAAGAAATTTTGCAGAGTCTTCGGCATCTACTTTGCTGTATTACATGCATTTGCATAAAACTAATATACCTTAAGCTACAGTATATCTAAACCAAATGCATTTAAAGCAACAATGGAAATCCTTCATTACCAATTGAGAAATGACACTCAAAATAAATATATATATTAATAATTTCTTGTCAAATTTTTGTATATAACTTTACTGTATCATTTAGAAACAATATGTATGGCAATGTTTTTTTTAACCCTGTCAGGTGTCAAGTGTTTCAAAGCTTTTAACCTACTTCGATTTGCCTTGAATTCTGTTGATTTTTTGGCTTTTAAAGCTGTAGACTACATTCTATTGTTTTTTTTATTGTTACAATTTAAGCTGCATTTTCTTCCAACTAATGATAATGACGCTTGAGCTTAAATTTTAGTCAATTCTTAGAAAAACAAATTACCGGTTGTAATACATATCGATAAATAAATTGATCAGCAGTTGAAATGTTATCGCTTAAGCGCTTTAAGCTTCAAATTTATTTTAAAAAAATGGCGGACGCGTATGACTTTGACATATCGTGTACAATCACAACAAACCAAAAAAAATAAAGTGATTTTGAAATAATTAGCAGTAATGCTTAGTTACCCAAAAAACTTTTGATTCCCGGATTTTGTTACGACATCTTCATTACTAAATGAAAAAAGGACAGCTCTACAAACTTTTCTTCGACCTATCAGACCTAGTATATCAGTTTGAAGTTCCAAAAAACTTTTCAATACCAAATTTCCTTCTACGAAATGATGCATTTTGACTTTCTGATAAAATAATTTAGAACAATACTGGCCACATGGGGGCAGGGTATTTCAGTAAAGTGTAAAACCTATTCCAGTTCACTTAGAGCTATCAAGCGGACCTAAGTCAACTAAAGTTACGCAAGCCCAGCTTTAAGCGGCTTCCATCCAATAAATGGGACAAATCTTAATTAATTATTAAATTAATTAAATTAACATAGGTATAAATAATAAGTTAGTACTGCGCCCTTGCCAAATTCAAGCATCTTTCGAAATTTTTTGCTAACTCATTTTTGCCGAGCTTCACAAAATTAGTTCATTCATCTGTGGACTGGTTTTTTTTTTGCGTTTAACAAATCATGGCTATCAAAGCCAGACAACAAGCCAGAAGTCAAATTATTATAAAAAAATGGGCATTTTTTTGTCTAGTCATGCTGCATAATATCTGACTATTAACATTTTGTATATAAATAATTACTCATGTATTCGCTTAACTGTGTTGTTATTCTTGGAACAGTCCAATTGTTGACCCACAACTTATGACCCCAGGGAAATACCGCACTGGGACCTACCCAAAGTCACAACAATTTGCATAACTCTTAACCATAAAACAAATGCTCTAAGAGTTATTAAAAATGATTGCGGCGTGCTCTAAAAATAAAGAGACAAATACCAGAAAAAAAAACCCAACCATAAAACCAGACCTGATCGATATCACGTAAGACTCAACAATGGCGGTTCAAACAAAATAGAAACCGCGACTTTGAGTTAAACTGATAAATCATGGTTGGTCTCCAGCCTTTCCTTAGCCATTTTTTAAAGCCGAAGCCATTGACTCTGAGTAACTGCGTTTTATTTCGTGTTTTTTTTTTTTTTTTTTTGTGCTTGGTTAGGCCTTTGGTTTGCCAATCAACCAAATGTCTGGCTGGGAATGCGGCAGACATCATCATAAAGTTGTTGACGTGTTAACCCAACTTAAATAGATTATGATTTTTGCTCATTTTTTAAAACTATGAGCCATATTGTGAGGCTTCATTCAGGTCGTGCCTGAAAAGCTAAAATTTAACTAATAAATGTAGCCGGATATAAAAAAATGTCACAACTGAAAAATTGCCACAAGTTAATAAAAAGAAAAAAATTGTTTATTTAATATACAACAACGTTGGTCACACTGCGCCAAGTAGATCTTATTGATGAAATCACAAACGAAAATTAAAAAAAAAATCTATTTTTTGTGAACATAAAAATCAATTTCAATAAAAAAATACCAAAAGAAAAATACAAGCTTGACATATTTTTCGTAACTTTTATTACTTTCAACTTTGAGTATTAAATTATATCAGAAAACTGTCATATTGTTGTTTTCACTAACTGGTATATTTTTAGTATTTTTAAACGTTTTGTTTATTTATTTATTTAATAATTATGCAATTAACTTATATCTGAATAAAAAATAGCTTGTAAGAACATTATTTTACCATTTAGCAGCATAAGCATCAATTTCAATCCAAAAAATACCGAAAGCAAAATACTAGCTTGTCATATTTTCATAACTTTTACAAGTTTCCACTTTGAAAACTAAATTGAATCAGAAAATGATTATAAACAACTGCCATATTTTTGTTTTCACTAACTGTTATATTTCTGGTATTTTTAAACGTTGTATTTATTTATTTTAAATGATAATGCAATTAAATTGATTATAAATTAAAAATAATTTGTAAAAGCATAGTTTTACCACATAAATCGTTAAAAGTAAAAAAAAAAAAATTTCAATATAAAAATACCAAAAAAAAAAACCAACTTTTATTAGATTTAATTTTAAACATTAAATTAAATCAGAAAAGGATTAGAATCAAATTTTATTTTTTTTTTTTCGCTAACTTGTATATTTCTGGTATTATTACAAATTTGTACGATTAAAATTATTCTTAATTGCAAATATTATGTAAAAACCTAAATATTCTCGTTGAAAGTTTTATAACAGAACATAACTTAAATAAGTTAAAAAAAAAAAACCAAAAGAAAAATAAGTCTGAATTTTAAACATTGAATTAAAAAAATTGTATTATGTTATTATCTAGTATCTGGTATTTTTTATTTCTTAATCACTTATATATTTATTTATAGAAGTATAAGATAGAGTTAATGCCAGAGCAACCGTTGAAGTAGGATTTTTCATCAGGTGATTTTAATTAAAAAAAATTTAGTTGTGGCTTTAATTATTAATTTTTTTTTTTTATTATTATGCCTTTTTTTAATTTTGTTAAATAAAGTACCAAATAATATTTTGATTAAATGGTATTTATTTTATGTTTCGTAAACACAAATGTGGCACAATTAGCCAGCGCCATCTGGCGGCAACAACTGGCTTGCGTCATCTATCGGCCATACTTAACAGGAAAATATATAATGACGGGGACGAGATAATTTTTTTTAAAATAAAGAGATATTTATGTTTCATTAAAAATTTCTTACTTACCAATTAATAAAAATTGTGCTCTGGTTAAAGATCCAATTCGAAATCCAAAAATAGAAGAAACAAACTTGAAAAGATCCGAAAATTCCTGTTCGCGCTAGTCTTCTTCAAATATACACTGTAAAAAAGGCAAACAAAAAAAAATTTTATTTTATTTAATTGTTTATAATTTGTACTGAAAACAAAAAATAATTTTTTAAAAATATTAGTATTACATAAGCATAATTAATTTTTATTTCTTTTTTTGTGGTAAAAACACTTTTTGCTAATAAATTGGAGTGCTCTGGAGCATTTTTTTAAAGGCACTAAT
Source organism: Chymomyza fuscimana (assembly GCA_949987675.1). Taxonomy (NCBI): domain Eukaryota; kingdom Metazoa; phylum Arthropoda; class Insecta; order Diptera; family Drosophilidae; genus Chymomyza; species Chymomyza fuscimana. Next base: position 36,865,860 of record OX465090.1, on the reverse strand, counting down.
GTATGTGCCAAGTGACTAAAATTATTTTAAAAATTAATTCAAATAATTTGTAACTACAAAAAATACTCTTTATTTAAAAACTTTAAGCTCAATATTCGAAAATCACTGTTTTGAAGCCAGAATTTTTTTAGAAGAAAAACTGGATTTTTTTCTCTGAACCTGAAATGCGCCTTGCCGTTACAAAAATACATTTTTTAAAATTAAAATTTCAGAATTTTTAGAACTTTGAGCCTTCACTGATTACAATTATTTCTTATTTCTTATTTCTTATTTGTTCGAATTATGTTCAACTCAAATGACCTCCAACGACGACTACGATGACGTCACGCTGACAAACAGCTGAAAAAACAAATACCAATTTGTTTACTTAGTTGGTTTTTTGACTTGGCCAACAACTTATCAGTCCGCCCTCGCATAATTATCATTTCCTTTTCACAGGTTACTCTTGCTCTCTGCTTACATATGGCGCCCACTTGAAGTCATAATTGTTTGTAATTAATCAAATAAAGTTATAAAAAGCTTGAATAATTGTTGGCCTAAATTTTGCAACATTATTATTATTTTTATTTTTATTTTATTGTTTAGCTTTTTTATTTGCTAAACACTTACACTTCCAAGTTGTCAGCACTGAATGCAAATGGCAACTGCAATTTGACATTTGAAAATAAAATTAATTTAATTTTTAGTTTTCAACGTCATTTAATGTGACCGCCCACAATGTACATAAGTTCTAAGACAATCTAGATAATTGCATTTTATGACTAAGACATCTTAGTGAGTAATCTACATTACATGATATTAAGAAAATTATATAAATTATATTAAACGCTTAAGTTTAATTGTAAACAGTAAACAGACAAGAAGCGAGTTCGTAAAACAAAACTTTAAATTTGATACAAATTGTGTTTGGGGTTCGGTAAAATAAAAGCACATTTAAATAAAACGATCCTACTTAGTTGGTAATGACACAGACTACAATAAAAAAAATAATTGAACCAGGTACAGTCGCGACATAACGACTTTAATATACCCTGTACGCTTAGCTTCACAAAGTGAGAAGATTTGGTAAAAAACTGTTGCGGCTAGCTGGTCACACTGATATATGATGGAGGCGAACCAGTGCGTTAGATATGAATCAGCACTGAACTATGGCTAATAGCCAGATCCAATGGCGCCTGAGATGAAAAAGAATTGATTTAACGTAAAATTCAAGAAACCGCGGCAAAATTTAGAAAAACGAAAGATAATCTTTTTACAAAGTTTACATCAAATAAAATTTGCTCACATTTTTTCAACTTATAAATTTGAGCACATACGCAATGCGAACATTCGTTATTTGTGTCTCTGTGAAAGCGAAAGTGTGACGTCACGCGACATTCGAAATATTGCGAAAACTTGTTATAGCCTGATTTCTGCAAGAAGCAGGCTTGGCAGACCATATGTTCTTTATGGCAAAATCTTATCATCATCTCGCGTAGCTATCGGACTAAGTATGTCCATCGGTTCGTCCATATGAACACCTTGATTTCGAAGACTTTAATCCTTCTTCTGATCAAGTTTGTTGAATTATTGCGCAACTAAGTTATTTTCGGTAGCTACTACCTTTTTCCCAACTTTTTTGCTTTCTGGAAGCTGGAGCAATTGGCTTCAAATCATAAGAAACCCAAGTTCCTTCCAAAGCATAAAATCGCCTGGAAATGGCTTTAGGGCTAACTTATAGTGCTGAAGAAAGAAATTCCTCCAGCTCAGTGTCTGCGAAGAATTTGGCCGTTTTTCACGCGGACGGTCGTCAACTTTAAAACAACCTTCTTTAAAGCGACAGCAGCAATGACGTCACGCTGTTTTACTTAGAGCAGCATCTTTGAAAACTTTTTTCATACTTCTGGCTCTTGGCAGCCCAGTCCCCGGGTCTGTTAAATAAGATTTCCTTAAGTTTTGTGGTAATTATTTTGTTTTATACTGATGCACACAACATTCTTATTCACCAACTTAAAATACCTCTTAAAGATAGGGTAGTATAAATTGAGAACAACTACAAATGTTAGATACTTAAAAACAATTCCAAAATGCGGCTTAAAATAAATCTAACAATTTAATCAAAGTCCGAATGAACTTTGAGCAGAGAACAAACAAAAAATAAACTTTAAATAAAATAAAATGATATAAAATTAAATAAAATAAATTAAAATGAAGTCAAGTGAAACAAAAGATGCTGCCAACGAACGCTTTACATGTTACACTTGAATAACCTTGCTATTGTTTATGATCTGTCATTAAAACTAAAGCACTACAAACAAAAAAAATACAACAAAAAGATACTCTATTGTAGTCTTTACGTTTAATAGCCACATTGAACATCTTTGCAAATGAACTGCCAGAGAGCAAAGTATTTTCTGTGAGCCGTTTTGACTCAAAAGATGATGATACTTTTAATGAACTTCCTGAACTACACGTACTGGTAGTTAAAAAAAAAAAACGAAACGGCTCAGCTGGCACGCCCTTAAAGAATTCCTTGAGAAAATAAACGTCATCAATGTAATAAGTAGCTTAATTTTAAATCTCATGAAAACATATAGAGTAAATAGAAGAGTTCATTCTTTTTCTTAGTGGAACCCACCCATTGAACACTAAAAAATTTAAAGATTGTATCCTAAGTTTGTGCATTAAAAGCCGCTATACTAAAGTTAGTTTTAATTTAGAGGCAGCCCCAAACACAAAAAAGAACTAGTCTTTTTACAATAAAATATATATACTGTCTATAAAGCTTTTAAATATTACATAGATATGGGAATTTCCACGGAGAGGTCTACCAGGACCGAAAAAAAAAATCAAAATACGTTCCTACTTACAAAAAAAAAGATAAATTTTAAAAAATATTTCGGTCAGATATTGCAATTTTAAAGATCATCTTTTTATTATTAAATTCAGCCGTGCTACGAAAAAACAAAAAAAAACCGAACAATTTTATTCCGATTCGTTTTTGCGTGCTTCGGAAAACTAATTTTTTGTCGATATTTCCCTTTTTATTTTCGATAAATTCGTATATTTCTCTTTTTTTTCCAATAAATTCTCCTGTTGTGTTGGCGCGAAATTATTTTTTTTTTTATACAAAACAGCTGATAGGGTTGCCGCAGCTCTGCACCTTTTTATCACTATATGTTATTTACATTGCATTTTCATTAAAATATTGCTAGTTCTTTATTATTCTCTATATCTATATACATATTACACAAGGCCGTTTTTTGTGACATCAAAGGCTCCTAGACGGATCGCGCGATTTCAACAAATGAGGTATCAATCGAAAGCTATTTACAACTATTTGTGCAATAAGGTGTTATTTTTTCGATTAAATCTATATTTTGGTGGATATCGCTAAAATAAAATTTCAATCATTGCTACAAAAAGTGCGAAAAGGAAGGCCGATTGAAATTACTATGCGTGGGTGTGAAAAGGTGCGCATATTTGTATTTGCGGTGAGCGTAATAAAGGCAAGCGTGTATGTGTAAGAAGCAAAGTTTGCTCTCTTTGGTTTCTCTTTGATCTTATTTTGCAATTGTGCATTGAAGATCTGTGTCTTTTTGTTTGTCAAACTTTCTCTTACAGGGTTGCCACATATGCGCGCTGCATTTTAGTTTCTGAAGCAAAATCAAAGTTCTTATTAGAAACTGACATCTGGCTACCCTACGACTGCAGATGTAAATTACGCGATTGACACGTTCGGCCAAGCGCTGCAGTTTTATTATATATGTATTATTTTCTGCAAAGCTATTTGTATATTATGCAATGAACTATCTGGCGATTTTCGCCGCCGGGTTCACTAGCATAAAATAAAATTACACAAAAATATTACTTTAGCAACAATATTTATTCAAATTAAACACGACTTAGCTATTTTTGTTACAGGGGAAATTTTCTTTGTGTAATGCGGGAGCCCTGTCGCACTTATCGTCATGTGTTCGTGTAAGATATGTGCGCATACACGATCACAAAAAAAAAAATCGTTTTGGCTGTGCATGCTATTTTTTGGGTTAAGTCAGAAAAAAATTAATAAAACATATAATCTAAGAATATCAAAGAATATTTAAAAAATTATATTATTATATTATTTGTACTTTTTTAAACCTATTTTGCCAATTCGTTTTAATTCCTCTTACAATAAAACATTCGGTTTCAAACCATATGAAAAATTCGGTTTGGTGAAATTGGGAGCACCAAACATTCGGTTTCAAAACGAATCCGAATAAAATATTCCTTTTTTATTTTTTCAACAAGTAAAATTTATTCAAAAATAAAATAAAATAAATATCAAAGTCAAAATTGCGATTGAGTAAAATAGTTTAAAAAACAATTTATTAATAAATTTGAGTAACGTCACGCCAGTCGCTAACTATATTCATTAAAGTTGTAAATCTTGAAGTCAAAATTGCGAAAACTTCTTTCACTTGCTTTAACATTCAATTAGATACAATGTTTACTAAAGATTAAAATTCCAAAGGCCATAATTCCAGACGCATACAATCTCGTAGACTTCTACCAAGACGTTTAATTTTTGCATTAAAATACTTAGTACTACTAATAATAGTAATAATAAATAAATAAATTGCCTACTAAATAGTACGACTGTTGCAGTATTTCAAAAGAAAAGAATTATAAAAAAGTGATTTCCATTAACATTTGCAAATTTAAAGATTGTAATATCTACCTACATATAAAGGGTCATCAATCTTGAGGTTTCTTTTTCAATACGGTTTTTGGATAAAGCACGCGTGAGTACTGTCAAGTTGCCATGTGTTTTTTATTCAGTTTTCATTGCCATTTCATCATGGAAAAACTTACACCCGAACAACATTTACAAATCGTACAATTATGTAAGGAAATTCGCTTTGTGTAAAGAATGTTTTTCGCGCGCTTAGGCCATTTTATGGTCGCCATAATCGACCTACTGAGACCACTATTCGCCATATCATCAACAAATTTTAGACCCAATATTCGTTGTTGGATGACACTCGATCGAATAGACCTCGTCCAGCGCGTAGTTAATGGGCCGTTGGAATCATCGGTCCATATTTCTTCAACCTCAAGATTGATGACCCTTTATAAGTACATTTTACGATCTATAGACAAATATTTATATGGCTTAAAGTAAATGCCCTTTAAACCAAGGCACATAATTTTCTACATTATATACTAAATGCTATTAGTCATAGTCGTTAAAAGTGAAGAAGTCAAAAGGAGTTAACAAAGCGGGTAGGAAGTTACTTAGTCAGAGCTATAGTTAATAAATCTATACAATTTGCATACCCTTTAACTCATAGAGTAAAAGCTTATATTTAGTACGTCGAAAAGTAGGTTACAGGCAGAAGAAAGCAAGTCATAGTATATATACAAAATTAATACGCATAGGTGGCGTTTACTTGAAAAGCCCAACAGTTTGAGACAAGTGTTACCTCACCCACTAAAGCTATCACCTACTCACTAATTTTCTCTCAACAAATTGTTTATATCTTTCCTAGATCTTGCAGACCATAGGCGGCAGAAACGTCATATTTCAACAACAGATGCAAATTTTTTGTAGGCAAAAATTTTATAACTTCCTTCCCTCATCGTCTATCCAATACTTTACTTGTTAAAGGATGGAAGTATATGAGATGACGTCATAGACACTCGTTTTGTATTGTTAGAAGCATTTGACGCGGAGAGCCGGTTCGAAGCTTGGAATATAATTAAAGTAATAGGTTGACACATCCTATTAAAAAATTGAATTTTTATACCCCAAGCGAATCGTAAAATTAATTCATGTCATGTTTGTAACATGCAGGTGGAATGGACCGTGAGTTATTTATATCAAATGATCGCCTCGGATCTCGGATACCACCATATCAGTCTGTGTAGATTTGGCAAACAATAAGATACGCAAAGTTACTATATGTACGAGTAATAACTTCAGGCACATAAACTCTACAAGATCGCTCTACAGCAAAATCATCTACAATGGGCCTACCTACAATACAATCCTTAATACTCATAGTATTTTCCCTCCCAAGCACTTCTCACATTTCGTGCTCTATCTCAAGAAAGATTTTTAGCTGAAAATTGTGAGGATTAATGTTTCTTTGATACAGATTTCGACTGGGAATTGAACCTTGGTCTCTAAATGCCGCTACGTTAAGTTCTAAGTTTTTTTTTCACCGATTCCCACCTTTTTAATACTATATTGCGATTAACTCCGATATATACGGTGCGATTCTTTTGATGTTTGCTATGAGTCAAAACATTTTTTATCTATTTAAAGGTTCAACCGATTTTGATTCTGAAATAGGCATAGCATGTCTTATAGTCTGTGGAAAGCTTATAAAAAAACAAATTCTGAAAAGAAAAAAATTTCGCATGAAAAAATTAGACATAGTATGTCATACAGTCTGTAAAAAGTTTGTAAAAAATATATACACAACACCGATACTAGAGATTAGCATGCTTGCATTCCTTTTTTTAGTTTCACTGTACTGTACAGTACTATTTGGTACTCAAAGAGAGATAGAGAGTAGTATGTTATTGGTGTACACACTCTCAGTGAATATAAGTATGTCCTTGGTCTCCTTCTAACATATGTATAGCAAATTAATCAAATGAGAGTAACAGACTCACTAGTGAGCAATGCCTAAAGCAGTGGTGGGCAGTCTCTCATTTTACATAACTCGCGAGGCTATTGCACCAAAATCTACCGCAGCGCAGTCGGCTCATGCACGGTACAATCTCTCTCTCGTTTTTGCTTGATTGCGGTTCTTTCTCTCTCGTGCGCTTTTGCTTACTGCTCTGCTCACTCACACAAAGATATTTTTGTTTGTATGAGTTTTGCCCACCACTGACCTAAAGTAAGCAATATGGCAAAGAGAGTAATTAAGCTATCTCGTTCATGCTAGCGGCATTTAATACGGTATTTCCGTTTCTTTCTTTGGCCTCGCAAATTAAGAATTTTTTTTTACTCTCTGACTCTTATTTTTTAATATGTTTACAGCCGTACTTTGTCCGGGTGAATGGTTACGCTAGTTTATTACAATTTTTTATATTTATTATTTTTTATGACTTTAACGCTATTAAAATTTAATAACTAACTCTTTGTTTTAAGAACATTAAATTTTCACGTGTATTTCGTAATGCCTGAGATTAAGTGAATAAAATTGAATTGATAATTTTTATTTATTTAAGCCACGACTCTACCAAGCCACTCTTTTATTTGATTTTGCTGGCTCTTGATCTACCGCCTTTAAAATTCTATATTGTGATTATCTCCTATATGTATTAGAGAGCTGCGCAAGCACTGCACAAATGTCTTGTAAGCTATGATCTGTTATTTCAAGCACTTCATGTCTTTGGCTTGTACAAAACAAAACAAATACTTCAGTGTCAAAAGTGATTGACAGATCAGAACAGAACTGAAGTATAACAAAATAGAAGTAGAACCAAACTGAACTAGAACCAAACTGAAGTATTATAGAACATTTCAAGCATAGTAGGACGTTTTTGTTGTTGCAATGATTTTGGTGGTTATTTTTTTGACTAACACAAAAAAACAATTGCTTGTGTCCGAAGCATTCTAGTGCACTAGCATTCGCTATGCTTGCCGAAAATTTGCTTCACTCAAGAATTTCGTGTGATGTTCTAATGTTTTGTAATATTCAAGCACTGTCAAGCACTGAAGCAAAGGCAGTTCAAGTACTGAAGGTTTTGTTTTCAAGCAAACAGAATATCAAAACATTGTGTTCTGCTGTCAGCTCTGCAGTGAAATACAGTGATTGGAAGTACTGTGCAGTAATGAAGTGCGACGTTTAGAACATTTTGTGCAGCTCTCTAATATGTATAGTACTTTTATAGTGAGGTTTGGTATTAGTCTAAAAAATTTTTTATTTCCCGCATTTTGATATAGAAAATAAGCGTATAGTTTTAAAATCATAGAAAATATACCGCTTTTAAAATATTAGGGTGAGGAAGCGGGCTTGGCAGAAGAAAAAAATTAACTTGATCTGGCTGGTGCCTTAAGTAATCCAAATTGGTTTATCCTAGCTGTTGTAGTCTTCAAGATCCAAGCGTTCATAAAGGCGCGTGGATTTGTCTAAATCATTTTTAAATCTCCGATGTCCCCCTCTCTATATTGCATACATTTGCACAAATTTTAAATTACCCCTTTATATAGCCCTAAAAGTGCAGTTATCGACAAGTTGACAAATAAACGAAAATTTTAAAAAAAAATGATACGTGCTTTATATTGACTAGTGTATCTTACACATATTTTAGACTCATCCGAATCGAAGAGATCGTTAAGCTGCAGCCAACATATTTTGTTCAAAGATTCATGTGAACCCAATTAAACAAAAGTGTTGACCTACTCTCAACAACTTGCCATTCCTTCACCAAAGCAAGTCATTTCCCTTGAACTTTTGGAAAAAATGTGTGAAGTGTATTCCAGTGTTGAGCATTGTACCGAATTTTTTGCTTGGTAGCAAAAACCAATAATATCTTCTTGTGTCACAGACTGTGGACGTGACGACGCCTAAATTGGTTCGAAATGGCCAAGATGCAGCTGGGTAACGAATCGCGCTACTATTAAAGTTAATTTACTTGTCATTTTCGATTTTCAGGTCTATAAAACTTATGAACGTCTAAACTGACTAAATAACTTACTGACTGAATGCCTGACTGACTGACTGCGACTAATTTCAAAATTTTGCTCATATGCAAACTACTTGTATATTATGTATAGATAGATATAAATTTATTTTTTTTTTTGCTTTTTCTTTTTTTTGTGGCTCAGATGAGAAGCGCAGCTAACTTAGCAGCAGCTGTGTGTAGCTTTGTATCTATGTATCTTTGTATACATGTGTGTGTGTGTGTTTTTTTTTTTTTGTGCATGTGTCAAAATCTAATTCACCTTAAACTGATTTTGAACGCATGCAAGTTTTGCTGCTCGACGTCTCGTGTCGATTTGTATTTATTTTGCCTTCATTTTGCAATCTTTGAGATACTTTATCTGTTGTGTCTAGTCGTCGTCGTTGTCGTCGCACAAAGCGGCGTATGCGTAATTTGTAATTTTCCATGCATGTCTTAACCCCAAAGTCTGCGTGCGTTGTTGTGTCTAACTAACTTTGTATCTTATATGCATAATATACAGCCAATATACATAGTACTCTCTGGTTCTTAATGTCGTTAACCGCATAAAAACAATAACAAAAAAAAATAAAAATGCCATCCAACAACTGTTTGGGGCTGGCTGGCAACTGTATCTGGTTATCCTTCGGATACGTAGTTACTACAACTTGTTGCTATCGAAGGTAAATGCAAAGAATGGAAGAAAAAAATGGATTGCAAACTGCAGTCGACCAACGAGTCCAAGTCAAATTAAGTAATAAAATACAGCAGACCAATCGATTGTAAGATACATATGTATATACGTGTACATATGTATATACAATGTTCAGTTTTTGCATGAATTTTTCATGGCTTGTGCAAACTTCCGGTTGCTCGATATGCCCTCACTCTGCATTTAATGTTGCTTAATTAATCATATAACGAAACAGATACAAATGTCTGCACTACAACTGTCAACCAGCCAGCAGTATGTTTACACTGCGAGGGTTGCCTTTAAGGTTTCGCGCATAAAGAAAAAATAAAAACAAAATTGGTGAGCGCTAAAGTCGTGCGCAGATGACTTTGAGATACCCTAATCGAATTCGAAAGCACTTTTTTGTAACAAATTCGTTTACGATATCTTCATAAGCAAACGCACTATGGGCAGCAACGTTTTTTCTACCAAAATCTTTTTTAAATAAATAAATGATAAAATTTAGGTACAGTGCTCGGGAAGTCTTAGAAATGCCAAATTTGGTTGCCGCATAGGAACTCTATATTATAACGTCGCTATATCCTGAAATAATGTGGGCTCCAAGTCCAAAGTTCGGTTTCGCGAATTCGTAAAATCTCACAGATCAGGAATACGAACGACTTCTATAGTCACGCTTATTACACTTTGGGGAATCTTGGGCGTCTTCGACATCTGACTCTTTATATCTCTCCTGAAATAATGAGTGGTCTTACTCCAAACTTTTTGAAACTTAAACTTGCTTGTCAATATCTTTTAAAAAAATAAATAAAATATTAAATTTGGTACAGCGCTTGAGAAGTTTTATAAGCTTCCATGAAACTTGCTTATAGGAGCTATTTGTTATAACGTCGATACACTCTAAATAATGAGAAATCTGCGGGCTCCCGAGTTTGTATCATTGGAAAGATAAGGCATACGAACTCGCATGCATATATCATCGTCTCTCGTCACTCTGATTATACTTTAAGTAATTTTTGGTGTCTTCGACTTAACCTTAACATACTCCTTTGTACCTAAAGGTACAGGAAAAACATCGAGGTTTTCGATGCTTTTAACTGGAGACATCGATGTATCGATATATCGATGTTTATATTAAGCAAATATAAGGAATGAATATGCTGTTCCGGCCAGAATTACCGTCTCACAATTTATAAAGACTAATTTAAACTTCGATATATCGATACATCGATGTTTTTTAGCATTTTTTAATGATAATTGAACTACTATAATTCACAACTAGTTAGCCCAGACTGTAAGCTGCAAACTACTTGGAATACAAGTCCTAAAAGTTAATAATGCAGATCTAGAGCAGCGGTGGGCAAAACTCATACAAACAAACATTTCTTTGTGTGAGTAAGCAGCGCAGTAAGCAAAAGCGCACGAGAGAGCAAGAACAGCAATCAAGCAAAAGGGAGAGAGAGATTTTACACACTTGGACCGTGCATGAGCCGACTGCGCTGCGGCAGATTTTGGTGCCCTATGCTCGCGAATTATGTAACTTGAGAGACTGCCCACCACTGATTTAGACACATTGAACTTATTTATCCGAAACATAGAAGCCAACCCTCGTAATCTATTAATTACTAAGAACAATAATTTATAACATAAGATGGATTTCAACTACTTAATGGAAATAGTGTTTCGGTTCACTTTAGTTCGCTTTCCGCAAATAATGAAAACAACCCTCGTAGGATTCTGGTTTTTTATCAAGCGACCTCAACACGGCCTACAATCACCGCTCGAACTTAAAGTAAGAACCACTTTTTGGACATTGCCATCGATCCATTGAAAACTGTTGCTGCCTGCGGAAGCATATATGTATCTACATATGTATATACCATACATGTTACATATATACCAGTACAGCTATGTATAAATATGTTGACTTGTTTAAAATTATGTTTATTCACGATCTATACAAGTTGGCAACACATACACAAAAAAAAAATGTCGCTGAAGTTGTCCATGATGCTCTGTCTGTCGATTTATTTTTTATTTTAGCTATATACATACATATATGCATTTATTTTTTATTTTTATATTTATATTTATCTGTACGGCTATGCAGAAGGTCAGCTTGAGGCTATGTTTGACCATCGATCGAGTTGCTTATTGAATTATTATTATATTATATGCAACAGCTTCTGCTATATAATCAAGAATTTAGCCAGACTTTGATTAAATTACTAAGAAGTCTGCATTGATTATAAAATTTGATGATTTTTTTTTAATTTAATTGTGAAGGTATTGTGGTTTGTCAAGATGCTGCTGTATATTTTATTTTGATTTCTAGATATTTTTCACTGAAGGTTTTGGTATTGACTGGAAACACGTTTCATTTCGATATGCTCGTTGGCTTTAGACATTAACTTTAATTAATATGACCGTTAAAGTGCCAGTTTCTGAGCAAAGTTCAAGTGACTCAATGATGAGTTAATATGGAATTAAAAAAAAAAAAAAAAAAATAAATAAAAAATTAATAATTGCAAGAGTAATAGTAAAAATGCGCTTAATTATTGTTTAGATTGCCATGTAAAATTCAATAAAATTAATTCAGCATGTACCTATACTCATCGGTTCAAGGGTATTCAAGGTATGAGAAGACTGCATGGTATGATATGGCATGTTTTTGCCTAAAGGATCTGCTTCGTCTTGAACACCTAAACGCAGTTAATAAGAGCTATAGATGTGAAACTTTAAAAAAGTTGAGCATTCGTCGTACACTCAGGGAAAAATTTTAATTCAAGTTCAAATTTTCTTAAAACAAAATTCTTTCACTCTAGCGTTTATAAATAATTTCGTGCTCTATTTTTCTTAAATTAAGAGTAAAAACTCTAAATCTTAGCATTAGGACTAAATATTCGGACAATAAGTACGAAATACTCTTTAAAAGCTTTTCTTTTTGAAAATCATTCTAAACACTCTCAAATAAAGGATTCCTTTCTAGCCAGTTATCTACAAGCGCATTCGTTTAAAGAAACATTCTAAAAATTTCAGGAATAAAGAATTTCTATCTACAGCGTTAGCGCGTGAAGGGGCTCAAGCGGTTGGCGGGTTATGGGTTGTGAAGGAGCTCAAGCACCTTGAGATTAAAAAATTAAAAAATTATGACACTATGGGCTTTTGGGCCTATGACGTTAAGAGGATATGAGGCCTAAGGATAAAATGATTATGATTTTTTTTGTTGAATCATTATCATGAACTCAAAAAAAAAAATAAAACAGCAACTTTTAAATGTTTTTAATTTTTTATACATACAAAAAAAAACATTAAAAAATTTTCGTCTTATTTTTTTTATTATATATTATTATAATTTTTAACATATTTTGAAAAAAAAAGTAAAATATATTCATACATTTAAAAAAAAAATTATCGTCTCATTTTTTTTAGTACATATTTTTATAATTTTTAACAACTTTTGACAAAAATAAATTATTTTCATACTAAATAATCTTCACGTTATGCGTTTGAACGTATTCGAATCTTTATAATAAACTTAAAAAAAATAAATAAAACGACAAATTTTTAATGTATTTTTTTTTTTAAGTTTCTTACATTAAAAAAAAACATTTAACAATTTTCGTCTTATTTTTTTTTTATTATACATTATTATAACTTTCAACATGTTTTAAAAAAAAAGAATTTTACATACATTAAAAAATTATTGTCTCATTTTTTTAGTACATATTTTTATAATTTTTAACATCTTTTGACAAAAATAAATTATTTTCATACTAAATAATCTTCACGTTATGCGTTTGAACGTATTCGAATCTTAATAATAAACTCAAAGAAATAAATAAAACGACCACTTTTTAATTTTTTTTTTTTTTAAATTTCATGCATTAAAAAAAAAACATTAAACAATTTTTATCTTATTTTTTTTTATTATATGTTATTATAATTTTTAACATATTTAAAAAAAAAAAAGTAAAATATTTTCATACATTTAAAAAAATTATTAAAAAATTATCGTCTCATTTTTTGTAGTACATATTTTTATAATTTTTAACATCTTAATAAATAAATTATTTTCATACTAAATAATCTTGACGTTGTGCGTTTGGACGTATTCGAATCTTTATAATAAACTTAAAAAAAATAAATAAGACGAAAAATTTTTAATATATTTTTTTTTTTAGTTTCTTACATTAAAAAACAACATTAAACTATTTTCGTCTTATTTTTTTTTATTATACATTATTAAAACTTTCAACATTTTTGAAAAAAAAATAGAATTTTACATACATTAAAAAATTATCGTCTCATTTTTTTTAATACATATTTTTATAATTTTTAACAACTTTTGACAAAAATAAATTATTTTCATACTAAATAATCTTCACGTTATGCGTTTGAACGTATTCGAATCTTTATAATAAACTCAAAGAAATAAATAAAACAACTTTTAAATTTTTTTTTTTTAATGTATGAACAATTTGCGTCTCATTTTTTTTGTTACATAGTATTATATTTTTTAACACATTTTGACAAAAAAAAAAAGGATTTCCAGAAATTAAAAAAAAAAAACAAAAAATTTCGTTGCATGTTTTTAACATTGTTGCACCATATAAAGATGGCATAAAAAGAAGTGTTAAATAAAAATTGGTTATTGACATATTTAAAGAATATTCCTAAAAAAAATAAGAAAATTTCGCTTTTTTTTTAATGTGGCTTAAAAAAAAATTAAATTTTTAAAAACTAAAAAAAAAATTGAAATTATATACTAAAAAAAAACGTTTTCTTTTTAAAGAAAAACAATAGGACTTTTTTTTTTAAAGACAAGTTAGATTAAATATAAAATTGGTTCAAAAATATTCAGTAGTTTAATCGCAATTAAATAAAAAGTGAAAAATACGTTTTTAAATAAAGCCAAAACGAGTTTAATTTAAAAACTAAAATTTTACGAAAAAAAAATAGATCTTTATCATTAGTTGTTCAAAATCGTTGGGAGCAATTTTCGGTACCTTATACAGCTATCCAAATTGTTATCTTAGTTACCAAATGAAACTTTAATAAGCAATACCTGCGAATAAAAAATAATATACTAAAATTTGTAATTTTCTATATGTGATATACAATGTTTGCACATATCTTCTATTAGATTCACACAATTTAAGCGAATTAGACGAAATTTAGTACCAGAAAAGTTTTGCTGATTTTTGGAAATTTTTGTCGACTTTACAAAATTCAAAATGGTTGAAATAAACAAAAATTTAAACATTTTTAAAAACAAAAAAAAAGCGTAACTGAAGCATGTTTTTAAGCGGAGGGGCTTGAGCTAGACTTCTCATTCGCTTGAAATAAAAGAAAGTCAAATTGCAAAGTATCTCATAATGAAAAAACCTCACTGCATAAATAAACATAATCAGAGATAAAAAAAAAATGATTTCAAAAATATTATTATGTAGTTGAATTATGTGTAAACGCCAAAAACTACGACTACAACTATTTATTTATGAGCACTACTTAAGATACAATTAAGACTTGGGCTGTCACAGGAAATGTTCAAATCTGCAATCCCAGATGACTAAGCAATTTGATGCACTACTAAGTACTTGATATGCCATTGTGGAGTAGGAGCAGCCTTATGGCCATAACAAGTAGCTACTAAGCCCCACTTACCACTAATATACATTGTACGTAACCCACAAGAAAAGTTTCCAGTTTTCAATAGACCAGCTCCTGGCAACATTTTCTACACAGCTCTTTGTCTACTGGAATGCGGAATCCATATATGTATACGCCTATGTACTACTCGTATACATTATGTATTCATGTTTCGATCGTACAATTGTTTGATCATTTCATGCAATTGAAATTCAAAAGACCATCATAGCAAATAAATTGATTTAAGCCATGTAAATAATTTGCGCTTTAGCAGTTGCCACAAATCGCCCATAAAAGATCTTTTAAAGAGCTAAACAATAAACGAGCAACAGCTGCGACTTAATACCTTGCCCCATGTTGTATAATTCGGTCCTAAACACAAGTCCTGACCGACTAACTGAAACTGGTGAACGTACAAGAAGAAGCCTCCAGATGTAAGTCACGAACGTAACTAACTTGGTAAGCGGAAATTTTTCACGTTTTGGGATTTTTTTTTTGTTTTTGTTTATACGGTATGTGATGATAAGAGTATCGCAACTTTTTAAATCACTTTGTAACAAGTTGGTAAAAAAGTTTTTTGCATATTTTTCTCTAAGGTTTATCTGGTCTTCATCATTTAATTTTTTTTCTTGCTTTAGCTCATTGACAATTTTGACAACTTGTCATGGTACCGCTTTTGATTTTCCGCACATCATTTATTTTGCTTTGGCAGTCGAAGCGAACAGGTGGCAGAGCCCTCTAGTAAACAGCACTTTATTGTGCCGCTAAGCTGTTGCATTATCTGGAAACAATTTTCCAAAACCCTTTGTTGTAGTGCGGAAACAAAGCCAGGGGTAACATATTAGGGCTTTACGAAGCAACTCATATTAAATCTTAAATCTTAATTCAGTCCTGACAATTTATGAGTTCCTTGGCGTGTGCGAAACCGAAGTTTTCAGAAGAATCCATATGATCATTCTGGCTGTCCAGTAGATAAGCAGTTTTCTGTAGTTACTTGACGCATAATTAGATGTTTTTTTAATTGGTAAGATAAAGCTACAAAACTTGAAAAACTGAATCCTAGTTCAAGATCCAAAAAAGCGCCACACGTTTTATGGTTTTTCTGGACCAAGGATTAGAATTCAGCGTCCCCAAAAACATTTGGTAAATATGGTTTGATCTTTGAAAATCCAAATTCTTTTGCATAGCAATTCTTCGTAATCTAATGTTGTCGCTCAAATGGCTCTTGTGAAGAAAGACCTTAAGATTACCAAAAAAAAAAACCTTATGGTTTGCCGTTAAATGTGTTTTGTAAACACGTTTTAAGAGATTGTTTAAGAATAATTAATTTTGTTTATAGTTAACCTTAATGTGCTCAAGATTGTAAATCTATGTAGGCGCTCGGAAGTCACAATTTTTTGCTCAATATTCATTTTTGGTATAGTAAAACATACCAAATTTTTAACCCACATACATATTTTAAAACGTAAAGTTACACATAATTATAAAATAATTAAGTATACAAAATAAAATAGTTAGTAGTAGGTATGGTAGGATGGGATTTTTTTCATGAACCCTTTTGGTAACTTAAGATGAGATGATGAACAGTGGCACTACTGAACCAATAATAATCAATTCTGCTCAATTAGACAGTTTGCCACTAGCAGAACATTTTACGAAAAAGATCTTGAGATCTTTACAAACACTATCATCTTCTTTAAAGTGGAATATCATCTTCTTTAAGAAGCGTGTAGTTTTTTAAGAGATTTCATTTGATGGTGATATGGTGACTATCAAGGCGTATAGTAAATTGCTTTATGCATTGAAAAAAAAGTGTTCCCTTAAGGCATTTCGTGTCCCGGGGAGTTCCGTCCGTTTCCACGAATTTGAGTTTTTGATTAAAAATTTGAAAAATTTAAGAAAAACCAAATTTTAAGAAATATCAGCAAATAATATTTTTAATATGAAATTATTTTTGAAAAGATATTTAACTTTTATAGTTGAGATCAGTAACGACCATTTGTCGTCAGAAATTTTTCAGGGAAATATTAATCTATTAAACCAATAATTTATCACACAAAGCATGGAAATAACTAAATCTCTCGCAAATCTAGCAAGGATCGCAAATTTTTTATACAAAATAGTCGTATCACCCTAAATTATTACTTAGTGTTCAACTAAAGTTCTAAGTTCTAGGCTTGAGATGATTCTTGTAAAGTGGTTTCATTTTGGCTAGCTATATCTTATTACAGGAACGAAGTTCTTTAAGAGAACTTAGCGTGAATTGACAGAAATCGTCCTGTCCCCATTTACGTATGCTGTGTATGATTTCATGAGAATATCGAGTAGACTTTTGGCTTAACCCTATAGATAAGGGTAGCTGAACTGGTAGAGTGTGAGTCGTCTTTAAACCAGCTTCGATTCCTAGTCAAGACAAACTTTTTTTACTTTTTTACAATTTTGAATACTTTTTTTTAATTAGATACTTTTTTCAAATTTCTGTTTGATACACCAAAAATATTTCTTATACAATATAAAATTAATTTTGATATGATTTTTTATATATGTAATAGATATCGATGAAAATAAGTGAAGCGTGCCAGTTTTTAGAACAACCTTTCCGATTTTGATGGTTTTTAGATTTGTGATGGCAGGTACCTGCCAGTGTTGAACACGTTAATATTTATTGCAAAATTATATTTTGCCTCAGACGTTTCTTTGGCAAGCCATATCTACTAAGCTTATAAAGAAATTTGAACACATTTTTTTAATGAAAAATAAAATATTTAATTAAAAAGATGCTGATTTTTTTAAAAGAATTTAAAAAATTGTTTCTTTTAACTTTACAATGATCTCATCTTCTGTTAAAAATGTAATAACATTACATTTTATAAATAAAAAAAAATGAATAACTCCTATAAATGAGTAAGCTGTGTTTATTTTAGTGATAGCACCTACAATGATCGCCATAGTAGACATTACCTTATAATAGTGACAAATAAGCATAACTCTTTGGAATAAAAAGATAATAACTTCAAACTTGGTATGAAAGTTGATTCTAACATTTTATGACATTTAATTTTGAAAGTAACATTAAATATCATTGCCGCGTCTCAAGATATTCAAGGTCAAGCCTAATGTTTTAAAATATTCCAAAAAATTTTAAGTCGTAAGATTCTCTACAAAATCGGTAAACGAGCTTATTGGTTTGTATTTTTATTCAAACTAATACCCTTTAGATGAAAAACTGGTATTAAACTAAGCACTGTAATATTTGTTATATAAAAAATTACAAAAAAAAAAAGATGTCAGTGTAAAAAATTGCAATTAGTAAGTTATTTAATTTTTTTTAAGATTTGCTTTTTTGCCCAAAACTGCTAGAAAGAATTCCAAGCAACCAAGTTTAATACCCAAAGCGATTGATGGATTAGTTTTGAACACTCCTCATTGTCATGCCTTTAAGTGTATTAAAAATTCGTTGAAACCGCTCAAATTTTTTTTTTTTTGTCAGCATCCAACTTAACGTTTCGCGTAATAGCAATAAAACACAAAAATAAAAAAAATAAAACTAAACTAAAAAAAAAATTTAAATAATAAAAAGCCTTTTTGGCTGTACAAACATGTGTACGAGTTGAGTTGCACTCAAAGTGGTCAGCCGCTGCGCTCACTTTCGTTTTCAATTTGAGCCAAGCTGAGCTTAAAAGCTGAGTGAAGTCGCGACGTCAACGTCGGCGTAGGCTTTGCAGCGAGGCGTTAAACGAGTGACGCCGCCGTCGCCGCTGCTGGCCAACAGCTCAGCTGCTCAATGGGGGCGCACGGACTGCACTCACTTGTACGCTTCGTCGCGCCGTTGACGCGGCTGCGACTGCGCTGACTGCGGCAGCGACTGCGGCTGCTTGAAGTCTGTTGGCTTTTGTTTGAGCTTTAGTCGCTTGTGTGTGATAAAATCACGTTAGTAATCAATTGCAAGCCCAACTGCCAAGACATAGCCAGCCAGTCGCAGTTTAGCCAAAAAACTCTTAACTTGAAAACTATCAAAAAACTGAATTTATAAAAGTAAACCCCATACAGCAGTAGCTGCTATTACCAACTACGCCTCTGTCTGTCTGCATAGATAACTCAACATCTTGACGTGCTTTTTTTTTTTCATTGATTATTGTATACAAAAAAAAAAACGCGTACTTATTGTCGCCGTACTGTTGCCGTAACCCGCTGCTGCTGTGCTTAAACATATAATACATAAAATGTGAGGATATACAAAATAAAAGCTTAAATAAATATTAAACTTTACAGCCCTCCTATGCGGCACAAAGACCGCCAATAAACGCCAACACAAAAAACATAAAAAAACAACAACAGCGATTAAAGCGCTTAAAAACTGCAAGTTTAACGTAAAAAATATATGCATATTAAAACTAAAAAATAATAAATATACATAACATCAATTTACAACAACAAGCCAAGTACTTGTTATAAGCAAAAATTCCATAAACAAAAACAACAACTGCCCATAAAAAAAAAAAACCAAAAGTTAACAATAACAAAAAGCTGGTAAAATATTGAATACATTTTTACCAATCAACATTTTTTTTCTGTGCATAAAAACTGTATTTTATTTTTATTTTTTTTATTTTATTTTTGTCTCGTTTCGTTTATTTTTTAATAATTTTTTTTCTGTGTTGTGCAAAAATTGCATAATTTTTTTGTGCCATAATATTTCGAAAAAGTGCGTTCAACTTGTTTTAAAGTGCCTAAAAATACGACATACATAATGTACATTGTAAAAGGAATTTTTACATTTATTTAATTTTTTTTTTGTTATTATTGAAACATATTTTTAAGCCACTAATTAGTTGGACATATTTTAAGCCATCCAACAGGCTTTAAATAAAGTATTTAATTATTGGTTTTACAAATGAGTTACGTGGTTTACCAAACAAGCCTATTAAACTAACGATAAGTAGTTCCACAGGCTTCTGGAACTATGAACTGGTTCAATGGGCTTTTCGGGCAGTTCTTTAAGTTCTTAATCTGTTTCTTTTTTTTTTGGCTTAGGATGAGCATTTTAAGCATTATATATTGCTATCAAATTATTTTTTTTTTAATGCTCTTAGGGTTATTGGATCTATATAGAAACCTTCCAACTACATTCCTTTATTGGCAGCAACCGTAAATAGCCTTTAGATAACCGTTGAACAATTTGAAAATATACAAAAATTTCTTTGAAGGTACTTTACCTACCCAAAGACTACTTTGGACCTGCATCTATTTATAGTTTTTTAGGTCACCTTCAAGATAGTCAGTGCAGATTCCCACTCAAAATCGTAGAGAAGCATTCAATTTTTATTCACTTCAGTGCTTCAGTCCCAAATTTCGTATCTGAAGACGCTTCTCAGTAACAAACTATTAAATAAATCTCAAGTGAGATGATCTCCGAAGCTACAAAGCCAGCTCAACTCCCGAAGCAAACTCATCTATCTGGGTTGGTTCTATAAACCTCCAGCTAGAGACTTTTTCTCACTTTAACTTTATTCCAACCGAAACCTGGACCTTTTACAAGAGTTCAGTATCCCTAAGAATTTATCTTCATGCAATGACGTAGAAACGTCACTCTTAAAGCTCTTAATCTTGTTAGTGGGAAAGACTGCATAGATTTTGCCCCCTAAAGCTCATCAACTAGTACAATTTCCTAGACAAACCTTACTATCTGGTTTGGTTCTATATTTTTCTAACAAAAAGATTACCCAAGTACAGTCTTAGATGAGAGAAAGCCGTCAAAAGTTGACTTTAGCTGTATATTAACTAATTATGCAGCTTAAGCCAAAAAGTTATCGTATCAAATAAAAAACAAAGCAGTTAAGTTTCTTCATAAACTTTTAGCTACAACATTTATTATCAAACTGGTTCATAAAAGTTCCAAGCTTGTAAAATCTTCAAGTGCTTTATCTATAAGATAAAAAAGCTAATCATTTAAAGCACAGCTATATGCGATTGATGTTTGTTTTTTATGTGTATTAAAGATATTAACTTGTATCTATATAAACTAGAGACCTTCCACAAACTAAAAGCTTTAGACTTTTTATTTGCCTCTAAGCTGCCCTACTAGCCCAAGTCGAAGGTCTTGTTTATAGTCACAGTAGCTATAATTGATCATTTGATTGCTCATACGCACTGTGGAACGAGCATTGTATGGCCAATACAAGGCTGCATTTAAATTGCAACTAACCTTCACAACGGCTTAGAGAGACCGGCTTAGAAGTTATTTACTACTTAACTGTCCGCTCTCTAGACCAAGTTAAGAGTTTGCCAGTAGCTGACAAGTTGTAGCAAAATTACTGCTAATTGTCTTGGTCTAAATAAAATATGTCAGTTAGATATAAAGCTAATAGCTTTAGCCCAAATAATTTATTGAAAATGCAAGTGAAGGTCTTTTAAAATAAACACTTGACCATAAAACATAAATTAAGTTTTATCGTTATTTCAAAGCTTTTACTAGTCTTAAGTAGCTCAAGCAACTTAAGGAACTGCTTGTAATAATTTATGTCACTTCAGCTTAGGTATGATATGATTGGATCATCTTGAATCCATTTTCGGACCTGTTGTAAATAGACTTTTCTGGCGCCTCTTTCATACGCAGATACAAAAGAGAACTGCAGCGCCCTCTATCTGGTTCTGTGGACAGAGACTAAGTTTCTCAAAGATCTTTCAGGGTATTACGAGGTTATTTGCATTAGACTAAGTCATCTGCCGCTTCAAAGCTATTTCCTAAATGAAAGCAATCCAGGATTCTTCTTATTCTACACTTTCAACGGAACCCAACAACGAATGCGTTAAACATATGAAAACATGACCAAGATTATCTTCATCTGCTTCAGAATGTCTCCATATATTTCAAAGGTCTCACTGGGTACTTTCTGCTAAAACACTCAAAGGTATTTCCCATTACGCTTGGTCTTCCCCACCAAAGGCGCTACAAAACAATAAAGAGTGTTGAACAGTCTAACCTAAAGGATCTAGGGAGAGGGATCTCCACTTCTTGATGGACTGTTAAAAGTTCTTCAAGAAGCCTCTATAAAACTGATTATACGATAAGATAAGATGAGATTATAGATATTTAGCTGATCTTAATACTTTTTTAACTCATTCAGACTTTAACGTAGCTTTGCTACACATATTAAAGTCAAACAAATCTTAACAATAAAATTGCAAAACCGAAAGCAAAAAACTGCACTAAAAAAAAAAACCAAGCCATGCAAAACTTGCTTATATATGTATCTAGCCAATGCTCAAGTTATTACAGTAGTTTATATATCTTCTTTTTTTTAATTTTTAATGTGTGCTTCATTTTAATTACGAAATTTTAAGCATGGTGTGCACTCAATGCCATATTTTGTAAAAAAAATGTGCAAGAAACTTGATGACTAACAGATACAGATACACAAAGTTATGCTTAAAGCTGCACTCTTGGCACCACATCGCGTATGAGCAATATTAAAAGTAATATGCAAAAAAATTATACATATGTAACATATAACATATATGTAGTTCATAAAACTATAACAACAAAATGAACCAAGAAATTGAAAACGTACAAAAGCTGCTTGGATTACAAGTTACAGCTGATTGCAAGCAGTGCAACAAAGTAGTTCAAGCAAATGTCCAAGTCATGGTTACTCAAAAGGGGGAGAAAAAAAAAACAATAGCAGCCAACAAACAGCTTGACAATTGTTAATAACATTCAACAATGGACAAAGTCTAGAAACAGACAAAAATAGCTGACAAAAAGCCGAGCGTCAACGACTTTAGTACACACTTTTTTCCAAAAATCAACATAGTTTTGTTTACAAGGCTTACATAAGACTACATATTGGAATTAGCTCAACTGTAACAGCATTTACATATACCTAAAGACTGGTTTATTTTTTGGGCTTCAAAAAAAAAACAAAAATTTTGCAATATGCTCTTAATTTCTATATTTGAAGCGGCTAGTCTATGCTAGCCATTTATTTAAAGATTTAAAATAAGGGTTCTTGTGGCGACTAAGCCTTAAACAATCCTCGAATAAGCCACGTGTTATATCATTAAAGATAACATCATCATTATTACTATTGTAAAATTCAATTAGTAGTAATAATAATTCACACTTTGGTGCGAGAGAATGCATAATGGCAAAAGTGCCCAACTAACGACGTGAACAATCCTAACAACTTGACATTGAGGCAAAAGTGCCAGACTAACAACGTGACCACCACTAATCAGCTGTTTATAAACTTAATTTGGCATGGTTTGCTTTTGTTAAAAAAAGTTTTTGTCAGAATAATGCCATGTAAAAGCATAAAGTTATTAAGTATTGGATATTTGCCGACCTTGCAATACAAAAAAATTACAGCTTTAATTATTAAAATACAAAATCCGATTTTGCATACTTTTGGTAGCTTTTTTTAAACAGCTGTATAGTTTTTTATAAAATATGTTCATACTGGTATATATTGGCAGCTTTTACCACTACACTACGGGCACCAAAGCTCATTCGTACAATTTGCACTTTTGCTCTTATGCGTTTTTGCACGACCAAGTGAACACCCTAAATAATTAATTACGCTATTTCTACCACCAGGTATCATCAGATACCTTTCATATTTTAACTTAATTTCATTTTCTAGCTTAATCATCTATAAAAAAATGTTTTTTTCACTACTCGTACAACCAAATGTTGCTAGAATACGAAAAGTCTAAAAATAAAAATTTTAGCGATTAATGATTAAACTAAGAAAATAATGTTAAGTAAAAATAGTGTTAAAGTCTTTTCGTGATGAATGGCAAGGTCGAACACATGTCACGAAACTTAAAATTTCCTTTTGTTATTATTTGCTATACACAACTCTTGTAGTCTCTAGAACTTCTTCTTCTTGTCTGTATCTTACGGTTACATAGAAACAAATAAACTTGGCATACCCTTTAAATGGCTGAGTAAAGTGTATTTAAAAGCAACCAGAAACCAATTCACATTTAAATTAAAAGTAAAAGCAAAGAGCAACCAACAATCACAGCTGACTTGACGCTGGCAGCGACGTTGACTGCGGCGTCGTCTGTACGCTGCAGATGATATAATACAACAGTAAAGCTGTCCGTTGTTGTTATGGTTTTTTTTTGTTATTGTTGCTGTTATTGCCGGTTTGCGCAGCAACAACAACAACAACAACAATGGCAAACAGAGCGAGCAGCGCGTCCGTCTGTCTGTCTGTTCGTTTGTCACTTACTCTCCCTTTCATTGCAGCCTAACAGCGCCTGCGCACGCGCGCACACCTTGGCCGCACTCTCACTCACCTCTCTTTGTTTTACTCTCTTTGACTGTCTTCCGTTTGTACTTTAATGTTTTTGCTCGTTTACTTTGCTTGCTATTTTCTGCCACTTGTTGCTGTTATTGTTGTTGTCTGCTTTTGGCGCTACGCCCTACTTTAATGGCTGCTGACCGTTAGTGGCCCATCATTGCATGGCGTCCAAGACGACGACGACGACGGCGACGTCACCGTCTGCGTCTGCGTCGACGCCAACACGCAAAACTAATAATTAACAACAAAAATGTTTTGTATTGCCAAATTGATCCATCCATACATTGATTGCATGTTGTACAAAACTGACAGCAAATTGCGCATCTTTTTCGGTGCTGTTGGCAAATTTCTGTGTTTTTTTTTTTTTTTTGTGGTGTATTGAAATTTGCCAGCTTTTTCGGACAGCCCAAGTTCAATCAAAAGCTCAAGAGCATATAAATAAATATCCATTGCTCGTATTTATTATGACGTACAATTTAAATTATACTGAGCTAGCCAAATCCATATCTCTTAACTGCTTTTTTGGGTTATGTCAGAAATCCCGAGACGGTTTTGAATTAAGTTTTTCTTTCTTTCTTGCCTGTCGTTCAAAAGATTTAATGGCAGAATCTCATTGCTCTATACCATATTTCCAATATATGAAATCTATTTTAAAGAGTTAAATATCCATCGCTCCAAAAAATATTGATCCTGCCAAATTATTTTCCAACTTCCAAAAGACGGATGTTTTAATATCTTTAAACTGCTTTTCTGAAATATGCCAAAACTCTCTGAAAAAGCTCGCCGTCCTAAATATTTCATGCTAGACTTTTAAAAACATTTTTGCTAGCTAAACGTTTTGCGCTGAACTCAATTTTAAAGATTTTCAAAAGCTTTCCGACATACAAATATAAAAAAAAAAAATTATTCAATATTTAGCTAGTCAAAATATTATTGCTTTTCTTAAGCTGTTGGCTTAAGATTTATTTAAAATATCCGGAAATCTCCGCTAGTTATTCAAAAGATTTCACAAAAGACTTTTGAGAACATTTCTGGTTCATGCACAATTTCGGCTGAAATCGGCTTTAAACAATTCCATCAAAAGCTTAAGAGCATACATATATCAATTGCACATGTTTATTATATCAAAATATCTACTCAATGTTGAGCTGCTCAAATTTCTCTTCAGATACAGCTTTTTGAGCGAACTTTTAACTGTTTTGCAGGAAAGCTCTAGAAGGTTTTGGCTTGTTATTTGAAATCTTTAGAAAAGCTAGTCTAATTTTGATTTACAGCCTGAAGGCCTACGTTGCTCTGGCTTACAAACCAATATAATTTAGAATTAACTTCTAATTTATAATTAAATAAATAAATAAATAATATTTTTGATTGAAATCGTTTAAAAGCGAGTTCAGGCAAAAGCTTAAGCGCATAAAAATATCAATACCATCAAGATTAAACTAGTTAGCGTTCTCATGAGACCTCAACTATTTTTGATATGCCAGAAAACTTTA
Source organism: Chymomyza fuscimana (assembly GCA_949987675.1). Classification (NCBI taxonomy): domain Eukaryota; kingdom Metazoa; phylum Arthropoda; class Insecta; order Diptera; family Drosophilidae; genus Chymomyza; species Chymomyza fuscimana. The sequence goes on along the minus strand of OX465090.1, from coordinate 36,840,070 downwards.
GACAATTGAATCCTCAGTTTTAAATCTTCACAATAACTTATATTTATAATGGCCTTTTAATGATCTCAAGGTCATGTCAAATATAATGAAGTTGTGTTATAATTTTAGATATTTATTGCGCGCCATTTTTATCATAGAAAAAACTAACGTTAAATCGAAATTGGCTTAAAAGTAATATCTCACTGACCGATGGATAGCTTTTTGATTGAAAAACAGCTAAAAAAGATTTTTAGTATATCACTATAAGTACATTCATTCCTTGATAAATTTTCTAAGTCAAGTCAATTTTTTTTTAAAATAAGTTAAAAGAATATATGTTAAAGATACATATCGAAAAGTCTAAAAATTTGCTTAACTGCCGGAATTCCGGTAAAAGAAGTTAGAATTAGAAACTAAAGTCTCAAGATAAAATATCTTTTCGGAATTCACTGAAATTCATAATTGTATCGTTTTATTGAATGGTTGCAAGCGGAAAAGAGATGCTCTCCAAATTCTTCTGCACTCTTAGTTTCTACAGCTACCCTCAAAACTCACTTTACTTGAATACTTCCCATTTTGCATCGTTTTCTAAATCTTTAACTGACAGATTGCCAATATATAAAACGTAAAAGATGCAGCATAATTAGAAGGCAAGCTAAAAAGAGTTTCTCACAGAATTCTTCTGCACTCTTAGTTTCTACAGCTGCCCTCAAAACTCACTTTACTTGAATACTTCCCATTTTGCATCGTTTTCTAAATCTTTTACTTGCTGAGCCAATAAAATTCGAAATTCTCTTAGCATTCTTCTAGAGTGTCTGCTGCACTTTTAGTTTCCACAGCTTTCCTCAAAACTTACTTTTCTCGAATACTTCCCATTTCGAAACCATTTCTACAAAAAAAAACTTCAAACAAGTTTGTAGCCTTTAAGTTGAACCACATCAAGTCAATATCTCTGCCCATATGCAACAATCTAAAATCTTTCAGTTTGGTTTTTCGACCTATTTATTTTTTCAAAAAAAAAAAAAAAAACTTGTTCAGCAGCTACAGTTATAGGCTTTTTTGGCAGCTTGACCAATTCAAAGCGTTTAAAATATCTAAGAAAATGATATATATAGATACTTTAGTATCTATGCAAAAGCTGGCCAAAAATGTTGAACACACACACACACATAGACACGCAACAAAAATTACATAAGTATTTTTTATTTCTTTGCACACTCTTTTCACATGCATTCCTTTTATTTCTCTCAACATCTTATAAAGTTAACTAACTTTCCACATTACTCATACGCCATGTGTCATGTGTCTGACGTTGACTATGAAATTTTCAATATTTAAACTTGACACATGTACACAAGCACACACACACACACACACACATATACCTATATATACTTAGTATATATGTATGTACATATATGCACTATAAGGCTATTGACACGCGCATTTAGCTTGTAGATATAATTTGTCAAACCACAAAAATGAAATCAAAATAAACAGCTACAACAGACAACAACAAATAAGTTAATAGATAAATAAATAATAATAATAGCAACGACATTCGGTGGCGCACTTTTTGACCTTGTATATGCTATGTACTGCTAACCAATAAACACAAAAACCCTAGAAAACCAACAGCAAAGGTACGAGGGCAGGCTGATAAATAAAGCCACTGCCAAAGTAGGCAATACTTTATTCTAAAGAAATTTTTCTAATTTTTGATAAGGCATTTGATAAGGCGATTTACCAATTATTGTACCGCCTTGCTCAAGGTCATTGTATTATGTCATTTCTTAGCTGCTTCGTTGACTTTGCAGCCTGCCCTCGTAAATCTATAAAACCAAATGATTTAAAAATATTTATAAAATAAACCAACAAAAATTTGTGCTGTGACTTTTATAGTTTTTTTTTTTTGTTTTCTTATATATACATATATGCATATATTTTTTATTGACATGTTATTGTAAACCAAAAGCGCTGCATCATCTTGGGCCAAACGCTGCCAAGGTCCAAGGTCAACGACGGCTCTTTAGGCCACAAAATCTGAAACCAGCTTTTAACATTTTAAACGTTTTTTAAAACACTTATTAATATGCAACTATTTGATTGGTTTTTCTTTCCTATTTCTCATTTGCAGACACCCACATATACACATATATATATATATATATACTAATATATATATATATTTATACATATATAGACATAACACACATAAATATATAGACAGTATGAGACATACAAGCACAGAGCAAATATTGGCATTGGCCCTTTGCGGCCTCTTCAGCGCCATTTGCATGATCAATGCAGTTCCCCTGCCGGCCGGAAATCAGGAATTGGATATGCTGCAAATACCTCTAGACAATGGCAAGGTAAGTGCAACCCTGTCAATGCATCTGTATCTGTATCTTAAGTGTCGTTTTGTTAGTTAGTTAGTTGCTAAGTGTTAGACACACTACGACTTGTTTATGCCAAGGCAAGTTGCAATTTGCTCTCGCCATCAATCGTGAAATATTCACGAACACGAGCTTAAAATCTCTGTCACGGTCACGGGTTTTTTTTTCTTTTTTTTTGAAAATAGCTTTTAAAAACGTTAGTTGTCGCATTAGTTTTGGGCATTTATTTGCAAACACTCTTGGCATAGGTTTTTAAATGTTTTACGTTTTTAACGAGCTTAGAGTGAAATTATAGAAAAATCGTCACGTAACGAAATGTGTGTAAACATCAGAATACTGCGACATAGGAGCAAGCGCAACTAAATTGCTAGAGTTTTGATCTTAAAACTGAAAGTCGTCTCGAGTTCTCAGTCCAAGCTCATTTTTTATAATCGTTTGTTTCTTAGCAGTTCCCGAGTCATGTAATGGGACTTTCTGCCCATAAAGACGTGAACTTCTTTCCCCAAAACAAGAGACAATCTAAAAGTTTTTAGCTTTTGCGAACTCGTTGTTTGAACATACAAAATTTCATGAAAAAGTTCCATAACTTCCATGTTTAAAAAAAAACAATGGATTTTTGTAAGTTTTACGCTATCGATCAGTGCTATCGATAATTAGGCTTTCCCCGCAAACATCGATCGTTTTTTTTTCACCCAAAATACTATAGATTTTTAAGTAAAGAGCATTTCTTGTGTCAAGAATTCCCGGGGGTATAGCCCATTTCATTTCTGAGCTAGGGTGCTTCGCGACAGGCTTGCTTCACACGCTAACCCACGCGCACACCATAGAACAAAAGCCCACATAAATGTCAGCCCCAAAGCGCTTAACCTTTGGAATGCTCGATAGATCGAAAAACATCCCTGATTCCAACTCTAATAAATCCAAACTATCCGAATCGGTGAAGAGAGTGTTCCTTAATTTTCAAAAGTGGAACATGTGCTTAAAATCTTGCCATACAAATTTTGTGCGGAATTATCCAAACTCATTCCTAAGTGCTCAACTACGTCATAAAATTAAAAATATTTGCTCTCTATATAATAGCTTGGGCTGCCTTAGCCTGGCGCAAATAAAACATTTGACCAAGAACCCAACTCTTTGGGACCGGATTACCCAAAACGCTGAAAAGTTTTTTCTTTGATCCCCAAATAGAGCGAGCATATGTACCAAGTTTTAAGACGATTTGATGAACAAAATTCGGCCCATACAAATTTTAATCTTAGGGCCTATACGCAGAATGCGAAAAAAATTCGCACGGAATGACAAAACCATATAAAAAAAATCCCTAATGGGACATCCCAAATGGGATTTTTTTTTTTATATGGTTTTGTCATTCCGTGCGAAATTTTTTCGCACGGAATGACAAAACCATATAAAAAAAATCCCTAATGGTTTTGGCTTCTGCATATAAAAAAAATCCCTAATTTTTTTGCATTCTGCGTAGATCCCTTTACATTGGAATTTTTCAATATCCTCAATTAGTGAAGAAAGAATTTTAAACACAATCGCACTTCCCATTAACGAATTCTTCTAAAAAGAATTTTTTACTAAATGGAATTTTTTCAGGCACATTGTTTTTTTTTGGTATCTTCTTATAATCCGTATTCTGCTCTCCTGCAAAGGCGCAAGGAAAGCTCGACTGTATTTAGATAGATAGATTGAGATCATGTTCCGTAGATCGTTTTTCGTAATCCTTAATTGGGATATATTATTTAATAGTTTACTCAGCGCCTTTTGCTAAATTTTTACTCGTGACAAAAAGTATAAAATATATTCTATTTTATAAATTTTGTGCGGCTGTATCCGAATAAGGCTACAGATTAAATTTTACAAACACGGTTTTTGAAACATCGTAAAATTATATCGTGAAATATCTTCTTTTTTGCAAAACTAAAGAATGTATAAATTTTTTATATTTACAAAACTTACTTTAGGCAAAATAATATAGGACACCACTTAAGTAGAGAGTCTTCGATCAAAGTTTCTTTCGATCCCTTTTTTTAAAGCATTTTTTCTGCTGAATCGTAGAGAGGATGACAGTAGGTGTTAGAAAAATAACTTTATTGAGTTTCGTGTTTCAAAAACCTCTAAATTTATTTTTTTTTTCTTCTTTCATGAGATATAATAATATATCTTAAAAGAGTATTATTAACAATATCTTCATACATATGGCTCATTGCCTAATACTTTTTTATTTTATTTAAGACTATTTTATGTAAAGGCCTCTACGCAGCTCGAAATATTTCGCACGGAATGACAAAACTTCATATAAAAAAAAAGTCCCAAATAGAATATCCGAAATAGAATAGTACGAAATTTTATCAAAATCGGTTGACTATATCAAATAGCTCCCATAGGGCCGATAGGTCGAAAAAAAGTTGTTGATTAAAAATTCGTCTGTTTTTGGTTGTTTATGAAGGTATCGTAATCTAATTTGGCAATCAAGTGTCTTTTGGTGTTCTTAAGCAATTTACCGGATTTTATTGCAAGCAGTGGTACAGGGTATCCCAAAGTCGTCCACGCCCGACTTTAACGTACGCCATTATTTTGATTTTATTTACTAACATCATAAAATGGTTCCGAAGTTCAACGTTTCGATATGCTATAAAAAACATACAAAAACATCAGTTTGTTGTGGAGCCCTACAGTCTTGCCAAAAAATGATACACTGGAAGAAAAAATGAAGCATTTCGCGCCCAAAGACGAGCGTGTTAAGAAATTAAATTTAGAACTTTTTTTTTGCGGCGCTGGCTATTTTAAGTGTGACCAGATCTGATGAGGCTATTTTAAGTATGACCAGCTTTATTTGGCTTGACAATAAAAGCGCTTTGACGTCACGACGCAGATAATCTTATGAAGGTAGATAAATGAATTAATAGAGTTATGCTAAAACCAAAGAGGATATTTTGATAAATTTTTCTTTTATTATTATAAAACCTTCGCATTATCAAAAAGCAAATAAGATATGAAGTACATTTTTTTTCTCATACAAATTTTCATAAAAAAATTCGAAAATGGTTGCATACACTGAGAAAAAAAAGCAAGAATTTTTTTATTTTATTTAAAAAAAAAAATAATTTGCGATGTAAAAAGTATGCTGAGAGTGATTTTTCATTATTGAGAGTAAAATTCAAAATCGATTTTTTGCAGATAAAAATTCGTAATGTGGAAAAGACAGATGCTGCATAAAGCATTTTATACTCCTTGTACGAATGTTAAGTCCAAATGCTTAAATTGAGAAAATTTTATGCTTAATTGAAGAAAAATGAAGAACAAAAATATGTATAATTTCTACAATGGAACAATCTTATTTTGAGCAAATTCGAACTTCTTTTATAGAAGTGTACGTTACAAAACTCTTACAAAATGATTTAGATAATAGTTTTAAACAAATTTCAGTATGTGTCGAACTACAACAGCAGAATTCCATAAGTACCTACTTTTGATCAAAAAAAGTTCACACTGAGAAATAAAAATCAAGAGGCGTTTTGTTCTTAAACGGGTGTACACAGATACAAAAAACGCGTCAAAACAAAAACTGCAACTTATTTTGATTGCAGTGTGTGTGTGTCAAGAGTGTGTCTCTAGAAATTTTGTTGCGGCAAATTCGTTTGAAATCAAACAGTTATAATAAATCAGCTGTGTTTTGTTACAAATGGCAGCATCTTTTTTGTTTATTAGACTCCCATAAGCATAGTATTTTTGTAGCTCATAAGCAAGCAGTTTTGCAATTTTTTAATTTTTTCTAACTCGATCTTATTGTCATGTTTTCTGGAGCAACTTATAATTTTGGCTACAATTTTGCTTGCCATGTCTTATGACCTAACTTCAAAAGCCTTTACAATACTCACTCTTTTGAATTGTTTCTCTTCTCTTGATTATCTTGAGTCATCTAAGCCTCTTCGAGCATTCTTGGTGGTCTTTTGGATGCATCCCCATATAAAATTTTATTTTTTATGTCCCTTATTTTTCCAACTTTCTTACTGCAAATCCTTGTCTCTGGCCACTATATATGTACTATCAAAGGTCTAGGGACGTGGATTAGCTCATAGCTCCATTCTACCTTTTGTTTCTTTCTAAATATTTATGTTCATTATAATCTATAAACACATAAATAAATAAATGTAAATTTCATAAATAAATGAACTAAATTACGAATTATAATTTAAATAATTTACAATTTTAACCAAAGCATAAACGTAGCCCATAAAGTTAAGAAGCTGTTAAGGCTGACTGAAACTGAACTTTAGACAACAGGGACCAAGTAACTGGTTTTTAGTTGACCAAGTCCAGCAGATGCAAAAGAGAGCCAACAAAAATAATACAAAAAAAATGGTAAAATAAAAACTTCCTTTTACTTTTTGACTGTTTCGATATGCAGGTCTTGGGGTCTTTGGGCTGCGGCTATTTTGCTGCTGTCAAAGACAGGAGTTGCAACATGCAAGGCAAGTTGGTTGGAGACCAACCTGAAAGACCAGACGGACGCAAGGAAGTTACCAAGTGACTGGCACACTCACACGACTTGTTTCCTTGGCCAGATCAGCTGGCCGTTTGTTGGCTTTGGCTATTACTTTTGCTTGGCGGCTCACTCAAGCCCAAACGAGTGACTAATTGAGTGTTATTAAAGGCGACATGGCAGCAGTTGAAATGCTCTTGTTGTAGTTGTTTGTATCTTGTATCTTGCATCTTTTGGGTGGTGGCTGGGGCTGCTGCTCTGGCTGCTGTTGCTGCTACACGCAAAAATGTGGCACAAAATTCAAACCGGCTGCCTGTCAAAATGTTGCACACTTTTCAATTGCATTGAGCAATACAACTAACTAGCATTGTATCTATGTGTGTATCTGTGCGTATCTATGTGTGCTTATGATTGTATCTATGTAGTATATTTATTACTTAATTGCAGCAAACAATCTCAATTTTAATTTTCATTTCAAACTAAAGCTAATAACTGCATTCAACTTAAGACAATTAGACATTCATACTACATGCATTATAAGACAAATTAATTGCAAACATGGCTCTCAAAATTCGTCAAGGATTTTACAACTTTCAAAAAAAAAAAAACTTGAAGTTTTTGTCTCACGTTTTGACATAGATCATTTTTCTCTATGCAACTTGATTTGCATTGCGGATGTAATTTGTTTTTCTCATTACTTGCTGCCGATGAATCTTATATAAGTCTAGAAATTGTAAAAAAAAATTTATATTTTTTTAAATTAATAAATGCATCAAGATATTCGAAAAAAAAGAATATCTATAAAAGTTTTACGAGCTATGAAAATGCAAACAATAATTTCATTTTTTTTTTTCCGCTGGCTATTTAAAGAGTGACCAGATCTGTTTAGACCATTTTAAGTGTGACCAGGTCTGTTCTGCCGCAGTGACCAAAAGTCTCACACGTCGCAAAGCAGATAATCTTATTAAAGTATAATACATTCTTTTATAAAGCGTTCGAATTATCAAAAAGCAAGGAAGATAAGAAGCAAATTTTCATTTCTCTTATGTTTTAATTTTATGTGAATTTTCATTAAAAAAATTATAAATTGGTTACATACACTGAGAAAAAATCAAGAACTTCGTGCTCAAAAACGAGCGTTCTGCCCCAAAAAAAGGATTTTCGGTGTTAAAAATATGCCGAGAACAATTTTATTATTATTGAGAGTAAAATTTTTAGTTCAAAAACGTTTTTTCGGAGACAGAAATAATTAAGTTGAGAATGTAAGAATGATTTCAAGAGCGTGTGCTCTCGATGAAAAAATAAGAATTTCGTAATTTAAGAGTGTTTTGGTCTTAAGAAAGAGAGCGAGTCTGAAATTGAGAGTAAAGAAAAATTCTTATAAATTCGAAAGTGAAATAAACTTGTTTTGCGTAAAATCGAACTTAAATAAAGATCGTTTCTTTTTCTGAGTGTAGAGATGACCCAAAAATGATTGCCTTTATTTTTGAAGTTTGCTGCCAATCTAGATAGATTTTTGCATCATTTTCAAAGAAAGATCTGACTGAAAAAATTTCGAATTTTATTTTGTTGTTTTTTAAGATGTTATTTTTTAGTATTGCTATATTTTTTAAAAAACCCAAGCCTTAAAATTTTGTCTCATGATCACAAAGGCATTTTTTTTCAAAACTAACTAATTTATTATATAAAAACCCCAAAAATATTTGTCAAATTTTTGTTTTAAAACGGAATTTTTTTCGAAAACTAAACAATGTCTATATAATAGTCCGTCAAAAAAAAAAAAATTCTTAAATTTTTTATTTTAAATAGCATTTTTTTTTTTTCAAAACAAGCCGATTTCCATAATAGTTTGCATTTTTTCTTTGGTTAAAGCAGCTCTTATGAATATTTATGAACTTAACAATAAAAATACGGAAGCATATTTGGTTTTTTAAAACCAATAAAAATTCGCTACTCTTACTTAAAATAATTTAAATTTTGTTTACAGCACATCGATGTGAGACTCAAGTACTTCCCGTGAGTTATTAGTTGTGACTTGCAAATTGTTAGCAATATTTTTTTGTTTTTTTTTAATATTTGTGCGAAATGTTGCTTCAAGTGAAAGTGGAAAGATATTAAATAAAAAAATAAAGGGAACTGCCAAAATTACAAAGCAACTAAAATTAACTAGTTGTTTAAACTATTATTATTATATATATGTCGGCTGCTGTTTTACAACAAATTAACACAACAAACATCTGAAGTGTTAATTGTACTAAAAAAAAAAACTATAAAAAATTTAAATTTTTAAAATAATATTCTTTTTATACTATATAATATAATTTTTTAAAATACAAACTCTATTTTTTTTGAAAGTTCTAGATAAATACTGGCAATCATCTCAAAATTCGATAACTCGATAATTACTCCACACATCACTAACTAAATTATTGAGTACACTTTAAACTACTTTTTTTTTTTTTGCCAAATTTTTTATTATTATTGCAATAAGATCATCTTTGGTAAATCTCATACTCTTCTGTGGGGAGCAAGTATCGAAAAATAGTTAATTAATTTGATTTTCTTAATTTGGCGCTATATAAAGGCACCAAGAAAAAGATTCAATATACAAACAATAACTGATCTTTGGTCTTACTTAAATTAGAGAACAGGTGACCAGTTGAGACAGTCAGTTTAATTCTTTCATTATAATCCTATATATTTTTCATTCTGACATTCATGTTATTTCTCATATCATTACGTCATGAGATTTATAAGTCGCCAAATGCAATAAAAGAAACAATGGAACTAGGCAATTAATGGAATATAACTGAAAAAAAAACCAATCAGTTGGGAAAACAAAAACTTTTTCTCTAAAAATTTTAACAACGATTAGTCATACCTTCTAAAAACAGCTTTTAAATGCGCAATCTAAACAGAATTTTTCTGTCACTGACAAGTTTCACCTACAAAGATGATATTTATAGCCCTTTTACCGGCAGCTTATATCATAACTAAAGAAAAAAAATTATTAAGGGTATTCACTTTGTCTGGCATTATGTTAAAAGTGCAAAAGTGTATAGCAATTTTACTAAAAAAAATTTGGCATTTATGCACGACCCAGACCCTTGACAACGAAAAGTTTGCCATTCTTACCAAAATAGTATTGTAAAAAGATGCAATATCTACCAGTGTGTACATATTTTTTAAACTGGTTTTTATATAAGATCACGAATAGTTTGTTGAAAAAAAAAGTAATCTTGTTAAGAAATTAGGCCTAGAAGGCTGTTATATCCCAAGATGCAAGATATCAAAAAAAAAGTACTTGGACCTTTGCTTTTTATTGTGTTTAAAATTACTAAAGTTGTTCTGTGGGAAAATTCATGAGCGTCACCTTACTTGAGTTGAAAGACCTCGTATAGAACGAGTATTGGAATTTCTTGCTGTGTCTTTGGACTGCAACATCATTATAAAGACCTTAGCTACGTGTCCTCGAATTTTTCAACCTGTGCTGGTATTAAAAGCTTCAACTGAATTATTTTATAAAAAATCTGTTCTATGTAGATTTTCGAAGAAACATGCATCTTTAATCTTGAGATTACCAGTCCCGATGCTCAATCGCTCATATCTCAACTTGAAAGTAGAAGATTTATTTACGCAGTACTGGAATGAAGACTCCAAATTTTTTACTAATTTTTAGTTGGAAACATCTTCTTCTTCTTAGCTTTACAGTCTTTGGTGGACCATAACTTCCGAAACAAGCTCTCTCCATTTGTCCCTCTCCAGTGTCGGACTCCTATTTTTCTAAGATCGGCTTCTACATCTTACAGACATCGTTTCTCTTCTTCTTCCCCCAATCGGTTTCAATACAAAGGCCTTTCGAGCTATTCTTTCAATGCACATTCTTAGCACATGACCCAGCCGTCTCATTCTCAGCCTGGAAATATCCACGTACCAGATTTTAGATACTGTTGACGTGTACAGAAATTACTATACAATTTTTATTTTTTAAGTCGAATTTTGAACAATGTCTATCAGATCTTCACGTTTCAACTCGTTAAGACTTGTTTTTAGGATTGGATTTATGCCCAGTGATAATAATAATATAATATATATTATAATAATATTATTGAAAAAGCTGCTCTGAGAGCTTAAGGATCTTTTGTGCTGCTTTCTAGCCTTAGAGCTTCTCAGCTAATCGAATACTCGAAATAAATTTAATTATTTGGTATAGTTCTAGTTGAGTGACGTCATGCATCGAAAGCCTATAAGAGAAAGATCTTCAGCTGGCAAGAGCGTCACTCTCAGTAAGTACGTTTTAGGAGATTCCGTTCTTAAGCTCGTAGAACCTACAAATCGAGATTAGCATTTTGCTCAGTTGTTTCCTAAGACGCAATGTCCCATAAATCACGCAGCCAGTATCCTTTGAGAATTCTTGCATAGTTGCGAGATTTTCTGAAAACTATTTGTATTCCAGAAACGTTGGGTTGCTTGACATAACAGTCTGAGACTCTTTTGAATCTTTTGTTTTCTATAAGCAGCTGCTTGGTGGCATATCTGCCAATGTCAGACTTTCAGACCCTATTAGTGGTCTCAGTTACTTTCTTCCCGGGGATCTTTTAACGTTCTGACCGACGAATGAGGGAAACTTTACTTATCATAAAAATAAATTTGTAATTAGATGAGACTAGTCTAAGAATGAGTCAAAACCCTGAACAGTCCTACACGGAGTCAGTGAGAATTAAGCAAGTTGAAACTAGTTCCAAAATGCGAGTCCTCACTAAAGTTCACATAAAAGCCAAATGCCAGTATAAAACTTAATTGTTGAAACTTTAGACATCATTTACTATTTGTTTTTAAATACCATATAATGTACTATAATTTATAAATGCCCATAAAAATACAAATTTTCAGCTAACTCCAGCCGTTCGTTCCCAAATGGGCTACCTTAAAAATTTACAATAATTATTATCCAAGTTAATTTGCACAATATCCAAATCGTCACTTTCAAAATTATGAAGTGGAATATTGCAAGGGGCGTGGGGTAGTGCCGATTGCACGGCAGTGTCAGGTAACGCCGCCCCACAATTAACACTCAATTAGAGAAGTGTTTTTTTTTTTGTGTATATATATATATTATATATTTTAAATATGCATAGTGTACGTGTATATAATGTATATACAGGCACATTGCATATGTTTTAGATTTGAACACACTTTTGTATCAAAAGTATTACTCAATGGCAAGCTGCAGGGCGCTTGGTTTGGCGCTTTTTTGGGGGTCTCTTTGGGGCCTTATCTCTTTCGATCGCATTCACAGAAAAGTGAAAGAAAGCAAAGCAAAGCGTTGATGAGGACAGCATAAGGTAAATGGCAAAAAGCGGCATTTTGACATAGCCATAAAAATATAGTGAGTGTTAATCCGAAAATGGCCGACTTTAAGATGCGCTCTCTTCATTGAAATGATATTTAAAAAAGTCATGTTGTGACAAGACTTTTGACCTAAAAGTAAAAACTGTGGAATAATAGTTAAATATAAGTTTTTATTTCAAAATCGTGAAAGAGCTTTTATTTTTAAATATTATTTTATAAAAATTATTGGTCAATTTTTTTTTTATGATATAAATTTAAAATCAAAGTTTTGGCTCAATTTTTATCTCAAAAATTGAAATTAAAAATTAAATTTATATAGCTTTTGAATATAAAAACACATTTGTTTTCATAATTTGAAGATTTATGAGACTTAAAAAAAAATTACGTATACGCAATTTCGTTTTGAGGCCAAAACTCTACCAATATAAATACATACTAAAAAAACCAGAGCCCATATTTAATTATGTTTGAATTAACTCAAAACAGGATTGTTTCACTCTAAGATTTATAGGAATTTATCGTTCTATACTTTTCTTTTCCAAATCTCAAGTTGGACTAATCTAGCTCCTATGATCTTTAGGATCTGGAGAGACCCACTAAACATATTCGAGGTAACTTTGGGCGATATCCGGCGTCTACCCCTCTCTGTGTAACATACATTAGGACAAGCCCAATATACACCTTACTTTACAAGTTAGAGGGTAACAACAAAAAATTGGTCGAAAAAAAAAACAGAAGAAAAACATTTAAGCCATTGTTGTTACCTAATATTAACTAGGTCAATATTTAACCCACAAAAACAAACGGCGGCTAACAGCAACAACAACACAACAACAGCAACGACAACTACAAAAACTACAAAAACAACAAAAGCAACAGGCGGCTTAGACATGTTTGTCTTGCAGTGTTTGTTGTTGTTGTTGTTGTTGTTGCCCACGCTGATGCTCATCTCAGCCAGCGTGTTGACATGCTTGCGTCATAAATCATTTAATAGCAACAACAACAACAACAACGATCGCAGCAAGTGAAGAGGAAGCAGAAGAAGAAAGCGCACAAAAAGCACAGATTTGTAACAGTTATTGACAGTTTGCCAACAAGCGACAACAAAAACAAAAAAGTTCAACTCTTTTATTTTGTGTTTATTGTTGTTGTTGTTGTTGTTGTTGATATGTGCCCAGCACGTGGCCTAACAAAAATGCAATGATATAATAACAACTACAACAGCAACAACAACAATGGCAATTGAAGCGCAACGACTTTCAAATGCCAGCAGCAACAACTATAGCAACAACAACAGCAACAACCCAAATAACAACAACAACAACAGCTGGGCTGCCCCAAGTGCCTTTTTGCAGTGACGTAGCAGACGCCGCTTGGCTTGGCTTAACTTCAGCTTATGTAAGCTGCCACCAAGCATACACACAAACACACATACACTGAAAGACGCTCAAACGAGGGCAGGCTGAGCAGTAATCTGCAGTTTTTGGGGTAGCCTGTTCTGGATTTTGATTCCGATTCGAAACACTCGATATTATTAATACTTATCAAAAAATATCTATTGTGCAATTTTGAATTTAAAAAATAAAAAACAAGTGTTTTCGGAAATTTTTATTTTATAAATTTAAAATTAAAAAAAAAAAAACATAATCGCCCTTAGGATCTAAAAACTTAGTATTTCCATCTTTTAATGCCCTCCAAGAAGTATGTAGTTAATCAATCAAAAGGCTTTTTTCAAGAGTTTTTTTTTTGCAAAGAAAAAAGGGGTTTACAAAAATCGTTCTCGGAATTTTTATTTTATTGCATTTTTCAATACCAAACTCCTAAAACTGGAGGTTATACATCCAACGTACGAAGACATCTTTCCCCGACATTTCTTGGGGTTAGCAAGGATAATATAGAGAAATATAGATAGGACGCTTTAATAAAAAATTTCGTTTATATATTTTCTAATATAGAGCAATGAATTTGACTGAAAACTCAATTTTTCGCGGTCTTAGAAAACTGTTTTTTTAGACACGAAAAAAAAAAAAAATTTCATCCAAATAAAAATTCTTCCAACTGAACAAAAATTTTCAAATTGTTACTAAGGAGTCTCACAGCATTTCGAGATATTCGCCTTTTAAATAAAGCAGCGTATGACAAGCATTTAAAGGTGGCGCACTGCTACTGGCTATAACTCAAGTTCTAATGCTCAGATCCTTACGAAATTTAGATAAAATATTGGAAGCGTGTATACTTTGGAAAAATGCTAAAAAAAAAAAAGATATTTTTACCTTAACATGTGTGTACCTTAAACCTGTTAAAAAAGCGCAATTTAATTAATTTTGCAAAACAGTCCGAGATCTTTTGAAACCATGTGTGATCTATTTTATTTCTTACAAAAGTTCTGTATAATACCTTTTTTACTCAAATTGGAGTTATACCTAGAGCATCCCAAAAATCCGCTGCAAACACCTAACTACTTTCGATTCCTTAAAAGAAATATATTACTGCAATTTTTTAGGTTCGCAATTTCATAAAACTTCCACAGTCGTGGAATTGTGAACTTACACCAACTAATGTGTTGACTTATTTCTCTCTTTCTTCTCATATGCCTACTGCAAAAAAATGTGAAAATTATTCTCTATCATCTACCGCCAAAAACTACTACAAAAAAAGGCACAGGTGAAAAAACCACTGATAGCTAGAATATGCATACAAAAAAAAAAAAAGTTCATTCAACTACTTTACAGCCAACCCTCGTATATCTGCGCACACATTCATATATGCACATATCACGCATACGCCGCATTGCACCGCACTAAAATTGTTGCAGTTGCATTCAAGTCAATTGCAATTTGTTGTAGCATGTCGTTGTCATACTTAGCCATCGTTGTTGTTGTTGTTGTTGTTGTTGCTGTTCTCGTTGTTGTTGCTTTTGTTGTCGCTGTTGTTGGCAATTTGTTGGTAGCTGCAATTTTAAGTGGTGCTGCTTGAGACTTAAACTGCAACTGTGACTGCAACTAGTACCAATGTGAACAACAGGCATCAGAGAGTAAATAGAGGACAGTCGAAGTGACTGGAAAGATAGTCAGTCATTAAAGAAAATGCCAAAAGTAATAAGAGAATACTGGAAGCCTGAAATTCGGCGCATAGAATTTTGAATACACTTTATTTATGGCGTATGTCATATGTACTGTCATGAACTTTAAGAAATTCTGTGGGTGCTGGACATAAAAAGAGGATTTAAAATTTTTTTTAATTTTTTGCAACCTATAGAATTCTATAAAATAAAATGTTTTTAATAATAATAATAAAGCTTAAAATAAATTAAATAAATTCATAAATATATTTTAAAAATTTCCATAAATTGTGCTAAAAGACTCTATATTTCCCAAAAATTAATTTAGTAAAGCTTTTTGGCGAAGATACCGAAAAAAATTTTAATTTTCTAGATCTGTCAATAGTCATGAATTTATTTGTATAGTATATAGTTTGAGTTTACTGAAGCTCTATTAAGCTGGTTATGAACGATTATGAGACATTATCTAAGAATAGCTTGCACACTTGACACTAAAAAATAAATTTAAAAAATTTAAAAAAATAATTGTTTAATTATGAAAATTAAAATTTTTTGTTTCAAAAATTTTTTGGTTTACTTACAAAACTATGGTTAGTTGAGATTTTTTTTTACAGTGTACAAAGAATGTGAATTTTGCAAAGAAAAAGGATTTAGGAACATTAAATTTAAGAACGCAGTTTTTATTTTTTTTATTTTTATTTTTTTTATAGTTATAATTTTATAATTTATGGCCAGAGCAACCTAGTACTTCGGGCTGAAATATTATTATTTGTTTTTCAATCAACATCTTCAAAATCGATTTAAGCTTAGAGCTGAGCTTTAGTGCATTAATATTTTTTTTAGATATTATATAGTAAGTATGTAAAAAAAAAGAAATTTTTTTTTAATAATTCATTTAATTTTTATGTTTTGTAATGTCTACGTTGCTCTGGCTATAAAACTTTTATAATCTAAAATTTATTTCTACTTTAAATTTATATAAAAAAATAATAATTTTAATTTTAAATAATAATTAATTTTCTTGATAAATAATAACGCATCAAGAACTTAGAATATGAGAAATATATTTTTTTTTGGAAATTTTCTCCAAGATATATCATACGAAGACTGATCTTCATCAAAACAAAAATATTTTTTTTTTTAATTTATTTGTCTTAAGGCGCATACGCAGTTCGAAAATTTTCGCACGGAATGACAAAACTTCATATGTACAAAAAAAATCCCAGTTGGGATATCCCATTTCTGGCCTTTAATAAAAATTTTGTTGGTTAAATATATATAAGTTAACTTCATTGTAATTCAAAAAAATTTCAAAAATTTAAGATGCATATTTTGAACTAATTTTTAATACTTTAAAAAAATTAGAGTGCTTCCGTTTAGTATGTTATACTATTCGGAAAAAATTTTAAATTTTAAATAACTTACACAATTTTGTAATGCTTTGCAAAATGTTTTTGAATACAAAGCAAAATGCACTTAAAAAAAAAAACACACACTTTTTTTAAACTTTGCAGCTGACAAGTTGTCAATTTTGACAAGTATTGTAAATTTTAAATGTAAATAGACGGACATTTTTGTAGAGTGTCACTCTGCCAATTACGACGTCATTCTGTCAGTTTGTCAGTGCAAATAACTTAATAGCTTTTGCAAAAATTTGTTTAGCGTCACTTCTTTTATTTTTTTTTTGTTTTTTAGTCTGCTAATTTGGATGTATGCAATTTTAATTATTTTTTATTTTTAAAGCACAGATTTATGGCATATTAAAGCAGAATATTTTTCTAATACTTCTTTTTTCGTGATTTATGAGCTGCAAAGTCTTTACTTTTACTATTTGCAAGCAATTTTTGCCAAATGCAATTTTTATTTTAACCTTTTCTGTCTGTTGATAAATAAATTATTTATTAAGGCGGTTCTGCGCCAAAATAATTGTGTTGCATATATTTTAAAAGCGGTTTTTTTTTCAAATAAAAAATATACACAACAACACGTTGTTTAACCAGATCTAGACAAGCTTAGGCTTAATCTCTAGCTTCACTTGTATCAAGTTTTTTTTTAATAAATATAATTAATATTTACTAGAGATGGCAGTGCAAAATGAAGGCGTTTTTTTAAATTTATTTCGCATAGATTTTGATTCGCAGCAACGTTGACAGTTTCGATTTATGATTTATCGAATGAAACGCTGTTACATAACCGATGACATAAGTTTGGATTTTTACAAAAATTTTCTTAGACTTTATGTAATTTTCAAAGTGCTTTTGGCCTATGTATGTAAAAAAAGTATTAAATATTTTTTAAAACTTTTGAAATTTTTTCGGGCTAAAGAGGTTCTTGGATTAAAGCTCGCAAGCCGACTTCTGAGCTAATGAGTAGTAAAACAAAGCAAAGAATATTTATTATACTTTCGGTATATTAATTTAATGTCATCTTTATTTTAATTAAGTTGTAAGTATTTATGCATTTGTAAGGAAGCTTTTAGTTATGGAGACGCGTTTTGGTTAAAATTAATATCTACTATGGGAGTTCTTTTTGACTGGTCAGAGGGTTACAAAAGAAAAACCACGTTGTCATATTTATTCTTAAAAAAAAATGAATGATTTTTTGTGTTGAAAGCATACAAGTCGATATGCGTATTCAGTTTCGATACTCATCTCAACGTTTTATAAAGTATACTACAACTTAAGGCCATATTATTTATTTATTTATTTATAATCTCGCAATGTCTTCCAATTTATAATAAAATTTTAGCTACCCAAAAATACAACAATGACTTCGAAATCTTCTCTCAACGTGCTCGTGATCAGCAACTTGCGCATCTCTAACGCACATATGCGTAATCGATTATTGAGCATTATGTCTTTAGCTTGTTTCTCGCCACACTGACACTTAATAAACGCATTTAAATAAAGTCAAAGAAACGCTCAAAAAGATAGACACGAGATTGCAAATGAAAATAAATTTCAAAAAAAAAAATTAAATGACAGTCAGGCAAAACAGGCTACATTTAAATGAACTGACCTTAACCGAGTTAAAAATTAACAACGGCTAGCAACAAAAATCAACATTAAAAGTACAAAACTGTTGCTAAAATTTATTATTTGGCACAAGTTACTAACTAGAGTTATAAAAAAAATAGTTGCGAAAAATCGTAAGCCCCAATTTGATGGCATACCAGTTTTAAAGCATAAATTGAAATGTTGAAAATTTAGCTTTTAAATGCGAAATATTTAAGCTAAACTAATAACTTTTAAAAACAGGACAGAGTAGTTTCTAAACCATATTTAAGCTAACGACTTAAATATTAAAAAAAAAAAAAAAAACCTTTTTAAAAATAAGTGCAGCTTAAAGTTGTTGGTGGGGAATTTTTGCGCTGGTAGGTGAAAAAAAATGTCTAGACAGTTAAAGCTGTCTGAAATTTGAAATTTAAAAAAATGGCTGCTCCAAAATGTGCTTTATTTATAAAAAAAATTAACTATACATATATGTATATAAAATAAGCTTTGTTATACCCTGTACCGTATGGTACAAAGGGTATATTGTGTTTGTGCAAGCCGAAAATGTATGTAACATATAGAAGAAGTCGTCGGAGACCTCTCAAAGTTACCTAAAGTATGATCAGAGTGACTAGAGAAGTCGATATACCCATGTCCGTCTGTCCGTCTGACCGTCTGTCCGTCTGTCCGTATGAACGCCTAGATCTCAGAGATGGTAAGAGCTAGAGCAACCAAACTTTCAGATAAGATCCGTTATTTATCCATAGGAGACAAGTTTATTTTATTTTTTTGATATCGGGACTACATTATATAGCTCCCATAGGGGTGTTTCAGAGGACCTCGAAAAAAAGCAAAAGTTTTAGATGGATAATTCGTTTGCTTATGAAGATATCATAACCAAATTTGGCAATCGGAAGTTTTTTAGAAACCCCCAGCACTGTACCAAATTTTATCAAAATCGGTTGACTATATCATATAGCTCCCATAGGACCAATCGGTCGAAAATTTGTTTTATGTACAAAATTCGTTGTGTTTCGTTTGTTTGTGAAGATATTGTAAACAAATTTGGCGTTAAGGAGTTTTTTAGAGTTCCCAAGCACTGTACCAAATTTGATCAAAATCGGTTGGCTATATCATATAGCTCCTATAGGACCAATCGGTCAAAAAATCGTTTTTTGTACAAAATTCGTTGCGTTTCGTTTGATTGTGAAGATATTATAACCAAATTTGGCATTTATAAGTTTTTAAGAGTTCCCAAGCACTGTACCAAATTTGATCAAAATCGGTTGACTATATCATATAGCTCCCATAGGACCAATCGGTCAAAAAATCTTTTTTTGTACAAAATTCGTTGCGTTTCGTTTGTTTCTAAAGATATTATAACCAAATTTGGCATTTATCAGTTTTTAAGAGTTCCCAAGCACTGTACCAAATTTGATCAAAATCGGTTGACTATATCATATAGCTCCCATAGGACCAATCGGTCAAAAAATCGTGTTTTGTACAAAATTCGTTGTGTTTCGTTTATTTGTGAAGATACCGTAACCACATTTGGCATTAAGAAGTTTTTTAGAGATCCCAAGCACTGTAGCAAATTTGATCAAAATCGGTTGATTATATCATATAGCTCCCATAGGACCAATCGGTCAAAAAATCGTGTTTTGTACAAAATTCGTTGTGTTTCGTTTATTTGTGAACATACCGTAACCACATTTGGCATTAAGAAGTTTTTTAGAGTTCCCAAGCACTCTACCAAATTTGATCAAAATCGGTTGACTATATCATATAGCTCCCAGATCGGTCGAAAAAAAAGTTTTTGATTAAAAATTCGTCTGTTTTTGGTTGTTTATGAAGGTATCATAATCTAATTTGGCAATCAAATGTCTTTTGGTGTTCTTAAGCAATTTACCGGATTTGATTGCAAGCAGTGGTACAGGGTATCCTAAAGTCGTCCGCGCCCGACTTTAACGTACGCCATTTTTTTTAGTATAGGTTCGTTCAGGCAGATGATGACGAGATGAAGACTTTTTTTGCCTGCAAGTTAGACTGACAATTAATTTGTTATTAAACTGGTGAATAAAATTCATTTTATTTTGTTGTTACCGAATTCGTATTTGGCAGTCGATATCGTTTTTGAAAACAGTATACGAGTTATCGCGAGCCTAAAAATCGGTATTTTTATCTAAGATAAATGCCTAAAGCTCGGGAGTTGTTTAAGCGACCAGAATCAATAATAAGTGTTTGACTTATTCTCTATAAAAAGATGGCGTACGTTAAAGTCGGGCGCGGACGACTTTGGGATACCCTGTACCACTGCTTGCAATAAAATCCGGTATATTGCTTAAGAACACCAAAAGACTTTTAATTGCCAAATTAGATTACGATTCCTTCATAAACAACCAAAAACAGACGAATTTTGAATCAAAAAAGTTTTTTTTGACCGATCGTTCCTATGGGAGCTACATGACATAGTCAACCGATTTTGATCAAAATTTGGTACACTGCTTGGGCAATCTAAAAAACTTTCAAACACCAAATGTGGTTACGGTATCTTCACAAATAAACGAAACACAACGAATTTTGTACAAAACACGATTTTTTGACCGATTGGTCCTATGGCAGCTATATGATATAGTCAACCGATTTTGATAAAATTTGGTACAGTGCTGGGGGTTTCTAAAAAACTTCCGATTGCCAAATTTGGTTATGATATCTTCATAAGCAAACGAATTATCCATCTAAAACTTTTGCTTTTTTTCGAGGTCCTCTGAAACACCCCTATGGGAGCTATATAATGTAGTCCCGATATCAAAAAAATAAAATAAACTTGTCTCCTATGGATTAATAAGGGGTCTTATCTGAAAGTTTGGTTTGCTCTAGCTCTTACTATCTCTGAGATCTAGGCGTTCATACGGACAGACGGACATGGGTATATCGACTTCTCTAGTCACTCTGATCATACTTTAGGTAACTTTGGGGGGTCTCCGACTTCTCCTTCTGTACGTTACATATATTTTCGGCTTGCACAAACACAATATACCCTTTGTACCATACGGTACAACAAACACATTTTGTTGAACGGACCGATCGTGAGGTGTATATAATATAGTCAACCGATTTTGATCAAATTTGATACAGTGTGTGGGAACTCTAAAAAACTTCCGAACGCAAAATTTGCTTATGATATCTTCATAAAAAAACCAATTATTCATCTAAAACTTTTGAAGTTCCACTGAATCATCCCTATGGTAGCTATATAATATAAGCCCGATATTGAAACAATAAAATAAACTTGTCTCCCATAAGATAAAAAGAAATCTAATCTGAAAGCTTGGTTACTCTAACTCATACCATCTGTGAGATCTAGGCGTTTGTACAGCCGGACATGGTTATATCGTCTTCCCTAACTTTGGGTAGTCTCCGACGACTCCTACTGTACAGGGTATAAAAATGTTTCCTAAAAACTTTGTTCACCTCATTTAAAGTTTATATTATTTAGGATTATGAGACATGGGAAGGATTACTCTTTAATTTCACAGATCCTACAGGTATTAGAATCCGTGCGGCCCATCTTGCGTAGATGTTTCCTGTCAATGATTTTAGGAAGAGCTGTACTATGACCCTAGAGCCCCTCAGCTAATCAGCTATTCTCGAGATAAGCTTTATTCTTTGGAATGGTTTTCGTTCCGGTCATTGAGATCCCATAAAGGATGTCCATCTTCTGGAAAGAACACACATAAGTATGTGTTGAGACGATTCCTTCTTAATCTCGCAGAACTTACAGGTATTACCCATCTTGCTTAGATATTACCTGAGCTTGCATTATCACGCAAGTAATCCAGATTTTCTTGAACCTATTCAGATCATAGAAATCAGCCAGTCAGTTTGAGTCTCGACTGGATCTGTCGTCTTCTCGTAATAGCTGCTTGGTGATGTGTGGCATCTGACTCTATTACCGTCCCTCGCTTTTTTATCAGCTACTTCATTCCCGCTAATGTTCTTATGAGATCCAAAGGAAAATTGCCTTTTCGATACAACACGTTCATCGCGACTTGACTCTCTTAGATTAAAGCAATTTCTCTGTCTTCGTAGTTTCTGGCTAAATAGATTTCCTTACATCTGTCTAGACCACAGACTTCTTGCAAAGATTCTGATAGTTGTGTTCTTGCTTCCACGACTTCCAGATCTTTCTTTTGTCAAAGACGCGTCTGTATACTGCACAATGGGGCGTCTATTCACAGGTGGTGCAATTATTTTTGCTACTCATAAAAGTGCTAAAGTTCCTTTTAAAGTGTATAAAGTAATATATGTAATATAAAGTCAAAAAGCACTTCCACTAAAAGCCCTCCAAAACCGTCTCAATCGGTCTTGCCTTAGTTTGCTTTGGAAATCTCTTGAAAGCTTCAGAAGATTTCAAGACGCATAACAAAAACGTTTGAAAATTAACACAATTTTGGCACACCACCTAATTTTGGCTTTGTAGAAATTCTTTAGAAAGAGATTTCTGACACAACACTGCATATTAAACAGTCAACAAACTGTCCACTTAACACCAGCACGTTTAATACTTTATCAACTTAAAATATTTTCATGGCATGTGTCCAAAATCTCAAAACACTCCAAGTTTAAAATTCCAAACGAATGTTTCAAAGTCTCATTGACAGCTACCCCTTTTGATTTCTGGCATGTGCCAACAATTCTATACATAAAGATTACTATGCAATATATAACCTTCTTCCGTCTCCAACATTATAAACAATAACAAAAAAAATAAAATAAAGTAATATAAAAAAAAATAAAATTCAATTATAAAAATTCCCAACATAACAGCTGCTATTTAAAATTCACTACAATAAGTTTAATGACGTCGATTGATGTTGTGATTGTTGTTGTTGTTGGCAAAGTTTGTTGGTTGTATGTTGTCTGAATTTTTGTATCTTATACTCATTTGAAATTCATCAAGACGCTCTAAAAAGCAAACAAACCTAGTTGTTTTTATATACATTCCAACGCACTGCGAGCGAAGTTTGAGAAGTATGTGTTGTGGAAAAGTTTTTGTTTTTTCTATATAAAAAATTAGTAGACTTTTTTGAACTTGATACCATATATTCCAATTTTTGTACCACTTCGATATAAATGGTTTTGTTTAAGATCTTCGGTATATGTGTTATGAATCATCTCTTTAGCATTAACAACTAAAAATGGGAGCTAAGTCTGAAGAATGAGCTAAATGGGTAGCAATTCGTAGAACTTCTTCAGCAGATGCGATCGTTTTTGCTTCACTTGCATATCACTTTCTTTCACCGATTTCACGATTTTCCCCTCAGAAATCGCTTCTTTGTCGTGTGTCTTGTGTTGAAACGCAATGCAGTTCACTTTTTATCAAAATTCACAAAGTCTTCTACTTTTAGACACGCAACTTGCTCAAAATCTCACAGAAATGTGTTTATAAAAAATGTCCCTTGTTACTGCATAAAAAAAATTCGCTAATTTCTCAAACTGCCCTCGCATAATGCCTTTGTGCGTCTAGTTGTTGTATATGTGAATTTAATGAGCAAATTACACAAAAGTTAAGTGAGCAAAAAGCTGTGAAGAGCGTCAAGTAGGAGAAAGAGAGAGAGAGAGAGAGGGTGAAGTCACAACTCTCGGGAAGTATCAAACAATTGTCATACAAACTGACAGACAGCTTAAATATGACGTAGAACGGCTGGGTAATTATAATAGCGCTCTCTATGGGTTGAGTTTTTGTGGGTTGCGTCAAACACAATGCTATAGAAAAACTGACAAAAGTTTATTTTGCCAAGTTGTCAGTGTTGACGCCTTCGTTAACTTCCGTCTGCGTATAAAGTCAACTTCCGGGCTGACTTTTGAGTCAATTAAACAGTGCCAAGCAACATGCAACAACAGCACCAACAACAACAACAACAACACTATAAACATCACCAGCCGCAACTCTCAGTTGAATGGTGCCAAATGAATGAACTGCAAGTAGTAAACTTTTAAGTCAACTTTTTTTCTTTTTTTGAGAGAGAGAGAATTTTATTGTTTAATATTAAAATGTTGCCAGCAGGTACAACTTGCAGCATGCAACCTGGTGCAAGGTATTAAAATTAACTGCAAAGCATAACTGACTTTGGTGCAACAAAATTGTGGTTACACCTATGACTTTTGTGCAAGAAAAATATGTTGGTCATTTTTTGAGCAAGTAGTAAAAATATCTTCAAGACTAAGGCAAATATTTTAAATTTTTAAAGAGATATACTTCAATAATCATGCACATGCTTAAAAAAATCAAAAAATTAAAAAAAGGAGCTAGTATGTCTCGGACTAGTCTGTTTTTCCAAAAACAGCTGGAACAAGATCTAGAAAGATATATCTATCAAAAATTGAACTGAAACAACCTTAAAAAAAACATATATTTTTTGTTATTTGTTTATTTTGGATCGATCGTAAGAACATTCAAGAAGTTTTGAGAAACAGAAAAATCAGTGAGCTAAATTAATCTTAAGTTAACTTAAGATCCAAGACGTCTAGTACCCGTGTTGCCACCTAATAAATTTATCGCTAATCAGTTTTTATCGAAATTCAGTCGCTTTATATATTTTACAGTTCTTTTCTTAATTTCTTCTCTAACTTTACATATTTTGATCACTAACAAGTGTTCTACAAACATAAGTCTATTAGGCTTTAAAATGGCTCTGTCAAGGTGAATATAACTTTCTTAACTAAATTGAGACCTCCGTCCTAGAAGCCGAGAGTACATTTGACTAGTTTACTGAGACTTTCCTGGTTTTACTGAATTAGTCTACAATCCATGTGCACACCATAATATTTTACCAATTCTTCCGATATCGATGAGATCTCAATATGCAGCATATTTGGACTTCTTTCAAATGCCGAAATGCGTCAACTGAACTCTCGGAAAAATATTTTTATAAAGTGCCAAAATCTTGAATTGTTCAATATATGTTAGTTTCGGTGAAAATATAGTTTTGAGACTAGCCTGTTTTGACCATGATTTCTGAATCTTTTAGATGAATTTTAAATATTATAACAAAAATCCCAAATTGGAGCAAAAATGGGTTTCTTGAAATAAGAAGTTAACTTTTTGATGTTTGAGGTTGTCTGAGATTGACTACTACTACTACTGTGTGGAGTAAAGGCCGTCTCTGAGATTGACTAGGTTTTTTTTTTGGCACCTATTATATATATATATTTCTTCTCCAAATATTCTCAAAATATTTTTGCAGATTGACTAGGTATATGCAAAAATATTTTACGAAAACTAATCTTGCATCCGGAGAAGAAACATACATAACTGCCAAAAATGTAAAACTAATAAAACTAATCGGTAAAGCCGATAAATAATGCGATTTATTCAAAACTCTAACTAGGGCTGCCTTCAGTAATCAACACATTTGTTTTTTGCAACAAGAATTCCTCCTTTGCTCAACGGATATAAATTTTTGTGGTTACCAATAATGTTTGAGAACACTCTGTTGAGATATTAAAAATAGCCCATTTTGGGTTTTCCGAATTTCATCACTTTTCCTGCAGAATTCTACGCTGTTTCAATAGTTATTCCGCTATTCGTGGTGAAGACAAAGCCAACAAATCAAAGCATTTATAAATGAGTCCAAATCTACTTTTGTTATGTGGTCACACTGGCACTAGCAAACAAAAATGCTAAAAGAAATAATAGAAACAAACTTTGTTTGATGTCAAGAGACATCCTATAAAAACCATTTTTATATCACCATCTAAGTATTATCGGATTGGTGTTGCTAACCTCAGCGCCAAGTAGGACCCCAGTGGTGACTTTTGACGACTCTTCTCCGAAGACTTGAAATGACATTTAATAGAACTTTGTCCCAGTGGAACACCCTCAGTTATCTGGCTAAAAGAATCTTTTGTAAATTTGCTTTGCGAAATTTTGTCGAAAGAAAGTGTCAAGAAAAGCTATAATCGCAAGAAGAATTGAAATTGCTTTTAAAAAAGCTTTCTCCCAGTGTAACTCTCTACGCCTACCAAACCCACTTAAAAAGACTGGGTAAAAAAATCTTTTGTTAATTTGCGAAATCTTCTCGAAAGAAAGTTTAGAAAAAGGCAGCAAAGTTCTATAATCGCAAAAAACCAGCCGAAAAAGAACTTGCTTCAAATTTTTTGAATAAATAAAAAAAAAGTTATAAGAATAAATATAGTAAATAGTTCGAATTTCTTTACTAATTTATTACATTTTCAATCAACTTTTAGATAATGACCAAATATTATAATTATAATTCATAACAGATAGGGTTAAGGTAGGGTTTTCAATATGAAAACTCAGGAGTAACAAAAATATCTACATAATTGAGGTATACTGACAATCTTTAAGGGGAGGTTCTTTGAAATTTGGTCGAGAAAATCGATTTTGTTTTTTCACAAAAAATGAAAGCTCCATATTTGTAGAATATGTGTACGAAAGGATTTTTCGATGCGATCGATACTTATAGAGCGTCTTGAACGTACCTAAAACGTGCGGAGAAATAGCTCGAAGTCGATTATTCTAAAATACCTATTGCTTAAAGATTTTCGTGCCTAGGGAGTCTTTTTTCATATATTGAATGTCTTTGCAAGTGCTTTTCTATTTCTGATAAGTCCTTACAAATCATATCATCTGTAGCCTGCCTCATAGTGGTACATAAGCTACTCTAAAAAAAATTTAGAGCTAACTAAACTAACTTAATCAAAAATAGAACAAATAGTTTCACTCAATTCAATATTTTATGCATTTCCAACTTCCTGAAAAAATAACTAGACCCACC
The DNA here is from genome assembly GCA_949987675.1 of Chymomyza fuscimana. NCBI lineage: Eukaryota > Metazoa > Arthropoda > Insecta > Diptera > Drosophilidae > Chymomyza > Chymomyza fuscimana. The sequence goes on along the minus strand of OX465090.1, from coordinate 36,812,993 downwards.
CTACGAAGGCCATCTATTCCATAATGCATCAAGCTGCAACTGACCTTCCATCCAACTGGGTATAACGAGAAACTCGAAAAGTTCAGACCAGTCGTTGCTGTCAGCGCCCACTTAATGAGCTAAAAGTTGGTTCAAAGTTTTTCAATTGTTAAAGTGTTGATGGTATAGTATTATTAGATTGTTGCTATTATTTTGTGCACCTTGGTGATTGTTTCAAGCTACAAAGACAACACCAACAACAACAACAACAACAATGGCCACAAAGTACACGGCTATTATAAACGTTGATTGCTCTTGTTGTTGTTGTAGTTGTTGCATGTTTAGTGACTCGTGCTGTTGATTGTTGTCGCAATTGTCATCTTATTTCCCTTTTTGAGCTGCATCACCCAGCACGCCCCCTTTCTCGCTCTTAAACTTAAACTACGTACAAACTTAATGCAATTTCGAAATTTATTGTAGAATATTTTATAGCTTGGCCCTGCTGGAATTGCCATTAACTTAACAACTTCAGGCTTAACTTTTTTTATTTTCATTTTTTTTTTTGCACAGTCATTTACTCAAGCACAGAGAGCGACCCTATAAAGAATTGTTCAGTTTTTCATTAGAAAGGGCAAGCCACGTTATGAATGAAGTCAGTGTTGTGCAAATGCTGCTAAACTTTCAATGCTTCGGGCGCCCAAATTGGGGCGTCAAATTAATGCTGCCACTTAGATGCATTGAAATAAGTGTGCAAAAGTTTTTATGCTGACTAGTGTAGTGCTTCAGGGTTATGGGTTGTAAGTTTTATGAAGCACAGATAGATATACTAAACTATAAGCTTTTTATGCAGAGCAAAACATGACTTTATTCTTAAGCGGCTGAGTATAGTAGTTTTTGTCAAATTCAAGTTGCAACACATTGCAAGGCAATGCTTTGCTCTCTTGTATGACATCCGAACTACCCTATAACGAAGTTTTCTAGAACAAGCTTTTCCTGTAATAAGAATTTTTTTAAGTAAAAACTTATTTCTATATAACGAACCAATATTTCACTTGCTTGCGCATTTGCTATAGGGAATCCGACTGTACCAATATTCTTATGCCCCTTTGGATCAAAGCTGTTATAGACAGAGAGGAGACGCTTATCATAAACTCGGATAGATGTTCGTCTTTATGTAGAAAGACTTAAATTAGAGCTAGAGAGAATAAAATTTTCAGGTGCATTTTTTTGTAATTCATGTCATATCTTTCCTGTTCCGATTTCCTGATTTGTAAATAAATCGAAATTTGGAATAATTTTTAAAACTGGAAAATAATATCGTATAAAAACTTTATAACGTACAGGAAAAAATTGCAATTTGTTTCGTTTATAACCAAGCTAGAGCCACCAAATTTGGTATGTGAGCCTTATAAAGAAGAAAATGTTGACATTTTCACAAAACAAACCCTTTTCCTGACTCCATCGTCTAGATGCCAAATTTACAATTACTATTTTTTTAGGGGTAAGTGGGTAGTTACAGAAGAAATTTTATACCGTAAATTCAAATGGCTAGCTTATACGTTGAGGAAAACCTTCTACGGATATTGCAAAGATAATTTAGGATTTTAATACCCAAGGCAGTCGAAGACCAGGTCGCCCGCGACATACTTGAAAAGACAAGTTGCGTCAAATAGAGTTCAATGGAACTTGTTTGTATCAGCCTTGTTGGAATTTTATGTATTAAATATATAAGTGGGTTGGTTGAAGTGGTGGCTCAGTCCATGAGCCCAACTAGCGCTTTCGCACCATTTTGTTGCCACATTCTCGTTTCATTACTTGGTTGTTTATGTAGACAGCTCGGTTAAATCCAGTCGTTCGGTTTAGGAACCTCTGGAGGTCGTTGATGTTTATTTCCGCCAGCTGCCCCAGCGGCTTTCCTAGGGTGTCCATTCTCTGCTCCCAAAGAGCAGGGCATTTACAAAGAAAATGAAGATCGGTTTATTTTTCTTCTGGCTGGTTACAACTGTGACAGTGGATATTGCGCGGGAGCCTCATTTTGGCCGCCTGTTCTCCAATAGGCCAGAAGCCAGTGATGACTGCCATCAGTCTAGACTCTAGAGGTGTCTTTTCTATTCCTGTTTATCAGCAATGTTGTTTGTTTGAGGTTGTATCTAGGCCATAGGGATCTACTAGATATAAGTAGTGGTAGTGGTGATTATACTGCCATGCACCAACCCGATTGCTTCACTTTTTTTCTTCTTTTTTTTATTTGGTATGGTGCATCAATGTTTTTCGTTCACCCATCCTAAGCTAAGTTAGCAACATTTTAATAATTATGTAAATTCTATTTTATTTAGGTCTACTCTACTTTTTTTCTAAAAATTTAATATATAAATCTTTAAGCCTGTTTCGCATTGCGATACGCCAACTTAGAAATGGACATCTCGAAATCGGAAGCAAAAACAGCACCGATTAATAGGGCTTTCTAAAGGCGCCAAGTGCAGCGCGTGGTGATTACATCCTATAGAATACCCAGCACACAAGATCACACTTTTAGCCAATGGCGCCCAATTTGGGGCATCTACATTGTATTTGCGCTCTAACACTTTCACACGCTATCCCGTTTTCTTAAACTGTGTGTCTCTCTTTCTGACTCTGTGATTCTTCGTAGTAAATCGCATTATAGTCCAAGTAATACGTGCGGACATCTCCAGCATTCATTTCGATCTATCGAAATCGGAAGCAAAATCACAAACAGCACTGATTAATAAAATTTTCCGCAGGGCGTATTGATTACATACTACAGACCAGCCCAGCGCCTCAGGTCGCACTTTTAGCCAATGGCGCCCAATTTGGGGCAGCAACATTGTATTTGCACTTGAAACTTGATTACAAACAATAGCCCAGCTCATTGACTCAAAGTGAAAGTACGTCAATTGTAAGGCTTGGTTTCAGTTGACTTTACCCTACACCCGCCAAAATTGCCAGCTCATTTTGGGTTAACCAAACGATTACCACAGTGATTTTTTTTTTTCACTCTCAGCTTATGTTATTTAAGAGCTTTGCATGTTATATTAAATTTGTTTTTTTTTTTTTTTTGTTGTTGTTGTTACAGGAACTGGATGTCTTGACACTGGGCGGCAAAGAGCAGGAGCAATCGATAGCCGATCGTAATAAAAGAACAATCGGACTGCTGCGTGAGCTCTTCCCTGACATAACAAAGGTATGTACATAGTACCAGTACCAGGAAGGAACTCTCTCTGTCTATTGTTGTTACAAGTATTGATTTACAATTTTCTTACTGCAGCTGTCAAATGGCAGCTGTCAGTCTTAGTTTAATTATTAGTGAGTTAGAATTATGTAGTTAATAGCTGTCATAGAGTACACACATAGTCATACATAGTCACACACATACACATACACACACACGATTTGTTGTGTCTAGCATGCAGAGCAGCATTGTTAATATTGTGTATGCCTAAACCTTTCATAGGAAATCAATATGCAAATCAATCGTATAGTCAATAATGTTTTACAACAAGTTGGGCCTGTGGTCTTGGGCACCATATTGAATCCTACGCTACAGCGTGGTGCACAACCAGCCAAGCGTATTGAAGATAATGATGATGATGATGATAATAATGATGTTGCTGATAGAAATGCAGCTGTTGCTAATGTTTCGGCTAAGACACCCTTTGATAAGGACTATGAGAGCTTGCCGCAAGAGCTCATTAATTTTGAGCCTGATATGGATTTCGACAGCAAGGATAACAATTAAGGCTGCTCTTTAATGAGCCAAACCAAAAAAAAATATCCCAACTAGCTTTAATATTTTAGATTGAATTATTGGGCATAAGCTAAGAATTGGTTACAAGTTGATTATCTCGTTTTTTGTATGAATAGCTTAGTTACACTGCATGTTTAAGTTTGTATGAAGCACGTTGTATATGAGTACCCCCCTGCTATCCCCTAACCACAGCAAACAGCACCCAAGACATAAACACACAACTGCACCGTAGTAGTACTATATACTCCAGCAAACCAAAAAGAGTTAACTACACTATCCAAATGCGTCAAGTTTACAAACAATGCATCAAACAATTGGTCAATCAATCAGTTTTGAATAATAACTACAAAATTTAAGCGCCTCAAACCAACCACAAAAGCCGCAATACAACAACTACAACAACAAAAACCACACCTTCATCTGGATAACGTCGAAAACCAAAAAATCATCAAAGTCATTCATGGAACGTAAATAAAAGTTAAAATGTTTGCAAAGTTTTGCAAATCTAACACTTTCACACGCTATCCCGCTCTCTCAAACTATGTATCTCTCTTTCTTACTCTGTGATTCTTCGTAGGAAATCGACTCTATAGTAAATCGCATTATAGCCCAAGTAATACGTGTGGCCGGTCCTGGCCTACTTAATAGCATTTTAGTCAATAATCGTGGCGGCGGTGGCAGCACCACAGCTTCACCCGATTTTGATGCCGACTTTGATGATGATGATGATGATGATGATGACAGCAGCAGTTTTGGTGATGACAACAAAGATGCGAATAAGCGCAATGACAATGGCAATGGCAATGGCAATGCCAGCAATGCCATAGACAGTAATAATGATAGCAGCACACAGGTCAAAATCGATTTGCCAACCTTTGCACCCGATACGGAAGCATCGAGCGCTGCAAACAAAGTGAGTGCCCGTGAGAGCATTACCAATGTGGTATCATCAACCAGTCCCAGTCCAAGTCCAACAACAACAACAACAACGTCTACTACAACGTCTAGTAGCTTTGTAAATGATTTAACAACCATCATTAGTCCCAGTCCAAGTCCAACAACAACAACAACAACAACGTCTACTACAACGTCTAGTAGCTTTGTAAATGATTTAACAACCATCATGCCTAGTCCCAGTCCGAGTGGTGCAGCAATTGACGAGCCAGTGCCCGATCAGTTCTTACCACGTTTTTTAGGCACTGAGCCAACCACCAGCAGTACCATCACCACCACAACCACAACCAACGAAATCCCTACCAGTGTTTACCCAACAACAACAACAACCAACATAATTCCTACTAGCACCACTCCAAATAACTTTACCACTAGCAATCAATTAAATGCGCATACATTCAACATTGAAGATTCACAATTTTTAACAATTATACAAGACATAAATCGTGTATTAAATTCTACCAATTATTTTATTACAACCAGAGATAATTTAACTACAACAACCACCATGGCTACTACAAATGACAACCACAACAACAAAGATCATATAAATCAAGTAACGAAACTATTTCCCATCTACGATTGATAAACATAGAGTGCGATTTGGGATTGCAAGTGGAGCACCACAACAACAACCACCACCACCACAACAACAACAACAAATCAAGCGCTACGAACCAACTAGTAGTATTTTTTCTAACACTTTTTTTTACACAATTTTTGAGCCTAGTTCTTCCAGCTGCATTTAGCTATCCCTAAGTACAACATCATAATATCATGCCCCTTTTTTTAAATTAAGTCAGCCAAGCTTTGTAGCGCACTTCTGCTCCACAAAATTTGAACATTTACAACACTATTTGCATTTTTTTTTTTTTTCATCACCTCCCCTTGTAAACACAAACTAATCTGTAAACTGTTTGCAAACAAACAACTTCACTCTGGTTGTTGTAGCAAATCGATGATCAAGCGAATCGCATAATATCGAAACTTTTACGCACACTGGGGCCTACTGTACTGCGCACAGCCATACAGGGCAACAGCGCCAATAGCGCACGCACCAACTTTGATGCCGATTTCGATGATGACGATGACGATAACAAATCCAATAGCACCAGCAGCAGCGGCAGCGGCAGCAATAGCAGCAGCGATAGCACAAGGGTAACCATTGAGCTGCCCACCTTTGAGCCTGATGATGACAATGAAATCGATAACGATAACAAGACAACAAGCAGCGTTAACAGCAGCAGCACAACAACAACAACAAGCAGCACCACCGCAACAACAAATATATAGTGTGCGTGTTATTTGCTACAACAACTGTGACGTGCTTAAAATCAAAAATTGGCCTAATATTTTCAACTTTTCTCCTGTTTTCAAAACAGCTGCAAAATTCACATTGCAAATTGGCAACAATTCCACGCAGAACAACAACTACAGCAACAACACGAAACGCAGGCCCCCCAACCCACTCAACAAAATAAAAATGAAATTAATATTATTTGAAAAAAAAAGACAACAAAATTCTTATTATATAAAGTACATTGTTTTTAAATGTAAAATTGTTTTTGAAATTGAATATATGTTAAAACACTTTTTGAAATGAATGCACAACATTTCTGTATCTGTCTGTCTCTCTCTAGCACTTATACGCTGTCACGCTCTCTAACTGTCTCTCTCTCTCTTCTCTCTCTCTCTCTCTCTCTCTCTCTCTGTCTCATTCTGTGCTATTTTGTATATATAGCTGTTGCACTCTGGCATTAAACTTGCTTGCCTTTTTAAGCGCTCTTTTGTAGTTTCTTTTACACTAAAGCGCGCTCTTTTATAAACTTTGTATATGTCTCTTATATTGTAAGCTCTCACCAACTCTCTCTCGCTAATCATTTCTTTTGCTCTTTAATTAATAGGCGTACAATTTTAGTTTTAAGTCTTTTTTTTTTTTTTGTTTAACATAAAGCTTAATTTTATGTAGCAACACCTTGGTATCTAGACATACAACACAATGCCCCTGAAAAGTGAATGCTACTCATAAAAAATACAATATATTATTGAAAAAGTGCTTGCAGTGCTAAACAGAGTGTTGCAAAGAATGCAAAAATTAATACATCTATTACGCAAAAATTTCAAATGCATTCCTGGCTCTGTGCTACAAGTATCATGCGCCTACGACATAGCCATTCATAAGCACTCATAAATGACGCATTTGCACTACGAATCAATGAGTATATTCGAATTATTCATTTAGTTTTGACATTTTGCACACATACCTTGTACCGTTTACGTCTAAACATTTGGCTTTTCATATATGATCCTGCATCTTGTACAACTACTACAAAAACCAAATGAAAAAGTAGCAAAAACAAAAATTGAGAAATGCAAAATATTATAGTTTTTTTTTTTATTTTGTTGTTTAAGATTTTTACAAAATATAAATGCTTTAAACTTAAATGAATTTACTAAGTTTAGTTTATTTCTTAAAAAACAAAAAAAGCGCTTTGTTGTCAATGCAGCCAAGACTTTTACATTTTACACTGACAGCTACTACTTGTGACGTACTTAAACTCTCTCTCTCTCTCTTTCACGTTGAGCCGCAAACAATGCAAAACTCTTGGCTCTTTGTTATAACAGTTCGCTCTTAACTAACTTTCTCTCTTAAATATTCTATGTATAGCTTGCTTTGTAGCATTCAATTGGCTTATAAACAACAGTCAAGTATTTTCCTAATGCTCAATGCTTAGCTCCTTTTGTTTTTCTCTTTTGTTTATTTTGTATCTTTTTCTCTTTATTTTCATGTTCCATTAAACCGATTCGATTTGTGCAAATAACAAAATGAACCAAAAAAAAAAAAAATTTATAAAAACTGCAAATAAATATAACTATAATCAAACTCAAAATGAAATCATTAACTGCAATCGATATTATCAAAATCAAAACAATCAACAAACGAAAATCAAAAATGTATACAAAAATACATTGCATTTACGCACGTGCATTTTCATTAATAACTCGACTTAAAAATCGTTATCAAAAACTCGTTACTGTATAAATTGCAATTATAACTGGCAAATAAAAACAATCAAAACATTTAAAACTACCCACTTAATCCTCATTTCCCAACATATTCTCATGGCGCTCAATTCTTTCTTGCAACTCACTGAACATGGTCTTTTCACTCTGACCCACTGCAAAAACCAAAAACGGCGTGCACCGTTACACACACACGCACACACTACGCCTCTCTGTCACACCCACACACACTCTGTCACTTCCCGCTCTGCTCTACTCTGCGCCAAATCCGTTTAACCCTCAAAACCCAAAAACACAAAACTTCTTACGTAAAATGCACATAATCAACTACAAAATTCCAAATTTTTTAAATCAAAAATCCATAAAATACGCCAAATATCCTTGCCGTCTCGTTTAACGAAAACTGCAAAACCTACGAAAAAAAAAAAAACACCCTATGCAAACACACACAACCAAAACCGTACACAGAACGGCGCCACCGATACACAAATCGATTTATCGGCCATAAACAAACAGCTGGAGGAGACCATACGTGTGGCACGTCAGGTCAAAGAAGCCGAGGCTGCAGCCGCCGCAGTAGCCGCCCAGGCGGCCAGCAGTTCCCCCATAGCTCAGGCGCCCATACCACTCAAAACCACCGAACAGATTCAGCTGAGCTTCAACAATGAGCTGCCCACGCTTAATATAGGCGCTGGCAGCAGCAGTAGCAATGATGTCAAGGCGCTCAACAGCAATGATCTGCAGTTATCGGAATCCAAGTCACCGGCTATCGATGAGCTGACTTTAGACTCCGCTGAGGAGACGGCCGATCTGGATGATAGAAACAAGAGGTAAGCTCATTGCTGTTACATACATAGTACAAGATTAAACGCCACAAAAAACCAATTGGCTGGCTCTTAGACATAACTATCGATTAATCGATAACATTAACTGTTAGTTTGCTAAAAAATTATGCAACACAAACCAAAAAAAACACACACAAAACAACTAATCAAACACTTTTTTGCTATGCAACAAACAAAAAAGTAATCTTTTCAAAAGGTTCCTATCCTTTGGCGGTGCTGGACTGGCGGGCGGTTCAAGCGGTGGTGCCGGCGCTGCAGCGGGCGGCGGCAATGGTCTGGCTTCCAGCGGCTCTGGCAATTTTTTGCTGGATGTAGTGCGCGTAAGTATAAATAGACAAATGCTCCAAGTGTGTGAAAAGTAAAACTTGACTAATCGACTAATCGATAACTTTGAGCAGACAGCAGCTTTGCTTAGCGGTCTCAATTATCGTTTATCTTGATAAACACTTATAGATTGTCTGTTTAATATAATCACATTTTATACCGTCGCCTGAGCCCATCAAAGTTTCCATATACATTAATCGATAACTTTTATGCCTATCACTGCAAAGTCTTTGTCTATCAAACGTAACCGCTTGTTTCTTTCTTATTAACTCTTGCCTTCCCCCCTCTAGCTTTTCTCTGGCAGCGTTCAAACCCAGCAGGGCGATGAGGCGGCCAACAGCGTGGGCGGTGGCTCCAGCGGCAGCTCAGATGATGCCGATGCCAATAGTGATAGTCAGCGCACAGCTGATGGCTACACCGAGGGTATTCCCGGCCCTGTCACGCGTCTGGTGGTGCTAGCCAATCGTGGTCTGGCCAATCTGGTGCAGGATTTGATATTGGTAAGTACTGCCCCCATAGAGCACTGCTTGAAGGAAAGCTTTAACTTCTTTCTTATTTCCATACCTAACAGCGCGTTGCTGCCACCAGCGAAAAGTTCGTCAACTTCAAGGCCAAATTGATAACAGCACTGATCTAAAACTCTCCTTGGATGCCTGGTACTGCCCATTCCCAGCCCAAAATCTTTTAGTCAAGTCAATCCAACGGTGTACAGTTCAAGTAGCAAAAGCGAAGAGAGTCAGCAAACACATACACACATAAACACATTTATATACATACCTACTTATATATATACATATATACAAAGCAGCTCCCCATCCACATACACATACAAACACATAATATGTTTATATACACAAATGTCTATAAATTGTTGTGCATTATCGTTTTGGCATATAAAATTATAATTTTTTTTTTTAGCAAAATTATACATACATAATAAATAAAGTGTTTGCCTTGAAATGCTTTTAAACGAATGGATTATAAAAAAAAAAATCAAAATTTTAAGCAAATTAGTTAAAATACGTTAGTTAAAAACAAAAAAAATGTATAATCGAAATTAAAAACAAAATGAAAATCAAAAAAATCAACTAAAACACGCCTTTGAAAAGCAAAATTTATTTATTTCTTTTGGTTTGCATAAAAATCGAAAAAAAAAAAAAAAGAACATAATATTAAACGATAACAATAATAATCGCCTATTGCTAAACTGCAATAAACTCTGCCACGCTCCTGTTTTCTCTTTTCAAACTCTCTTAAATTTCTCTTTTCTGTGCTGTCAGCACTCTATACCAAGGTATACTTATTTAAGGTAGACTAATGCTGCCCTCGTCGTCACCAATTTTACTGAGAGCAAGAAAAACCGAGAGAGAGAGAACGCAAAAATATTAAAATAATATGCGTGAAAACAACCCTCCTCACGCGCAGTCGCAAGGAAACTAAAAATTGGTAACTTTCGTTGAGAGCCTTCGGCGGGAGTATACTACCTTAAATAAGTATACCTTGCTCTATACTTTATTCTATTGTAAATATTTTACTACTGCCTCAAGTTCGTTTGCAATTTTCAGTTCTTTAATTTTAAATTTTATTTGCATTTTGTCCTTTATTTTTTTTTTTTTTTTAAATTTTTTTTTGTATGTACTTAAAAAATCATGACTGTGGTGTTTTATTTACTATTATTTTTAATTATTATAAAATAAAAAAACAAAAAAACAAAAGTTGCTGTAAATGAATACAAAAAGATCACAATCTTAAATATTATATATATTGCTTAGCAACAGTAGTTGTTGTTGTTGGTGTCACAAAACGCTCAAAACCTTAAAAATGTATACTAAAAAAAATATATAAAATATTTTATATAAAATATTTTTTTTTATACAAAAATAATGCAATACAAAACAAAAATAAAAATAAACAGCTTGCAATATAATTTTTTAAAACAAATAGTAATTTTCCTTATTTGTTTAACTGGAGTTGTTAAATTTAAGCAAAATGTGTTTTTTTTTTAAGAATTTTTAGTAACAGTTTAAGCGAATTTTTTACGTGTATAAAATGAATAAAAATTTTGTATTTTAAATGTATTGTTTTTTTTTTTTGATTTGGGGAATCGTTTCTGAAATAACCATTTTTTAACACTAAATCAAAAATTTTGTATTAAAGGGTACGTAAAAAAAAACATATAGTTTTCAAATCGATTACACTAGTTTACACGAAAAATGAACCTTCCTAAAAAAGTGTTTTTTTAGGGAAATTTAGGGTCGAGAAACACGAAAATCGCAACCTTTTTTTTTTCTTAAGCAGCGTTTTCGAGATTTTTTCGAAAAACATGTTTTTGGGCACTTTTTGCAGTTATTCCTCAATATCACGTGAACAAAAATTTGTATCGACATGAAAGACGGTTAGATTGAAAGGTATTTCTCAGAAAAACACTTTTATGCGAAATTTCACTCGATGACCCTTAAATTTGTAAAGTAGTGTAATCCATCATTGAGAAATGAGAACATTTTCTTTATAGTAGGTATAATTGTTCTTTTTTGAAGCGATTCTTTGAATTTTGGTTTTACAAAATCTTCAACTTGATCTTCTCTGGTACTCTTTTTTATATGATGAATCTTTGTCAGAATCTTTGTCAATGTCAACACAGGTCAACCTTTTTGCATGCCCGTAAGCCAGCCTGTGAAGTGGAACTTGTCTCTCAGAGTCCTTATATGCAGCTTATTAGTTGACTACCTAATTGGCCTGCCTATGAAAACTGACCTCTTCTAAAAAAAAAAAAACAAAAACAAACATATGGAAGTCGGTTCTCTAGTAATTAGGCAGGCACTTGAACGGGATTCGGATCTTCATCCAAGTGTTACTTCCGCTCTGTCTAAAGCAGGCAAGCACAAACAATAATAAACAGGCAGAATAAGAATTTGTTACACTGAAGTTTCGACTACCGGAATACCCTAACACAGCCACACAAAAAAAGATGGCGTACGTTAAAGTCGGGCACAGACGACTTTGGGATACCCTGTACCACTAATTGCAATTAAGTCCGAAATATTGCTTAAGCACTCTAAAAGCCAATTGATTGCCGAATTTGGTTACGATATCTTCATAAACAAACGAAGCACAACAAATTTTGTACAAAACACGATTTTTTGACCGATTGGTCCTCTGGGAGCTATATGATATAGTCAACCGATTTTGATCAAATTTGGTACAGTGCTTGGGAACTCTAAAAAACTTCTTAATGCCAAATGTGGTTACGGTATGTTCACAAATAAACGAAACACAACGAGTTTTGTACAAAACACGATTTTTTGACCGATTGGTCTTATGGGAGCTATATGATATAGTCAACCGATTATGATCAAATTTGGTATAGTGCTTGGGAACTCTAAAAAACTTCTTAATGCCAAATTTGGTTACAATATCTTCACAAACAAACGAAACACAACGAATTTTGTACAAAAAACAAATTTTCGACCGATCGATCCTATGGGACCTATATGATATAGTCAACCGATTTTGATCAAATTTGGTACAGTGCTGGGGGTTTCTAAAAAACTTCCGATTGCCAAATTCGGTCATGATATCTTCATAAGCAAACGAATTATCCATCTAAAACTTTTGCTTTTTTTCGAGGTCCTCTGAAACACCCCTATGGGAGCTATATAATGTAGTCCCGATATCAAAAAAATAAAATAAACTTGTCTCCTATGGATTAATAAGGGATCTTATCTGAATGTTTGGTTTGCTCTAGCTCTTACTATCTCTGAGATCTAGGCGTTCATACGGACAGACGGACAACATGGGTATATCGACTTCTCTAGTCACTCTGATCATACTTTAGGTAACTTTGGGGGGTCTCCGACTTCTCCTTCTGTACGTTACATACATTTTCGGCTTGCACAAACACAATATACCCTTTGTACCATAAGGTACAGGGTATAAAAATTTACGTTTGGTAACCCAATGTCCCAGTAATATCCGCATTTCAGACTTCTGACATACCCTTTAAATAACTTGTTGTCTTTTGACGTCAACATATTTTTGGTATTTTTTTTTTGACTCAACTCAATATTTTAAGTTAAAGGCATAAGAAGTTCTTAAAAAAAAATCCACCTATAGTTTTTAAAAAGTCTCACATAAGTCTAGTCACAAGTCTTCTGTAATAAACTAAATCTGTCTAGCCAACAAAAAAAAAACAAAGTCAGAAATTTATTGTACAACACTGTTTTTCTATTTCTATATCTGTGGTTTAAATTTCTAGGTAGAATTAGCACAATTGCTATATAAAGTAGAATTTTTACTTTTAATTATTTAAGACAACCCTAATAAATTTCTTCTAATCTTTATCTATTAGTTAAATTTACACAAAACTACAATACCCTTACATTTTTCTTGTAGAGCACCCTATATAAACACAGCAGATGATGATACAATAATGTATTTTCCGTAATATTTATACTCATTTAAATTTGCAAAATAAGCATAAAATATTTAAAACAAAAATTTTTACAAAATGCTTAAGATTCGCATGCTTGAGAGCAAGTTTGTCATGCGCAATTAAAATGGCACAAAAGAAATGCTTATGTATTATAAAATTAAGAAAATAAAAAAATAAAAAATACCAGAAAAGAAGCGTTGCGGCACGCGTCGAGCGAACGCCAAGAACACAAGAGAACGCAAAGGGGAAGGGGTTGTGTAAAGCAAACAAGAGGAAAGAGAATGCACAAAAGAGCAATCGATCGTACAAGGAGCATGTACTCAAGCAAAATGAGCAAACGCTTTACGCAGAAAACTTTAATATGAGCGTGTGACGTCACGCGTTCTGTTGTTATTTGAAATGAACTTACCTTTGAGTTTATGCGCGACGTACACATAGTAGAGGGATTTATCTGAAAAAAAATGATCAATCTAAAATTAGTTTATAAGTAAGTTTATTGGGGAAAAAGTTGTATTTTGTCTATGAAAAAGTGTTGCAAAAAGGAATAGAGCTGGTAATCACAAAAATTAAAAAAAAACTACAAACTCTGACTCTGTTTGTGGCTTTCCAAGAGCACTTTTCTAAAGAGGTAGTTTCTAAAGACAATTCTAGTCATAGGCCCTTGTCAAAATTTCATATGAATGCATAAATAGCGACCAAACCGTAAAGACAAAAATAATCGAATTATCTAAAGTTTAGTAAAAAAATCTCGCAATATCTCGAGCTCCGTTCCATGAAAAAATTACACTAGCTTACACGAAAAATGAAACTTCGTAAAAAAAGTGTTTTTTTAGGGTAATATTGGGTCGAGAAACACAAAAGTGACATTCGTCTTTTTTTTGTAAGCGCCACTTTCGAGATTTTTTCAAAAAACATGTTTTTTTCAGTTATTCGTCAATATCTCGTGAACAAAATTTTGTATCGACATGAAAGACAATTAGGTCAAAGGGTATTGATTTGCTCTTTCCACGAAAAAAGATTTTTAAAAATTATGTTAAGCTTTAAGCTGAAAGAAGTCTCTTTTACGAACGTTTCCAGTCTAAAATGTTTGAAATCGGGTAAGAACTGTAGATGCTATGGAACCATGTACGGAAGTTCCAATCTTCACTTAATCACACTTTTGTATTGAAAAAAAAAATTTCACTCAAAGTTTTTTGTTTTCGTTCAGTTACGTCTTCACGAATTTGTATGCAGCAGTAGTCGTGATTTATCGTTCCTGGTTCCATAACATCTACAGTTTCTATCCGATTTCAAAGATCTTACACTCGAAATGTTCGTAAAAGAATTCCCTTTCAGCTTAAAGCTTAACATTATTTTCAAACATTTTTTTTCGTTAACAAAAAGAACACTGAAAATTTGTAATGTTGAAAAATGGTCAACTACAGTTGCCTGTAACTTCGATATTTTTTACTTAATCTGTACATATTATATATCACTGGAAAGAGCACATCAATACCTTTCGATCTAATCGTCTTTCATGTCGATACAATACCTGATATTGAGGAATAACTGAAAAAAGTGCCCAAAAACATGTTTTTTGAAAAAATCTCGAAAGCGGCGCTTAAGAAAAAAAGACGAATGTCACTTTTGTGTTCCTCGACCCAACATTGTCCTAAATGACCCTTAAATTTGTAAACTAGTGTTATTGGACTGCATTTTCGGTTTTACCATGCCATTTGACTACGGAAACGACTAAAACATAATTTTTTAAATTTGTAAACTAGTGTAATTAACAAAACAAAATTAAAAAAAATTAATTAAATTTTAATTTAATAGAGTCTCCATTATGGAACGCTGTGCTAATTAAAAATGTAGCTTAAGAAAAGTGTTTAAAAAATATACGCCACAAAAATTTTGAAACAATTTCTTTATGAGCATTAAAAAGCACTTAAAGTAAAGGTATTGACCACAGTAAGCTAAATTCTTGTAGAACTTGAAAGTTTTTTTGAGAAGTTGCAAAGAAACATCATGACGATATCTCAAGATAGTCAACAAATTTTTTCTTTTATTTATTATTAAAATTTTAAAAAAACTTGGTCTACCACAATTGAAATAAACCTAGTTGGTAAAAAATATAGTCCCATAAGAGCCTAGAAATAATGTATCTACATTTTTAGCATTTTTAGAAGATGCCTGCTTATTATGTCTTTGTACCTAAGATACATGTGACGTAGATGCACAGAGCGCAACTTCTCTTAACTTGACCTCATGGCGATCGCACCAGGAGCTCAAAATGCCTACAGCGCATATTTTTTTTTTTTTTTGTGTTATGACAAGTGCGCCTAAGTACCGTTGAACAAATGCAGTGTGGTTGTTGTTGTTGTTGTGGTTATTGTTGTGGTTGTTCTCGTTGTTGTTGTTGTTATTGTTGTTTATGTTCATGCACAATTTGTCGTCACTTCTGATGACTTAATTCATTTAGCAGCCCAGCATTACACTAAGCAACAAAACAGCTGTTCCTATGGCTGCCGCTGCTGCCACTGCCGCCGCTCTGCCGCCAACGCCAGCATTAGACTGCTCATTCACTTCAAGTCGCTCGCAAGAGGCGGACACACAGTGCAGCCGTAAGAGCAACCTTCGATGAACACATCCACTAGTTATCCATTTGTGATGCCTTATATGTGCCTGATGCCAGCATTTGGTCAGGCCAATGATAGCAACAGCAGCGGCAGCACATCCGCCGATTCAGAGGACTCCATGTCCGTGCTGAGTCCGGGCAGCATAAAAGCTGGCGGCGCAAGCATTGCAGCTGGACGTGGCACACACAAGGCAGCGCCCAGACAAAAAATTAATGCACGGGAACGTTATCGCACTTTCAAGTAAGTAGACAGACACCCGTAGGCTCACACATACCGTACTCACGTATCCCTTGGGCCACTGCAGCGTCAATTCCGCCTACGAGGCACTGCGTTTTCTGATACCCACGGAGCCGGTTGATCGCAAACTATCCAAAATCGAAATAATACGACTGGCCAGCAGCTATATAACACACTTGCGCAGCACTTTACACATGGGTATATATTTAATTATTGTTTAATTATTTAATGCAACCATTTTTTTAATTGAAAGTTGTTTTTTTTTTTTTTTGTTTCTTTAAGGCACTGACCATAATCCTTGTCTGCTGCAGCGTGGGAAATATGAATTTGAAGGCAATAACAACAACAATACATTAGCACGTGTTAGCATATGCACGTTTTGTATGAAGCCAAAGTAATTAGTTATTAAGTATGCGTGTTTTTTTTTTTAAATAAAATTAATTATTTTTACAAAAATCGCGCGATGTGTATTTAATTAAGCAGCACTAAAACGCCACTGACGGCAGCGCTTTTGACTACTAAGCTGCGGCTGGCGCCATCTATGGGCAAGTAAAACTGACTGTCATGTTGCCTATTTTAGCCACTGTGTGATTGGCGCATTTGCGACAAAATTAATTCGTTATTTTTTGACTGCTCACAAATTGTTTTTTATTTTATTATTTAAATAAATAAAATAAATAAATTAAATTAAATAAATAAATGAAAATAAGTTTATTCCATGTTAGCAAGTTGAAAACGCGTGAAAAAACAAAATTTTGTGATATGTACTAAGAGCTGCGCAATCACTGCAAAAATGTCTTGTAAGCCATCAGCTGTTATTTCAAGCACTTCATGTCTTCGGCAAAACAAATACTTCAGTGTCAAAAGTGCTTGGTTAACAACCAGCAATAGAACATCAAAACAAAAGTGAAACAGAACAAACCTAAAGTAGAACGAAATGGAAGTAGAACCAAACTGAAGTAGAGCCAAACTGGAATAGAACATTTCAAGCATAGTAGAATGTTTTTGTTGTTGCAATGGTTTTGGTGGTGGTTTTTTTGACTAACACAAACAAACAATCTGCTTGTGTCTGTGTGTGGCTTAATATAATGTCTGCTGCGCACAAAATCAAAGCATTCTAGTGCACTAGCATTCGCTATGCTTGCCGAAAATATGCTTCACTCAAGCATTTGGTGTGATGTTCTAATGTTTTGTAATATTCAAGCACTGTCAAGCACTGAAGCAAAGGCAGTTCAAGCACTAAAGGTTTTGTTTTGAAGCAAACAGAACATCAAAACATTTTGTTCTGTTGTCAGCTCTGCAAAGAAATACAGTGCTTGGAAATACTGTGCAGTAGTGCAGTGTGACGTTTAGAACATTTTGTGCAACTCTCTAATATGTACTTTGTAGCTTTTGTTGCGCCGCTTTGATAAAGATGTATTTATTTGAGTTCTCCACTCTTGTAAACTGCATGAATATTTGCTTTGCTTCATTTAAACGTAAGCTAGTGTCACAACATACTAAAAAAAAAATTGGGAAAAAAACGTGCAAAAATTGACTGCTCCACTTTAACTAAATTTAAAAGCTAAAATATTGTTAATTGTTAAGCCAAGACCAAAGTTTCTAAATTGCTAAATAACGTCTGAATAACGTCACTTGTTACAGACCGAACTCTTCGAACACTTTTGGACTGCTTATGTTTAGTAAAACTGCCTTTAGTCATAATTACCAAGTTATTCAACGCCTTGGGGTCAATACTCTCTTTTTTTTGTGGCTTTTGCTGCTTTTAATGATTTCTTGAATATTAAGGCCTATACGCAGTTCAAAATATTTTGCACGGAAACTTCATATAAAAAAAAAAATCCCATTTGGGATATCCCATTCCGTGCGAAATATTTCGAGCTGCATATAGGCCTTTTTTTGTGGATAACGGATAATGGGGTAACTTTTTGTTCAGTATTTTTAATTTTTTCTATGCTACAACTAAATTTTCGATGTTCTTCTTAAAAAAAAAAAATATATCTAAAATGTTATTTTACCAAAAGAAACTTTGTAATTGATTCGTATGAGAAATGGTCTTAGACAAGCCCCTCTAACGTAGCCCTGGAAGAGCAATTAATACAAATATGTATTTATAAAATATGCGTAAGACTTCCTCTTATAGAAAAATCAGATATTCAAAAAAATAACAAGCATAATCATTAAGCTACTTACGAGCTAAAAACTACTTAGCCAAACGATTGTAATAGCGCCATCTATGAATAGCTTTTTCTACTAAGCTGACCGAACAATATTGACTGGCGCCAGCTATCGCCTTATTTTAAGCAATGTGTGCACATACTTCAAATTATTCCCAAACAGCTGTTAGCACGTTAGCACCATCTATCGCCGCTTTAGCGAAACACAGCTAATAATTAAACACTTTCCTATGCAATGTACACACTGTTTGTTATGTTGTTTTGGCGGGAATGCATATATTCGTGCGTTGGCTCCATTAAATATTAATTTTAAAAGTTTAAACAAAATGCATGCCGGCAAACGTGTGCTGTCGCCCAGCAAGGCAGACAATGTCAATGCACAGCCAAAAAAGTTTAAACAATTGCCAGAAATTGACAACAACACTGCGCCCTGCTCTGCCGATCAGGAAAACTACGAATTTCTATTATCCGACGATGATTTTGATTTATGTGCTGTAATGGCTGCGGAGCAGCAGCAAACTGCTCCCAAATTAAATCTTAGCAATTGGCAACGTTGTGTAGTACAAGAAGTGGAGCGGCAACCTAAAACCTACGATCTGGTGCTACAGTTGGTCGCCGAGGATGTCACAGGCGAAGCGGCAGCTACTACTAAATGTCATCTGCAAGGCGCCTGGAGTCACACACAACTGCAAGTAGGCGACTTGGTGTCGGTGCAGGCGCATTGGCAGCCGGAACTTAATTGCTATGCTATTAACAAAGATCATGGCTTCTGTGTTACCAATCCTGATATGCTCATCTCAGGCACAACCGTCACGGGCTCTTTGTTCTGCCGCCGCAAAGCCGTGCTGCAAGATCGTTTTCGCGGCGTGGATGCAGGCAACGCTGTAGTAAGTAATAGTCACCATATGTGCTACATTTATCTAAAGCTTATTTACTTTGCAGATGGTAATTGGCTCATTGGTGCATGAACTGCTGCAAACTGTGCTGGCACAGCGTCTGCATACCAAGAAAAGCATAGAGTGTGCTCTTCAAGACATGTTAAAAAGTTCCGATTTGGCTCGTACTCTGTATGAGAATAACATGAAATACGCAGAAGTTCGAATCGAGCTGGAAAAGTTTGTGGAACCCATTGTATCTTTTGTAAAGCAGTATATGCAGGGGCAGGAACCGGCTGTTATGCCGCCCAACATGTATCAAGGTTGCATAAAAGAAATACAAGATATTGAGGAGAATCTATGGGTGCCACAGCTGGGTCTTAAAGGCAAGGTTGATGTCTCTGTGCGCGTGCGCAGCAAGAAGCAAGCAGCGATTGCCGCAGATCAAACACCCATTCCACTGGAACTAAAGACAGGGCGTGCTAGCTTTTCCATGGAGCACAAAGGTCAACTTATGCTCTATCAACTCATGCAAACGGCCTTGGGCAAGGACACACACAGCGGCCTGCTGCTCTATTTGCGGGAAGGCATAATGCGCGAGGTACGCAGTTCACGTAATGAACAACGTGATCTTATTGCGCTGCGCAACGATTTGGCTTACTATTTGACACGTGAGCCGCAGCTGCCGCCAATGGATGCACAGCCAGCCTTGGAGCAGGGCAAACTGGTGCAGCCTATTGTGCTGCCTGAACCCATATCGCATCATAGCGCCTGTGGAAATTGCGCTTATAACATTATATGCTGCAGTTTTGCTGCTACGGATCCACAGCTGCAGTTAAGAGATTCACATCCACTAAGCCAGCTAATGAAACAAAATTTGGAGCATTTGAATGCTGCAGACTATGAGTATTTTATGCGCTGGTGCAGCTTGTTGGCACTGGAGGAGCAAAGTGCGCGCCAATCACAAAATTTACGCGCTCTATGGACAGAAAAGCCAGAGACCAGACAAAAGCGTGGCCATGCTGTATGTGGTTTGGAACTACGCTCTGCTAGCAAGATTATTGCTCAGCATACACGTTTTGAGCACAACCTGGAGCTGACAAAGGAAGCGGCCAGCCAATTGGACTTGACTTTAAGTGGGGTAAGTATCTGGTTCTAATGAAGCAGCCTAGGAAAGGCATTCCCGGTCTGTGTCCATATAGTCATCTTTATAAACGTTATCTTTTCATATTAATTAATGATATTTTCTTTGCAGTTCAATCTGGGTGAATATGTCATCATTAGCACTACACAACGTTTGGCCATTGCCGCTGGTTTTATAACTGCCTTAACACCAAGCAGCGTCAATCTACAGCTGGAGCGCAATTTACGTCAAAACTACGCCAATGCCAGCTTCATCATGGACAAACATGAGTCGCAAAGCTTTAATGTCTTTAACTATACCAATTTGGGTCTGCTGCTTGATAATGTGGATAAAGCAGCACGACTGCGTGCCATAATCATAGCACGACAGCCACGTCTTAATTCCTCACTGGATTCCACCAAGCAATATGCGGATATGCTTGCACAACTGAATCCCAAACAAAATGCTGCAGCTATCAGCGCTATTAGCACCGAAAACTATTTGCTTATTAAGGGTCTGCCCGGCACAGGCAAGACCCAAACATTAGTGGCCATTGTGCGTCTGCTGCATTTGTTAAAGCAAAGCGTGCTCATTACCGCACAGACTCACTCGGCTGTGGACAATCTGCTATTGCGTCTGCTGCCCTATGAACTGCCCATGCTGCGTCTAGGCTCCAGCGCTCGCATACATGCAGAGTTGCAGCACATAAGCGAAGAGTCCTTAACGCGCGACTGTAAAAACGAGGAGCAGCTTAGGCTGGCCTTTGAAAAGCCAACTATTGTAGGCGTTACCTGTCTGGGTGCAGCCCATGCGCTGTTCTTGCATCGGCAATTTGATTACTGCATTGTAGATGAGGCGACACAGGTGATGCAGCCCACTGTGCTGCGTCCGCTCTGGCATAGCAATAAGTTTATATTGGTAGGTGATCCGCAACAACTGCCGCCACTTATTAGATCACGTGAGGCGCGCCAGCGTGGTGCCGATGAGTCTTTATTTGAGCGTCTGGACAGTGAGCAAAACACCAAGGTGCTGACCTACCAATATCGCATGAATCGCAATATTACCAAGCTGGCCAATGAGTTGACCTATAATGGAGAGTTGCGTTGCGGCAGTGAGCAAGTGGAGCAGGCTACGTTGCAACTAAAGGAGGCAGCATTGTTGAAATCAGCTAAATGGCTGCAGCAGGTGCTGGCACAGCAGTTGGATCAATCGGTATGGCTTCTAGACACACAAAATTGCACGGAGCGCATACAGCAATTTAGCAGCAGCTCCAGGCAACTAAATGCCACATGTGCAGCAATTGAAGAGCATTACGGCTTGTATGACGATGCACCCACAAAGCTCTCCAAGCGCAACTCCAAATATACCAACTACTGTGAGGCAGCTATAGTCTTTTATATATTGCGGCAGCTACTTGCAGCTGGCTATGAGGCCGCGCGCATTGGCATCATTGCGCCCTATCGCGCTCAGGTGGAGCTATTACGCAAGTTGGCCACACAAACGGATGATGCATTGTCACAGGTTGAGTTTAATACAGTCGATCAGTACCAGGGTCGCGATAAAAATGTGATTATATACTCCTGCACCAAAACGGGCGCTGTGCAAGCTGAACCAGATGCATCACGCTCGCGTGAGCAGGAAATTCTTGAGGATCAGCGTCGCCTTACCGTGGCCATTACGCGTGCCAAGCACAAGTTAATTGTTTTAGGCGATGCCTTGTGTTTGCAGCGTTATACGCCTTTCCGGCAACTGTTTGCCCATATACCAGCAAGTCAGCAAATGCGTCTAGAAGATGACCTTCTGGAGTTTAGCTGGCAAACGTTGCTCCAAGAGCTAAGCCAACTGATGGCCTAATGTAACTAAGACTTGTAGCAGATTCTATAATTTAAATGCTTTTTTTTTTTATATGATTGTATTTTCTTCTCTTTAAATAAATGTGTGTATCACAGACAAAGCGTAATCCTCTACCTCAGAGACCAGCGAGTATCTGCATCTGTGCGTGCCAGATTCGGTTTCACTTTCACTCCGCAGCCTGCGCTCTGCGTATTCACTTTGTGATGACGAGCAAACGAGTAAACGAGTCCGAAATGAATGCGCCGCGGGCGACCTAGCTGCACATTGAGGCAAATACCTACAAAACTAGTTGAACAATAAATGTTGGGATTTTGGATTAGCTTAGGATTGGTCAGTATATGATGAATGTAAGAACTTTTGTACAACCAAACAAAATAGTACGAATTTTGTATGAGTAGTGAAGTTTGTAAAAATCAGGGTCTGTCCAACTGATTGGATAGACGGATTTTCCGCCGAGAATTGGTAGACAAGCGTCTAAGAAAAAACTCGGAAGACATAGCAGTTGAATAAAACCCAAGAGCTTTTTACATATGACCTTGAGACCACGCATGAAAGCGACCGCCTAGCCAGGATTGTTAAGTATCTCAGCTTAATAATGCATACATATATGGTACAATGATTACTCACAATGTACCACAGTGCTGAACCGGTAGCTCTGACTGTTGACTGTTTAGCGGAAGCTTACGCGTACCTACTAAGAACTGCCATAGCTTGGCATATGTATCCGCTTCCAAACGACCCACAGCTCCACCAACCCACGCCGCCATTAAACGCATTCATATGCATTTGCCGCGTGCCTGGCATGCACATTATAAACACATGTGCAGGTTATGGACTGCCTCAGGACTTGGACTGACTGGGACTGACGCGCTGTGTGTGTGTGCAACTTCAGCTCAACTCAGACTCTGGCTGGCTCTAAGTTGGAACGGGGTGAATGGATGCGTCATCAGTGGCCATATCTTTGTTTGCCTTTGGCAAATGGCAGTTACAAAATGCGAGATTGATTGCCACCAAAAAAAAAAAATAAAAAATAAAACCGTACAGTGAGAGCTGCGCGTAAATAAGCCACAAAAAAGAGAGTAAATGCGGGAGGGCTGGTGGAGCGCGGGTAGCGGGCAAGAGAGCAACATCAAATAAATGGCTTGATAAAATATTTGAAATTCATTTCGCGCCGTCTCTTGGCAGCCATTGGCATTTCGATGACAGCATTTAATGGTTATTATGTAAACTCTTTTTGGGCTGCGTCTTCAGTCAACACATGTATAAATATAAGTATATGTATACTGTATATATTGTACATACATATATACAGACAAACTCATGCATAGACAACAAAGGTCAATCACAAACGTCAACAATGTTCCATAAAATAAAAATTAAGTTAAAAAAATAAAAAAAAACAAATAAAAACAAAAAAAACCGGCAACAACCGTTTGACTAACTGACTGGTCGGTCAACTGTTTATCGTACGAGGGCAGTTTGAAAAGTGTGTGAACTTTTCTATGTACCACAGAGTGGCATTGAATGCAACATTTGAGGTATTCACGCTTTGTGTTGAGCACTTGAGGAGTTGAGGACTTTTACAAAAACAAAATGTATGGGAAAATACAACCCTGTTGCCATCAAGCGCATTATCTTAAGAGACTGCTGTAAGCTTTATTTCATTTGACATTTCTATTAACCTCATAAATATTAAGCAAAATAAGAGAAAGTAAGTTTCGGGAATATATAAGGTCTATATTTTGTAAAAAAAAAAACCTTCTCCGGATATGCCGCACAAATTGTTAAAATCGGTTGAAAAAGCTTAAAATGTATCAATTTTAGATACACTTCAATATTGGTGTCCGAGCCAAGCGGAACAAGGGCAATGCTGATATTACGTTGAGTAGGTTTATGACCGGTATATATGCATGTACATCTGTTCGCTCATAAAGTCTAAACCACTTATCATTATATGACAAATAAGGTATTCTTAAAAGCATCTTTATTGACCGCTGGTTATAGGCTATATGACGTAACAAAATAATACTTACATTCTAACAATAATAAGTTATCAAAAGCATTGGGGTAGATGGTATATGAACAAGGCTAGTCGCTGAACATCCCAAAAAAATTTCAGATGAGAATATTTTAATTAGTAACTTTTTTCTAAAAGAATTTTGTGGTTTAAATAATAAAGTTTGAATTAAAACTTAAAAGAGTCTATACAATGGATCAACATATTCATTCCCAGTAAAGGCCTATACGCAGAATGCAAAAAAATTTCGCACGGAATGACAAAACCATATAAAAAAAAAAAATCCGGAATGCGATATCCCAAATGGGATTTTTTTTTTTTTGGGTTGTTTTGTCATTCCGTGCGAAATTTTTTTAAAGCTCAACAAAAATAAGCTTACTGTATATATATTAATAAAGGCGATTCTTTAAAACTAAATTTTGCACAGATACAGCAAGCATCAAAATATATTTCATCATTGTGATCTGTGGAAAGAAAGGTTTTGTAAAATAATATTATTCTTGAACCTATTTGAATTATAGGAACCAAGAAGTTGCCAGCATTGCCATAGACCAGACGTGCAAAAAAGTACAATCACAAACTCAACAGATAAACTAACAAAAAGTGCATTCATGCTTTGGTAAGTTGAGCTCAAGTCAACAGCAACCGTGAATACCTCAAGTATTAGTATTATTCAAAGACCCACTAACTTATCAAACTGCCCTCGCATGTTAAATACATAATGCACAACAAAATTTTTCTTTTTTTGTGATTTTAGTTCCGGCCAAGCCCTAAAACATAATGTAATAACCAAACCAATGTGTGCGTATCTGTGTGTCATATATGGACTGGCTTTTAAGCCGCACAAATTAAGCTCATTGAACAACAAAAACAAGAGTTGTAAGTATGGCCCGTACCTGTTGCAATTTTAACCTATTATAAAACAAGCCGCAAATCTTAAATTTATTTTTATTTATTAATGCTTAAATGATTGACAGCTTTAAATAATTATATAGAAATTTTATAACAATTAAATGAACAGAATGGGCATATTTACTAGTATTAATTAAATACCAATTACTCTGCCAAGTTTAAATATGTTTAATTACTGAAACTTTGTGAACTCGTGACGGTCTACAAAAAAAGACTTTATTCAGGCAAATACTTTTTTCTCTGTGCACAGGGATCTCGAAAAGCACTAGAGTAAAAATACAAAAGTTTCGATCAAAGACTTAGATCAATTTATATATCTTTACAAGGCAGTCTAGGTCTTCGTTCTTTATACACTACAACGTAGCCAGTTAAGTCACTTATTATAAACAAATAATATTTATTTATGCCTTAAGTAATTGAAGGATTCCAACTCATGATGCTGTGAATTTTACAAGGTGCCGCAAAGAAGAGCGCGAGTTTGGCTGCTTAGAAAACTGGTTCAATTTTATATGGTAGCTATATGAAATAGTGAACCAATTTTGATGAAACTTTACACAAATGTTCTTTGTAACCATTATGTAAAATGGAAGATCTATGTCGAGCTTAAACTTTACACGGGAACAGACTAAGGGCAGTTGGCATCTTCAAAAAGTTACAAGATTTTGATGACTACAGCTTCTTTAGCAACAGTTTGACCTATAGGTTGATTTTAGTCGGAATCCTGACCAAAAGTGTTAACTTTTAGGTAAAAAATATGTCTTAGGTTGGATGTAACGAGTTTTTTTTCTACCGACTACTTGGTTAAATAATTCTAGTATGTACTTGTCATAAGCCTGATTCTCATATAATGCATGTTCTACTCGATTCTCGTTTGTGATACCTTAGCGTATAAAATATTTTGTAAAAATGCTTGTTTTAGAAGAAAAATATAATAGTTTTAGTATATATTGGAGCTTTTCATTGTTTCCCGCTCGAAGTTTTGCAAAATGCTATTTTTTATTTTTATGTACTATTTACTATATATTGCAATTTTTGCTGGGTCGTTATATATTCTTATTATATGTATTATAATTATATTTAGTTTTAACAGATAAAAAAAGAAATATATACAGACTTAAGCTGACTTAGCTTTTCAACTGAATGGTTAATCTTTAAAAATATTAAATAAAGTTTACAATAACAATATTAATTCGTAAAGCTGATCAATTTCTTAAACTACATCTTAAAACTAAAACTCTAACTATAGATTGATACTTAAGAGTACTAACTTTAGGTTAGCCTCAAAAGTACCAATCCTGCGAGATTCTCTAATTGTTGCGTAACATAAAATTATGTTTTCTAAAATAAATTAATGAGGCTGACTTTTGCCCGATCATGAAGACGAGAGGTCGAGTAGTAGAATGGCAGGTTAAGCATCATTTTAAGAAGTTTGTTTTGTGCTGTTTGCAGCTTGGCCTGGTGACTGACGTCACAATCTGCCCAAATTTCACAGCCATATAAAAAAATGGGCGCAAATATGAGTTTAAAGAGAAGGAGTTTATTCTTAGTTGAGAGATGGGATTTTCTGTTAATAAAAGGATACAAGATCCGAATAGTTCTATAGCAACTCGAAAGAATATGTCAGTTAGGAAACTCTCAACTATTTTAGTTATATAGACTGGAGTGCCACAAAATATTAGTTTGTGAATGAGACCGCTATGTCACACTGTGCCAAATGCAGCTTGCACGTCCAGGGTTACCATACCAACAGATTATTTTTAACGTAGTCCTTGAGTTTTCTAAGTGGGTGGATACGTCTAAACCAGAACTGGGTATCAGCAAGTATGTGGTTCTTTTCAATATAAGAGTTAAGTCTAACCTTAATATTGCGCTCAAAGACTTTTGAGATACCACTGAGCAAACTAATTGAACGATAACTTTCAGGTGATGCCAGTGGCTTATTAGGCTTGGGAATGACAATTATTTTTGCTAGTTTCCATTTTAAAGGATAATAGCCTATCAGCAAGCATTTATTAAAAATTACAGATAGAAACTCTAGTGCAGATTTTGGGAGGTGTTTAAGGCAAACATTGGGTAAGTTGTCGGGGCCAGGCGCTTTCTTTATTTTTAACGAGTCTCTTAAATAGAATTTGGTATTAATAATGTAGTTTTGAGAACAAACTTTTGGGGAGCTTGTGGAAACGGTGCCATCTTGCAAATATGCGTTATTTTTGTTATGTCTAACCCAAAAAAAAGAATTCCGGACGTTATAGAACAAAAAAAAATTACCTCGACTGGGAATTGAACCTTAATCGCTCACAATATATATATATATATATATATATATAAACAGTGAAGTTCGGAGGACGCACCATATTAAAATGGGACTTAATTTGTGACAAGAGGTACATTCGGCACATTAAATTTCGAGTAGAAGGATTTGTTGGAGATGGGAAAATACATCATACCTACATACCGAGAAGAACATGCCAAGATTTCAGTAGCATAATGTGGACGTTCTTGAGGTGCCAAGAGATTGCGTAAGCCTCAACCAAATTTAGAAACTCTAGAGTGAACTTCAATCGGAAATTTAACAAAAAAAACCCAGTTATAAGAAAAGTTACCCTAAATAGACAGTGCCCAGAAGAAATTAAAGAATCAAGAGGGTATTAAATGCGTTAAGTTAGTTAATTTCGAAAGAAATCTAAAACTAGCAAAATTTTAAATTAGCTCAATTTTAAGATCAGCTTTGAGATGTGTAGTGTAGTTTTGCATTGAAAAATTACTAATTCTTTGAAGAATGTTGAAGGAAAATGCATGAAAACCAAGTTTAATTGAAAAAAACTTCATAACTATTACACAGACCTACAAATACCGGGGTCATGTCGGAGCATATACTTTGTAACTTTAAATAGCCATAACTTTGCGAAAAAAAATCATAAATAATCGCTTGAACTTTTAAATTAAAGGGTAAGAGTTGTACTAAATGATGTAACTGGAGTGACAGACCAAAAAAATTTGTTTGCACCCTGTACATAACCTCAAAAGTAGGAAAAAAAAAACCCCGTTTTACGTGTACATAACCTCAAATTTCTTAAAATCCTGATGGGCCAATACTGACCAATACTGATTCTACGCAGCAAATTACTTCGGAAATAACCCTTAGCTTTCCAACAACTAAACCATGTTGGCCTGTGTTATTTTTGCCAGAAGTCTACATTGCCACAAATTTATATAGGGTGGTCGGTCCAATAGAAAAATTTATTTTGAAGCTACGTCGATGACAAATGTTCACCACAGCTCATTTTATAGACGTCCACCCGACGACGAAAAGTTTTAATAAAATATTTTTTTACTCTTGGATGGTAGCTGGACGATTGACGTAATATTTACATTTTAAAAAAATCTCATAAAAATAAGTTTAATGCTGGCGAATTGCGTGATCTGGCTAACCAACGGACATTTCCAAGACGCGATGGGCTAAAAATAATCAGTTAACATTGAATGGTATAGCTTCGAATTGATGGTTATGGTGTCGCCAGCGTCATTAGTAACTTCTTGAGGATGCTTTGGCTGTTTGATACAAAATGCAATGAGCTTCAACGCTGAAGATAATTTTAGACAAACATCCCTTGACCATTTATACACAAATTTCATAGTGCTCTTGAACCACTTTGATGCGGTCCTTCATCGTGATAAATGACAGATCTTTAAAAAAAAAAAAACAAAAGATGATTGAAAACCAAGATGGCGTTTACTTTCCTGCGGCTATGAAATTAAAATCTAAACTCTGCGTAAAACTTAACCCCAACTTTAGGCCGCAAAAACAAAACCTCTTGATTGTTGTTGTGCAAACTGCAATAGTAGGTTCATTGTCTTTTATTTTTTTGGATCCGAATTACCTTCAAATGGTAGTGCAATGTGGTGTACCCTTTGAACCAGTCCAAAAAGTTGGCTCCCACGAAAGAACTGCAACAGTGCAGAGCTGTTATGCTTAACAGTGGCCATAGACTGTTATTAACAGAGCGCTGTTAAGTGTCGAAGTTTTTGCGCCTGCGCAGCAACTGGCTTAACAACTTCGTACCACGCTGTGTAGTTGTGTGTATCTGCGTGTGTAGCTGCGTGTAGCTGTGTATGTGTGTTGAATGTGGCCTATCGGGTTGTTGTTATTGTTGCAAGACTGTTGCTGCCTGTTAATGTTAGCCGCGATGTGTCGCCGCGTCTGTTGGCTACGCTTTTTGGCCACAAAATGAATTCAGTGCAACGGCGACTCTTGAACGGTATTGTTGGTTTAGCGGTTGGTTTTCTAATATTTATATATTTATGTATTTATTGCCCACTCAAATCGTGTAACGCGCCTCTGAAGTTGTTGTAGCTGTAACCAAGGCAGACAACAAGAAATAGTTTAAGACAGTAACACAAAAAATTTGCATACAAGTTGAATTTTTTTTTAAACATTTTGTTTTACATAAATTTTTTTTTTGGTTTTTTTTTTTTTTGTAACGTGCTACACATACAAACAAAAGAAGAAGAGCGTGCAACACACGTTAAGTGCAAATATTAAAGAAAAGTAAGCGTAACTTTGTAAAAAAAAAAAAAAAAAATGCAATGAGTAACAAATTAAAGAAAAATAAAAAAGAATGTATTTGGAAAATTTGAGATGAGAAAATGTGCGCTGAAAGTAAAATCTAAAAAAAAAAAAAACAACAAAATTTTGTATCTAAAGTTTTTACTTTCAGCTGTAGCGCCTGTTGTTGTTTTTGTTGCTGGGCAGTAGAGCAAATCTTTGAGGCTGCGCATGCGCGGTTTGTGGATTGCGAAACTGCAGCAACAATTTGACGGCAACCTACATTTTCTTTGAAAAACAGCTAATAAATTTTCCAAATGTATCGCATAAAATTTATAACATGCTAATATTATAAATCGTATAAAACAATATCAGAGCGTTGCTGCGATCAGCGTCTCAGAGAGCATCCAGAGAGTAGCAGCGAAAAAGACACCCAAATATACAACGACAACAAGTGACCGTAACGTAACAAACGCAACGACAACTTCAACTTCAACAACAACTTTAACAACAACAACAACAACAAAGGCAAGCAACAAGAAAACAACAAACGAAAAAGCCTTGCCGCCACACTAACAAGCGCCAAAATGCTTCCGGTAAGTTTGCAATAGATCTCGAAAAACGTTTTAAGAAAAATCATTTTGTACGCAATTAGCTTTGACTGACTGACTGGAAAACTTGCAGCTCTCCTTTAGCTCTCGCTCCGCAGCGATTTTCTTCTGGCCATAACGTAAATTTTTCGGTTTGGTTTTGACCAAGTTTTTCGCCAAAGAGGAAAACGTTGTCAGCATTTCCTGCGTACACGTATGCCGCATTTTTTTTGGTTGCTCCACATTTCGCATATAATTTACTACAAACGCGTTTAGTAAATTTTTTAGTTCACATAAATTTACAAAAAAAAAATTTTTTTTTTTTTTTTTTGTTATATCATCTGAACATTTACAATACAATTTGGCACAAGATTTGACTCATTTTCATGCTAATTTGCTGGCCATGGTTAAGTTTCTTTCAAGGCAGGTCTTCCTGTCGGCCTTGAGATCACTGCATTCCAACGTTTTGAAAGCGAAAGTTGCATTTTAGCCAAGGACAGCCTGTCTGCAAAAGGGCTTAAAAAGGCTTCCCATTTATGCTTAAGGAAGTAAAAATACATCTTTTTGTATAACTGGCTAGTGAAACTATAGTGAAAACGCCGAAGTTGAAATGCTCTTCAAATAGAGCTAGCCATTTTTTGACAAAACAGATTTAGGCTAAGATTTAGAAAAAGTTTTATTCAAGAAGATAGCTTGACTTAAGTAAAATATGAGAATTACCAAAGAAAGTTACACCCTGAGCGAAAAAGTTAAATAAAAATAAGTTCTAACTTGTAAGTATTACTAACGAAAAATATTTAAAAGTTATTAAATTAAAGAGTTTACACACGAAGAAGGTCGTAAGAAGGCGAGATATCTGACTAAAAAGCTCAGAGTTGCCAGTTTTCGAGAGCATCTAACTTTTATCATTTTTTTTACAAAATATTGGCATTTTATTTTCAACACTATATTCAGATTTCTTGAGTTAAATAGTTTTAAAAAAAAGTTATTACTGCAAAAAGTTCAATTGAAATATGAGTAACGTCACGCCAGTTACAAGCACTATTAAAAAATAAACGCGAAAAGCTTTTTAATCAAAAAAATTTCAGAAGTAATTAACATTATTTCAAGTCAAACAAAAAAAAAAAAGATTTGTTTCAAAAGACTTGCCCAATTCGTAGAAATTTCAATTTTCTAATCTAAAGGCCCATACGCAGTTCGACGGAATGACAAAACTTCATATAAAAAAAAATCCCATTTGGAATATACCATTTTTAAGTCAATTATATTTTATTACTGCAAAAAGTTCAATGGAAATGTGCGTAACGTCACGCCAGTTACTACGGCAGGTAAAAACAAAACTATAAGAGCTTTTTCGATTTAAAAACTTGCAGTAGTAATTAATCTTATTTCAAATCATACAAAAAAAAAGATTTTTTTTTTGCGATTTTGTAATTCAAGTCATAACTCCTTTATATTTAGTAGTTTTGCTTGTACCTTTAAATATATTAGATCGATTTTCATGTTTTTCACTTAATATAGTGCTATATTGTCATATTTTGTCGTACAAACGTAACGTCACGCCAGAATAGAAGTTGCCATATGTTAAAAAAAAAAAGATTTTTAATTTTGAAACTTTGCCTCTTTTTTATGTCTCAAAATTTCTAACAACTTAGAACATGACGTTTTTATCCTTCAGCTCTTTTAATTGTTCTTTTTTAAAGTTTCTTTCCGTCATTTAAATTTGAATTTTTTTTTTAAAACACTCTTCGCTAGATTTTAAGCTCTTTAATTTTTTAGTCAAAGCGCCTGCTAGGTATACAAGTATTCGAGGTTTACTTTTTTTAGCTGTTGTACCGGCTTCTATAATGAACCCAGTACGGATTCCGAAAAAAATTACTTAGATGAAGGGCTACAAATTTCAGTTACAATGTTAGAGTAGTATAAACACGATGCTAAAACATGTTAATAACTTTTAAGAAGCTCAGATATTTCGAGTAATCAATGCAGAAGTCCAGTATATTTCTCTAAATTCTCAGCTCTTATGACGTCATTGCGATAAATCATTAGCATTAAAAATTGGTTTTAATTATGATATTTTAGTTGAGATTGTTCAAAAATCTCGATTTTTTCTTATAGAAAAGCTAAACGAAACCATATCATCTAAATATATGATATTTTAGGCATCCATATGCTTTCACATAGGCTAAGGTAAGTCCACATAGGCAGAATTTTGTGCAATTTTGCAGTAGAGCTAAAGACTAGATCCGATAAAGAAAGGATTCTTCTTTCAGAGGATTCTTCATCGCTAAAGATATGATATCTCAACAGCTTACAATAACATTTGGTAGAGGTCAAGGCTATTAATCAATAAAGGTGTTTGTTCAGATATATAACTAGATCCAATAAAGAGAGAATTCTTCATTCTGAAAATACGATATCTCAAAAGGTTAAGCTGTGACCTAGAATGCACAGCGCTCTCTCGACTATACTCAGTTGTAAATAATTGAACACAGCTCTTTATTATCTAGAAGCAATTCTTACGAAGAAAATTATTCGATCTAGAAACCACGTTAGAAATCTGAAGAAATCAACTTGCCAGAAAAATTTGTCCAAAATCATGAAATGGTCTTGGAAGGTTGACAAGTGAGGAATAGGCATCTCATGGATACAACATATTAATAATAATTTTTATTAAGTATACGACAGGTTGACTTTTTGTACAAGCGTTACAAACTGCCTACAGAACCTAGTATGCCCAAACGGCAACTTTTCAAAAAGCATACAAATATCTTGTTATATTTTGTCTTAAACTTGTAGACTTGATTTTGTCCAAAAACCGTACAAAAGCCAAGATACATCCAAATAGCAACAATAAAATGTTGCTCAATAGCTTGTCAACCCCAAGACGGCAGCATTCTACAACTGGTTTCTATTTTTTTTTATTTTAATCTTTTGTTCTTTTATTTCTTATACATTAGTATGGAGACTTCTTCGTTCTTTTATTATTCATATTGGATTAGTTAATTTCGTTTTCGTTTGAATCATTTTGCATTAATGCGTTAAATTAATTTGCGCAGCAATAACAACACAATCCTAAAAGCCACAAAAGATAAATAAAGACTAAGCCAGACAATCAACTAACTGAAATTCTAGATGAGTTGCAAACTTGAAGTCATAAAAATAGTTACTTTCAATATGATTGCATAATTAATATCTAAATATAATTAAAATTCTTTATAGTATGTATCACCGCTGATTAGTTGCCACGGCGGTTTCATATCTTGATCTTAATGGCATAAAGTTGAGCACAGTGTGGATAGCTTGAAGCACTCTGTGCGCCTTAAAAAAAATTATAATCGCAATTTTGATATTAATTTTTGATAAAAATTTTATAACGTAAAAAAAGTTTAACAAAAGCGGTTTTTTTTTTCACAAAATCTTTTTGTCTCGAATGGTCACAGTCAAGACCAGATGACGTTCCTGTAGCTACCTGTGCTTTTCACCACATTCTTCACTACGTGATACCAAACGATGACAATCTTTTTGAATTCCCGTCATAAGATGATGTTCCTGTAGGCGCCTGTGCTCTGCGCTACCAATTGATACCAATTCTTCACTCATTATCTTTATTCTACTTTTTCACCGAAATCCTTCAAAAACCGGGAAAACGGTAGCTATTTTATCCACATGCCGGACATAGCCTAGAGCAGAGTCTTTCATTTAATCTGCTGGTCTATGTCAAGATCTTCGCACCAAGATCATCTGTGTCTTCATCAAAAATTTGAAAGATCGATCGTCGTCTCTTCAAGTCGTCTATTCCGCAAGTGCAGTATCTTGAAACAAACCAATTTTTTAGGAATTTCTGGATTATCTTTTTATATAGCTTGATATCATTTTGTTTTGAAAATGAGACAGGTTTTTCACCAAGCTGAATGGATATATTTCTAGTTGACTGATCTCATCCATATCAAACCCTTCGATAAGTTGAACTGAGGATCTTTATGTAGTTTTGCTTAGTCCTGGTTACTTGCTTACACAAGAATCTAACAATGTTAATCTTTTTAAATCACAATTAATTGAAATTATCTTATCAAAGTAGATATCATTATGATAGGGCCAATGGACCAAGCATAGTACTTCGAAATTCTTGGCATTCTAAAGCCATCGGTTATGTTAGACCGTGACAGATCTACGACATCTGCTGGTTCTATTAAAATGTAATAGCTAAAAAGGTTTACCAATTATAATTGCAGCTTTTCTAACAACAATTTTAGTTTCCCAAATATAGGGTGCCTTTTTGTAGCAAATCCGCGATTTTGTCGGTATTGGGCTTTTGTCACTATTTTGTAGGAATTTTCCTATTAATTCCAAGATATTTAATTAACTGAAGTACTACATAAAAGCCACTTTTCCAACACTAAACTACGACAGCATTATTTTAATAATTTATAGACTCGTTACTCATAGAGTAAATAATCATATAAAGCTCGTCTAAAAGACGAATGGACGAATTTTTACCTAAAAAGCCAAAACCATGCAGACAGATCCGTATATTCGATTCTCTGACGTCTGATCTGGCTGACATCTCCGCGAACCATAGAGAGATACTTAGTTTTAACAAGAGATGCGCATACTTACTTGAAGATAAAGCTTATTCAATTGAGTTCTATTAGCTTCACTAAGTAGCTTTCAGCCATACTATCAAAATTTTTATAATTCATTAAAATTTTATCGCCTTAGATTAAAAAATTTGCGCATTTTTTGCCAGCTTACTTTTTATAACTCCATTATAATTTCACTTTGAAAAAAACTCATTCAAATTGAGCTAAAATTTCGATTTTATTATTTGCCTTGATCCTAAAAGTATTATTACTATTTAAAAACTGTAAGCGTTTGTCTTATATTTTATTTAAACGTGTCTGCATTGCTTCCTTATTTTTATTTTTTATTTATTTTTTTTTTTTTTTAACATTTTGCTTACATAATACTCTAATTTGGCAGTTTCAAACTGATTTTATTAACACCTTGCAGCGTGCAATTTCCATGCTAATCAACGCTGCCGATAAAAACTAACTTTCAAGCACGATTCAAAACTTAATCAACTCAAATCAAATGAAAGAGAAAAATAAAAAATTAAAAAAAAAAATGAAAAAAACATTTGCTGCATATTAAAACTAAATAAATAGTAATGGTTATAAAATTAAACACATGCTGTGCATTAATATGGCACAAAAAAATTCAATTTAAAAATAAAAATTTTGATAAAATGCGCAACATGCGGACTATTAGATACCCTACTGACTGCTCATTAAATTTTATTTAAAAAAAAGTTTAGGAACGAACATTTAATTGTAAACATTGTGTTAAAATTTTTTGGTGGGAATATTTGGTTTTAAATAGTAAACAGCTGTTGCTGGGCTCTGGGGAGTGGATATACCGAAAAAGTACTAAATAAAAGGAATTTTTATATAGGGTATTTTATGAGGCAATTTTTATAAAAATGAGTTTTTTGTGAAACATGAATTAAGTTTTAATTGTGGAGATTTGAAGACTTAATTCGAGTTGTCCATGATTTTTGGCATGTCATTTTTTTTATATTGGCTGAGTTTAATCAAACTCAGTCTATATTGTTATGTACCTTATTTGTACCAAATTATTTGCTGATTATAATATTCAAGGATAGATCGTAAATTTATTAAAGTTCTTAAGTAGTCTAAGTTCTAAAATTCAGATAGACTTTTGATATAGCTGTGGATTACTCTGCTTTCTTTTGCGGCATTTTTGCATTATTTACGAAATTATTTATCCAAAAATGAGCCACATCACTATAGATGATCAATTTTCAACTGCTGCACATATGTATATATAATATGTACCTATTATTATATGTCTCGTCCTCATAATTTTCAACCTTACATTCTTTAGACGACATAAATCTTGATATTCGTCGTTTTCGCAACAATTTTATAAATTTTCACCAAAAATAGGCGCTTTGTTCAAAAAAGCACAAAAGCGCCATCTAGCGGCAGTCTAAAAATAAATGTCAAAAAACGATTCCTCGATCCCAAAAATTCCCGTATACACATTTGGCTAAAGAAAAAATAATATTCTTTTGCTTGTTTCATTGCAATATTTACCTCGATTTTCAAATATTTTGGAAAAATACATAATTTAAAAAAGTTGCCAATTCGATATTTATTTTAGAGCTATGATTTTTTGCAACGACCCATAGAATCATAATAGCGATGCGCCTTTTTCGCAAAAAAATATATATATACTATATATAAAAAATAAATTTGAATAAAAGGGGCTGTGCAAAGATTTAAATTGAAAAAATTTGGAGTGGGCCCAAGAAATTCTAGTGTTGGGAAAGCGCCCCCTTGGAGGCAAGTGAACAACCAGAGTAGAGATTGGGCTGCCCTTATTTACGGGTCTCGCGGGTATCTAACTTAAAAGCATTGCGTCTTAAAATCGAATTTCATGTTTTTCGGTTTCAAATAAGCCTCAAATTCAGAAGAAAAAGCAGAAAGGCAGCAAAAAAATAACACAAAAAAAAAACTTTGTATCCAAATTGAACCGATTTTATTTTCTGACAATAAATAAAAATTCATTTTATCGACCGACCTCTTAAAAAATATATAAGAATTTCGTTTTTCTCATTTTTAGAAAGTATTTATTTGTTGAGTACAATAACGATTAGGTGACTTTTATTTATCTTCAAAATAGCAAATCGGAATCGATTAATCGTCAGACTTTTTATCACATCGGCGAATATAATATGAAAAAAGCACCTTTTTAGAAAAAAGAAATTTGTAAAGGCCCATACGCAGTTCGAAAATTTTCGAACGGAATGACAAAACTTTATATAAAAAAAACCCAAATGGGATATCCCAAATGGGATTTTTTTTTTTTATATGAAGTTTTGTCATTCCGTGTGAAATTTTTCGAAATGCGTATGGGCCTTTACATAAAAATATAAAATTAGGTTGGTTTGATTAAAAAAATTTGAAATTTAATATTCGCGACTCGCTTTTAATAAATTTACCTAACTTACTTAATATTTGTAAATTTTGGGACTGGGCCGCCGCGACTAACCGAAATATATTGAAGCGCACCTGAACTTTACATTAAATTATTGTTTCGTGTTTGTGCCGGGCCGGGCCTTGAAATTGCGATCCGCACCCACTTTAAAGTAGAGCATAAGACGCAGCTTCTGACAACCTCAGGAGTAGAGGAATTGACTACAGATTTTGTATACCCTTTATCTTAAGCTACAAAGCTTGTGCAAGTTGAAAATGCATGTTATATGGAGAAGGAAATGTCGGAGACCCCTCATAGGGGTCAGGGATCAGGCTGACCAGGCAACTCTACTTAGCCATTAAAGTTTATACGTTTGTATGCTAGAGCAACCAAAACTTTCGAATTAGAGTTTTTTTTTATACCGGGAAAAAAGTTTTTTTTTTATTGACCAATCGGTACTTTTCTTTATGATATAATCAATCAATTTTGATAAAAAAAAGCTCTAAAAGCTCAAAATTTGTTTACCATATCTGCATACAAAATTTAATTATGGCCTTAAAACCTTTGTTTTTTTTGAGGTACTACATAATATCTATATGGGAGCTATATAAAATAACACGAAAATCGAAAAAGTCAAATTTTGAGCTTTTAAAGCTTTTTTTTTATTAAAATTGATTGATTATATCATATAGATCCCAAAGGAACGATTGGTCAAAAAAAGGTTTTCAGGCAGAGGAAGATTAGAGTGATCTCTAATTTTCTTTAAATTTTATTTTCAACGTAAAACAATTCAGTTAAGAATATGGCTTGGTGACTCTCCAGCATGTGGATGCATCGCATGCCCCCCATATCAGAATGCCCTGTTCTCATACCGGCAATGATCATTTGCAGTGAATTCTTAGTTCGGACCAAGTTCTAATAATATCCGTCTTGGATATGACTTCAATGATTTCTTTTTTCTCCTTTTTTTATACACGTCACCTTCTAGTTCTCACATACCACATCTTTATTTTGCATCAACTCAATATATCCGACACTCTTTGTTTACAGTGTATAAAATATGGCAAAATAAAGTTAAGTAAAGTTTACTCATCATATCTGATATGTAGCTTAATTATCTATAAAAAACTATATTTTAGCCATGTTTTAGACCAATTTGAAAACTGTTAACATCCGCTTGGGCAGCGTCCCACGCAGAAAACTGCTTAAGGCAAGTTAATTAAAGTCAGAGGAGCTCTTGAGCAGGGCACGCATAGGCATATTGAACAGATCTATATCTGGCTCTTGATTGTGTGTGTGTCTGAATGTGTGCATGTATCTGTGTGAGCTGTGGCCAACTGCGTGCAGCTGCGTGTTACTTGCGCGTATCTGTAAGATACTTTTGAAGTTTTTGTTGCGTTACTCATGCGTTGATTTACAAAAACAAAATCTTTTTTATTTTTACTCGAGTATCATGCAAATTTGTTGTTGTTTTTGTTTTTGCTGTAGCGTTGCGCATGCGCAAAAAACTTGTTTGGCTTTTGTACAATTTTGGTTAGATTCGGTTGTCTGTTTTTTTTTTTTTTTTTTGTTATTTTGGTATATATTTGTAGATACATTTTATATATTCGTATTTGATTCAAGAGTTAAGATCTATGGCAGCTTACAATTTTTTGGCGTGTAAACAAGTTTGCTGCGCATCTATTTTAATGTATTTATGAGTGTATGGGTTTCTTTTCTTTTTTTTGGCTGCGACAAGTGTAGCCAGCGTCAGCGCCTTGGTCAACCTTTTATTTATCTATCATATTTTTTTTTTTTTTTTGCTCATCTTTAAGCTTACTTTTGATGCTGTTGATGAGATGTTGATGTCACTTTTAAAATATTTTCGCTTTGCCATAATTATTGAGTTATGCTTTATTATTATGATTCGATGTTTCAAATTATTTTGATTGTTACATGTGCAGTAGATGATGTCTTGGCCGCTAGCATGGCGAAATTATAAAGATATATGGCTAACACATTACGTATTACGTATACGCCACCGGGCAACGCATTTTGTTCACAACACATAATCATTCTGTTTATGTGGCCATTATAAAAAAAGCTACACAAAATTTGTAGAAAAACCAGATAGTAAAGTCTAATTTTCAACACCAAAATCTAAATTTCCTTGTTTATTGCCAAATAGCTTTTTCTTTATGTAATGTCTAAATTTTGCTATTTTTTTTTAATTATTTGACTATTTTTAAGCAAATCGAGGCAAGTTTAAAAATTTTTAGTCTCGTGCTTAGATCGTATTAATCGTAGGAACGTACAGAGACGCACATGGCTCGGAGCCCCTAGTTTTTTCAACAAAAGTGTTTAAAGGAAAAATATTAACTTGTACTCTTAAAATTAAAATGTATTCACGGCTTTGGAAACCACTGAGAAGATAACTCCTATAATTTAGATAGCTTCTTTGTGTGGTGGCCACTTCATAGTTCCCAGCACCTACATAATAATAGTGTCAAATAAGCAATAATCCTTGAAATTAGTAGACAATAAGCTCAAGCTGGGTATAAAATTTAGATTTTGTGAATTTATGAGAAACTTTCGAAGATACAATACAATGAAGATTGACCATGTCTCAAGCCATTCAAGGTCAAATGTCACAAAATTCGATGTTCTGCAATTAAAATATTTCCAGTAGCTTAAAAACATCTTCATTATAAAATCTTTTTGTAGAGCGTAAAATTCTGCACAAAATCCGTCTGCATCGATATCTTTTGCAGATAAACATTTTTGTTGGTAGACATACACTATGTATTTACATCAATCTGTAGATATAGAATATACTAAGAAAAAAATTGAAGAATTTCGTGCTCAAAAGCGAGCGTTTTGATCTTAAAACAAGTTGCCAAGAGCGATTTTTCTCTTATTGAGAGTAAAATTCTTACTTTAAGAGCGTTTTCTTATAGATAGAAATTCTTAATTTGAGAATGTTTAGAATGATTTTAAGAACAATTGCGCGTGATTGTAGTTATGATAGCTTTTAAGTCATAAATACTAAATTTGAGAGGGCTTAGAATTATTTTAAGAAAAAGTGCCCTTATAGAATATTTTGTTCTCATTGTGAGAATATTGTCTTAAACTTCCACCTATTAATAGCGAGCAAATTTTGTTCTTTTTCGTTTTTGACTGTTCCCAATTTCACATCTTTCTACTCATATTTCCCTTACTCTTTCTTAGCACAGCTCTACAACTTTCGATTAAAATTAAACACGACTAAGCTGTTCTTATTACGAGGGAATTTTTTTTTTATGCAAGACATGAACCATTTTTTATGCAAACCATGTACCATGTTTGTATACGTGAACGTATGGCAAAAATTTTTTAGAAAAAAATAATTCCAAACAAATATCTTAAAAATAATAACTAACTTGAAATTGGCATAAATAGAAGCTGAGACTATTAAAGAATATTTAAAAAATTATTTCAGTTTCAAATGTCTACGCTTTTAAAACTATTGTGCCAATAAAAAGTAAGAAAAATTCTTATAAATTATAATGTAAAAAAACTTGTATTGAGCAAGATCATATCTTGTACGTATATATACTCGTATATAGCTTCTGCAAGAGTATATAAAACACCAAAACCAAAAATGCACAACACAAAAAAGAAAAAAAACTACAGATATTGCATTAATGCAATGCAAGCGGAAATGAGATGTGCTGCATTAATTGCATTGAACCAAGCTGAAGGCGCCATATTTTGTATGCACGTTGCATTCACTTATGTACTGTGCACATGCTATACATATGTATATCACACTTTGTACATAAACACACCCTAGATGTGTGCTGTCAAGGGCCGCGGGCGTAAAATTGCAAATTCATGCAAGCTTAGTGAATGATGCGCCAACGCATAAAGCCATTGTTTTTAATGTATCTGTAGCTGTAGTTGTTGTTGTTGTTGTTGTTTGTTGTATCTCTTGTAGCTGAGTTGCACCCACAATAGTCAGCTAGCAATGACAATGAACCCTGACTCAGTCAACAGCTTAGCTTTGACCAAATTATTATAAAAGATACTTACAT
This sequence comes from Chymomyza fuscimana, assembly GCA_949987675.1. Classification (NCBI taxonomy): domain Eukaryota; kingdom Metazoa; phylum Arthropoda; class Insecta; order Diptera; family Drosophilidae; genus Chymomyza; species Chymomyza fuscimana. Next base: position 36,771,666 of record OX465090.1, on the reverse strand, counting down.
ATGCTTACAGATACTTTATAGCTATTAGATACTTAGTACAGACCTTCATAGCTGCTGGGCAGCATATAGCCTTGAGTTTAATATTTTTATTTGCAATTTGCATTTTTTGACAAAATCGAGAAACTGACACCTAAAACAATCAAAAATATAAATATAAAAACTATAAAAATGTGAATGCCTTTGGTAAGAAGTTTGACGCACGCGCCCCAGCTGACCGAGCTTTGGCCTTTTGGCATTTAAGCCAAAATAAATGAAAAAAGAAAAATATTGACACCGCAACTTGACTTGGTCATTAAGTACCGGTTTGGTCATTATAACAAACTGCTTGAAATTCCAATGTTTAAAACATTTTTAGCAGTCGCATCAGCTGCAATGCATGATGCTTTGTAATTGTATCTGCAAGATACACACATCCAGACAAACACACACACACACACACACACACTGGCATGCCAGACTTGTTGGAATCATTGCAAAATGCTTTCGGTTACGTATGCGGTAGAAATTGAACAGTAGCAAAAGTCAGCAGACAGCAGTCAGCAGAGAAGCGACGGTCTGGCAGAGATACACAGATAGACAGACAGACAGACAGACGGGTAGACGGTTAGACATCTGTACTAAGAGTTACAGATACAAATACTACCAATACAAACGCAACATGCAGATACACAAAGCAGTTTTAATGTCGTCGTAGTATGATTCAATTCCAAGCCCTGCCAGTTGCAACAACTGTCTCTGTAGTATTTATCCCTCTTGTTGGTTACTTGGTTGCTCTTTGATTTTCCATAGGTTTGGGGCCTTCGACTTTTTATGCCCTGCCAAATCATTAACACTTTGTTGCACCGGTTGCTTTTGATATTTGAGTAGCTGTTTGCCCACAGTGCTCTGTGGGGCTCGCTGGGGTTAAGCCGGCAGCTGATGTCATGGCTTCTGGCACATGTCTTCCACTTACATCATAAAACTTTGTTTGAAACATTTTACAGACAGCAAGTGCATCAAAATTTGGCATCTGATGAAGATACGTCGTTTCAGGGACACTCGGCTAAAGTTTAGCAAGTTTTAAGAACTTATGGTTGAGAATTAAAAGTTTGGCTTGTAGCATGTTATTTATGGTGGTATTAAGAGAATTGCCAAATAATGACAATGTATCTTTTTATGACGCATATGACACACTATGACAAAGCCTCTTGGGCTTGATTATTAAAAAGCTTCATGAGCAAATTATGCACTCAAAGTTTATATACTGCATTGGGCCAACATTTGGAATAATACTAGAAGAACACTAGAGAGAATTCCCGTATATGAGGTATCCAAAATACCAGTCAATTAATTTAAATTTCTTTATTTTCTAAAAGAAAGTATATTTCAACAGAAAGTTACACCGTGAAAAAAAATTAAAAACTAAATAAAAATATGTTTTAACTGGAACTATTTAGGAAAATAATCAAAAGTTATTATATTAAGTATTTAAAGATTTTCCTTTTTATCATTTCTTATTATTATTTTAAAAATAATAAAGTTAATTTAACTTATTAAAATTAAAGTCAAAATGGAAATTTTTTTCGCGCTAAATAGTTTAGAAAAAAGGTTACTAATAATAAATGTTTAACGGAATGTAACGTAACACCAAATAGTAGGTTAGGTTAGGTTTTAGAATTTCAAATTATACTGTTGCATAATAAAAGACTTGCCTAATGCGAAGAAATTAGCTATTTTGTAAACCAATTCTACTTTCTGTAACGTAACGCTATGCCTAGTTTTGCTAGCATCTTTTAATCGATAGGACCTATAGTTGTCATTTTTTTAATAGAATAAAAAATAAATTAATTTTTTTTTTCATACAAACGTAACGTCACGCCAAAATGCATATACCAAGCCGTTTTACTTTTTATTTAAGAAAAAAAATAATAGCAAGAAATCCAGAACAAAAGGCATCCAAAACCGCAATTAATTTATCTTATTTGCCAAAAGAAAGCAAAAATAAAATATTATATAAAAATATTAGATTTTGAGCATTCTTGATTTTAATTCTGAAAGTAAGACCAAAAGTTCTAAAGACAAGATTGTATTTCTATACATAAGACTTAATAATCTTGAAAGAAGATTTTACTTCTTGAATGAAGAAATGAAAATCTTCAAATTAAAAATAAGACCCAAAATTTTGATTGTATGACTGAAAATTGTCAAAGTCCACAAATTAAATTTAGATTAAAAGTCTTGAGTTAATCTTTAAAAATTTATTAATATTTAAATTTCAAATTTAAAACAAAAACAAATATTACTAAAATAAGACCAAAAATTCTTAAAGCTTGGTCAAACATGTTTTTAGAAAGCAAAACAAATTCTTCAATTGCTTTATAAAACGAAATTAAGATTTTAACTTATTTCAAGTTTTTCAAATGTTTTTGATAAGCATGTTAAAAATCCCAAAAATAAGTTTTTTGTCACTATTTTAGTCAAATTCTAATTTTCAACATTTTTATCGCTCAGCATTTTTTGGTCTAAAAAGCAGTTCTTCAATTCTGAAAATCAAAAAAAGTAGTTTTAAAATAAGCCTTAAAGATATTTTTTGTCAAGATTATTTAAAAACCCAAAATAGAATTTTTCAAAAATTTTAAGTTCACATTTCTTATCAGCTTAACTAACTATTCTTGTTGGTCTAAAAATCAGTCTTTTTTTTTTCTAGAAATAACAACAACAGTATCTACATATAAAAGCTATAGGTTGAAAAATATCATCAACAATTTTTTTTTCAGCTAAAGGTTTTCCGGGATGTCTTTTGAAGATGTATCAACTGCGTAGCTTTCATGCTATTCTGATAAGTTTAACTTCAACGATGTTTCAATTAAAAATGAAAGTTTCTTTAACCTTGCAAGCTTTATAATAAAATCGAATTTGTAGAAAGTGGAATACTATTAAGCTCGTCTAGGTGGTACTAAACTGGACATTTCTGTAGATTCGGAATGTACTGAAAGTTTCTTGAGAAATACGCCTGGGCAAGAGTGTGGAGTGTCTTTGACTCGTCTCAAGTTTCTCAAGACCAAAACTATAAAATAAATGCTTCAAAATCGTTCACCTAGTTATATAAATATTTATTTCTTATGTAAAGCATGCATTCCAAACATAATAATAAATCTTAAAGATGTCTTTGATTTAAACTATTTATATATATTTAGCACTAAAAAATTATCTAAATTATCTTATTCAATAGACCGCCAAATTCAGCTTCTAATGTTTATGCCGCTTTGTTTCATTTCTTATTATATCATCTGATATTCTTATCTCTCCAAATAGTTTTGTAAAAGAAACCTTTTAAGATGATCGCTTACATAAGCTCAGTTTCAAAGACTTCCCTTGACTATAGGTCAAGATCTTTACAGACATAAAAACAACAACCAACTTTTTATTAGATCTCTTGACCTAAATCTCTTTAAGTTCAAACAATGTTTTTTTAATGAGTTTTTAAACGTTTTCTTTCATACAAAACTTAAAACTCCTTTTGCTATGCGGCAAGTTCATCAAGACACTGCAAAAAAAACCTAAAAAAAAAAATTAACATCATAAATCATGAGATGAAAAAATGAAGTCTCATTAGTTCTGTTAATAAAAATTAAGACTTACAAATTTTTGGCTTTACAAGTAAAATGATAAAGTTATAGAAAGGTTTTTAGAGGTTATGAGTTTGTATCTTGACTCAATTAAGTCTACAATCAATTGTAAGCCAAGGTTCTCAGCAAGCCAAATATATAAAAGTTCTCATAGAAAACATAAAGTTCTCATGAGTAAATATGCTAAACTTCGTAGTAGAAATAATTTACGTTTGGACCAACTTAAGTGCTACTAATGGGAACCAACTACGATGAAGTAGCTCAAAAGATGCATATATTAGATAAAGTTAGTGTATCTATCATTATTAGCGTTTTTTTGTGTAGTCTGTTTACTTTGTGAAATCCATCTTAAAATCTCAAAACCTTGATCATAAATAATTTGATATAAAACTTATGCATATAAAATTATCTTATTTGCTGTCAATATAGCGACAGTTTCCGATTTCTTATAATGCTTTATTTAGCTGTCATATCTAAATGATATAATTATTATAATATTTAACTTGCTTAAGATACAACTGTTTTATTATCTATTATATGCTATTATTAACCAAGTATTATGTCCATTTTACGAGCTTAAGCTGAGAGATGTCACCCTTGGTGACAACCTCCAGACTTAGCCGCTGGTCACACTGTTCATATTACGCGATTTACTTTTCAATTTTTTTTTTTTTTTTTGTGTAACTGTAAATGAACAGCTCTGATTAGTGTTTTTTTTTTTTATGTATCGGTTATATGGCTGCCGCTAGCTTGAAGGTCAACTTGTTTTGCAGCGCTAAGTAAAGCAAAACCACGTTATAAATTAATTTATTAAGCAAAGTAAAGAGCAGAAAAAAAAAATATAATACATATAATATTAAAACCCATGCCAAATTGTTTTTGCTGGCATATAAACTTGTTTCCAAGTTGGCAACAAAAAACATTGCATTTGCTGGAATTCCTAAGACTGGAACTGACCCCGAAATCGCTTTGAAAAGAATGTGTTACAAATAAATCAACCTAACGATCGTACAACACAATTTACACAATATACACCTGTAATTTATGAATGGCTAAGCTATGGGAAATAGCAGCAAAATACCAAAGAGAGTCTTAGCATGCCATTGAGAGAAGCAGCTGAGAGCGTGCTCTTATTTGCAGGCACGTTCAGAAAGAGAACACGCAAAAGTGCAAGTGAGCGACATGCAACACTTCAGAGCAGAATTTCACTCTCACTTGATTGTATATGTGGCACATTCGATAAAAGGTCGACCCGTGTGGCCTCTTTGTGGTCTCATTCGGATTCTTAAAGATTGATTTATAAAATCAAAGTATTAAGTCATATGCCGGCAAAGCAAATAGCAAGAAAAAATTCTATAAAGAAAGCAAAGTATAGCATTTAATGAATTTTTTGAATGCCAGCTAGCTTCGGCTCTATTTTAATACCACAACTAAGATGACGTCTGTGAGGCCAGTTAATTCTCACAGAACCTACAATATACATACATATAACATTTTTTGATCCCTTGTTTACAATTCCACCAAACATTCTTGGAATGAACCTAATCGTCAAGTGAGGATTTGTTGTAATCTTCAAAAGTTAGATTTTAATAAAGTTTGAAAAAGCCGCAGAAGCTTTAACCTTTTATTAGAGTAAGTGGCGTCAGACTAAAGTAACTATGTATTACCTCTTAGTCCAGAAATAAGAAGGAGATCTACTTAGTAAGAAGACGACGCAACGTCTGAGAAAAGTAGCGCAAATAAAGATGGCTTTGCTTTAATTTCTTGGTAGCCAGAAGATTATTTAAAGTTAGTATTTAAAAACAAGCATTCCAAGGTGCACACTTTCAGCTGCTATAGCTATGCTAAGGCTATGTTAGGCTTTGATAAAACTTCAAGTATCAGACATATAGGCAACTAAGGAAAATCCGAAGAATCGATAGATATTATTTTTCAGGACTTGACAAGTGCAGAAAAGTTGCGCTACTGCTGACGTCACAACTACTATAGGAGTCAAGCTAGCGTGGGTGATGAAGGGTCCTTTCCCGATGATAGTGCGGACACGCTTTAACCAGCAAGTTCTACATTAGCTTCGAGCCACCGTTGGGTAAAGAATTAGCCAGTTTCGACAGGCCTTCTTTTTTTTTGTCTTAAGGCCCATTTTGGGATATCCTATTTGGGATTTTTTTTTTTATATGATGTTTTGTCATTCCGTGCAAAAATTTTCGAACTGCGTATGGGCCTTAAAAGCAAAAGTTAAAAAGCTAATCCATGCCACCGGGCCTCAAATATAAGGGCTTTTCAATTTTCAAGAAAATCTCTATTAATTTAAGGCACTGCCGTTCGGATTCGGCTATAAACTGTAGGTCCCTGTTCTCTTCGAACAGTTAATAATAGAGATCCCCATGCTCCACCTAGAAAAGCGACTGACAAAATAGTCAGTCAGGGAAATTAAAAAAAAAAAAAGTACCACTTTGTGTACAAAAAAAAAAAATACAGCAATCGGTCTTATCTATTCAACTATACATCAAATGAATATACGCATGGCGTTACGTTACAAAAAATAGACAGACTTGGATTGCAAAATCGCACATTTATATTGAGAAGCCTTTTGGTACACAACTGTTTTCCCTATTATTTGTAATGTTTGTTAATTTTGAAAGTTATTAAAAAAAAAAAATTTGTTTCCGGTTTTTTTGTTATTAGCAGCGGTGGGCACGAAAAATAACGGAAAGAGCCCTACAACAACATCAAGAAAAAAAGTCCTGTTACGGTCGCACAAGCAATTCTCGAGTAGGGCCATAAAACCATAAATTCGAGCGATTGCCCACATTGTGTATAATTTGTTATTGTAAACTATCGATTGCTTGTGCGAGTACACTGAACAAAATTTTGCAACACATTCAAAGACACAGCGAAGTCATATGAGTTTATTTGACAATTTTAACTTACCAAAAAAATTACTCGGTTTTACAGTTGCCAAAGTAACTATATTTCTGTTCTCAGTGTACTTGTGTGAAATTTTAGTCAACGAGGACTAATAAAAAGCCCCGTTACGGTCGCCTAGCATCCTCGAGTAGGGCCATAAAACTCGCACATTGTGTGTTGTTTTTTTTTAAATTCTCGTGTGCGTCTGACATAACGGAAAGAGCACTCGGAGCAAAAAGAGCCAAGGTCTTAGTATCTGGCGTGACGTTACTCAAATTTTCATTAATAATTTTATTAATACATTTTTTTAAAACTATTCAGCTCAAGAAAAACAAATGTTTTGTCTTTAGTAACTTCAATGAATATATATTATATATTTTTTTTTTTGATATTTATTTTTTATTGGCAATCAATATTGATGAAAAAATTATTCGCTACACAAAAAATATAATTTAGTGTATGATAATAAGAAAAGTGAAAATCATAAATATATATATTTTTAAAAATTCGCAAAATTCAAAAACAAAAAAAAAATGAAAATGAAAGCTGCCAATTGGATAAAAATATTAAACTTAAGCTTTGTAGTCATATTTCTGGCCATCTTGTAAGCTCAGTCGTGAGAAAATCTTCAAACTCTGCAACTTGATAACTTTTGAATATGTTTCTTTAGAGCATATTTTATTTTAATATTCAATTTTTCGGTCACAAATAATTTTAGTCAATGACCCCAGACTCAAATAATAAGCGGCTCAAAAGATTTGCAAACTAAGAAATATTCAAAGTTTAAATTCTGCGTAACATCTACAACGTTCTCTTTGTCTTTTTACTAATCCTCTCTTTAAATTCTAGAGAAAACTTGCTTTTTACACGCTCCGCTTTTCTTTCACCATGAACTTTAGTATTTTATAATTTTTACAACAACATCGACTGTTTCTGGTTTCTCAAGGCATTGCCCAGAAACAATCACTTTTTCTTACCGGTTACCACTTTGAACTTTCAATTCAATAAACTTTATAAGCCGCACAATTGTAAGCAATAGGAAAAACAACAATAAAAACAAATTAGCTGAACATGGCCATATTATTAACAATTTTTTTTCTTATAATTTTATATTTTTGCAATTTTCATTTAGCAAATTTTTATAGCAACCGACAATTTAGCTTGAACCTGAAATTTCGAATGTATTGCCCAAAAGCGAAGCCGGATGCGCCTGAAATTTTATAAAACAAAATAAAATAAAAGTAAATATAAAAAAAGTAAAGCTGAAAATTGAAAGTGATGCGCGGCAGGCAACAAGCAAAAAATGGAAATATATCAAATTAAATCAAAGTAAAAGAAAAAAAAAAAGAAAAAAAAACTTTTTAACTAAGCATAAAACGTATAAATAAATAAATAATATGAACACAAACGATATGCTTAAAGCAAAAGCAAAACAAAGGGCACAAAAGTTACATAATAGCAGTGAAAAGTAACAAAAAAGAAGAAGCAGCTGCAGCAACAGCAACAGCAACAAACGAGGCGATAACTTTTTTTTGTTTGCTGTTAAAAAATTTATTTGATATGACATAATTGGTGCAGGCAGACGCCTCTGCTTTTTAATTTCTAAAAAAAATGTGTTTTTTTTTTTTAAGCAAATTTTTTATATATGTGCACATATCATGTCTTACATATAAGAGCTAGCGTTAGCTTGCTAATTTTTAAACGGCTGCATTGTGTGCTTAAAATGTTTAAACAAATAAAAAATAAATAAAAAAAAAAACATGTGTATAAAACATAGAAAAATCTCTTCATCGACAACATTTGTTTTGCTAATTATCATTAGCCTGTAGCCGTTAATGATAATTGAAAAGTAAATGATGCGACTGCGTCTGCGTCTTCGGCTGTTTTTCAACTTTCGATTTCACTTTGAAGTGTGCTTCAAAAAAAAACGATAAGAAAACATTTTCCAATGCCTTGGGCACATTCACAGCTATTAATTGGCTTATAAAAACCTACAGCACTATTTTTTTTTTATAATAGTATCTTAAAGTTTTCTTAACAAGTTGCATTTTGGGCTCGTTCTGCTTTTCACTCGTACGCATGCCAATTGAAAGCAATTTTCGTATATGGCTTTTTAATTTGTTATATGTATCTTCGCTTTTGCTTTTCATCTTCGTTTACAGCATTGGCAGCACTTTCTATTCGCTGCATGATCTATTCATTTGGCACTTGCTGCTGGCTTGACGTAATGCTAGCCATAGCTTTAACAACTGTTAAACGTTAATGCGCTTGCAAATTAACATTTCAATTTTGGCCAAGATGCAAAACCAAGCTTTAGATACATTTATGTCAATATACCATCAATGTCATCAATTTGACTAATTTTACTTTCTTTTTCACCAATTTCTAAGATTTATGACTTGAACAAAGCTTAAGCTTAAAGTTTAGCTAATTAAAGTTCAAGTTTGGTCAATTTGCAGCTTAAAACAATTTGCATGCACTCGTTCACTTTCCCCTGTCAAATGCATAGCTGGGTGTGGCGTTGCCAGACCTGTCAACTTGCTTGCAGCTGCCTGATTGTGTGAACTGCAAGCGTTTAGCGGCATACGTGCTCGTGAAATGAAATTAAAACAAATAGTATCTCAAAGCTTGCTTTGATTTCAATTGATTGCGACTGCTCATTATGGCACTTGTTTGTATCTTTTGCTAGCCAAAAACCGTGCTTGAGATACATTTGAAATTTATGCGGCTTGTTCAAGCATTACTTCAATCCGCAACTGTATCTTTTGCATAAATATTTCAACTTATTTATAGCTTTGACATTTAACGTTTTGCGCTGCTCTGAGTCATTTTTTTTTTACTTGGGTATTTCTGGCATAAAAGACGCATTGCGTCAAATACGCTTTGGTTTCTAATTTATTGCTAAATTCTTAAATTTTCAAATATTTAGCCGCGCTCATTATTATTTTAATGTGGCGTAAAATGACATAGTTTGACTATTTCCTTTTTGATTTGCAAATCATTATTTAACTAAATTGTCATGTCATCTTTGGTTTTTTGGATTAGTCAAGTACCAGCATTTGATGAATTATAATTTTATAAAATGGTATCTCAAGGTTACGCGAATTTTGCAATATCTTTGTCATCATTTCAAATGCTGGGCTTATCTTATGCATAGTGACTGTAAAAGCTTTTATTTATACTTTTAAAGTTTACTAATGCATAAATTTTGTTTTTAAAAATATTTTTTCGTTTTGGCAGCCATAAAAATTCGCCCATGAGTGCGAAATTAAGGCTTAATAATACACATTATTATGTTAAATTTTTCTTTAACTATTATTAATTAAAAAAAAAAAAAAAATCCATATAAAATATTTGTATAGCTTGACCAATGCTTTGGCAACAAGTTTTGGCCGTTTAAAATATTTTATTTTGAAGCTTAGTGCAAAGGAAATAAGACATTAGTATTTATTATAATTATAAAAATGCTACCAATTTAGCGCACGGAAATACTTAGTTAAAAAATTAAATTTCAATTTAAAGAATTACAAGTTATGACGGCACAACTTGTCATACTCTGTTATATCTTGCAGAGTTGATAAAAAGTGTTCCAGCGCAAGACAGTTCTCAACTTCACATGCGAGAAAGAATTCAGGGACATGCAAATTATTAGCCATGTGGACATGTTCTTCCTAAAGCGTAGCAAGCCTTCATATAAGTAATATCTCGTTTTTGTTTTAACAAATCTAGCCATTTGCAGATTGGCAATGAAGCGAAATTATCTTGGGAAATTAAAAGGAAATTCTGTCAAAATTTGTGAATTCATAAATAGCTTGCAGTCATGGGACCCCAATTTAATACGAAGTATTTTTTTGCTTATTCTTTTTCGAGACTGCTTTTTATTTCGCAAGAAATGACAAAACTCAACATAAAAAAAAAAATCCCAAATGGGATATCCCAAATGGGATTTTTTTTTTATATGGAGTTGGACCTTTAATAGAAAAATTTTGAATCAAAATAAAAAAAAATAAATTAATGAATAAACAATAATGTAATACACTTTTTTATAAAATAGTGTGTATCATTGATTATCATTTTTATATAAAAACAATGTAAATTTCATTAAAATTTATGAAAGCTATAGTATGCTTAGTAAAAAAAAATAAATACTAAATAGAAACAAATTATGCGCAATATAGTATTTAAAAAAAAAATTAAACAAACTATTAAATAAAAATTATATTCAAAATGGGAATTAAAAAAAGAACAATCGGATGTGCTCCGGAAAACGAATACGAAAATTTTATTCGGATTCGTTTTGAAACCAGGTGTTTGGTGCTGCCAATTTCATCAAAACTAAATTATTAAGTGGTTTGAAACCGAATGTTTGGCACGAATTGGCAAAATAGATTTGAAAGTGTACGCATTTTAACCTAATATAATTTTTTTTTAGTCTTTGATTTTTTCAGTTTCTATTTATGTCAATTTCAAGTTGAATAGTTATTGATAAACATTTTTAATTATTTTTTCTGAATCAACCAAAAAAATAGCATGCACAGCTAAAAACAAATTTTTATATGGTTCATCTCTTGCATAAAAAAATGTTCATGTCTTGCCAAAACGGTTCATGTCTTGGAATTTCCCTTTTAATAAGAATAGCACAGTCGTGAAAAATTTCCCTCGACATGTGTAGAGCTATGCTAGCAAAGAGTATGGGAAAAGCCAAAAATGTGGAATTCTGAGCACGCGAAAACGAATCCGCATAAAAATGGTTCGTTTTCGTTTTTCGCGTTCCGAAGCACGGCCGAATATAACAAAAAGCAAAATGTTACAAAAAATTTGCCTTCAACCGAAATACCCTTACGTAGCCTTTAACCAAAATTATTTCTGCTCCAATCGATACACTCACACATACGCATACTTAATTACGTTACGTGACGCTTTTACTTTATTTTGCTTCGAATTCCGTTCAAGAACTTTGTTTCAAAAAAAAAAAAGGTGGGACAGCAACAGTCCAGTTATAAGGCACTAAATCGAGTATAAAACAGAATATCTGTACCGATAATGGAATATATTTACTATTACCAAGTTTCTAAAAATATCCAAGAGCAGTAGTAAAATATTATTTCCTTCATATGAAACAATTGAAAACGCTATACAATACAAAATTATGCAAACTAAATACTAATCTTTTATTTATTATGTGTATAAATATTGCCCATGTCCAAACTATGCATAAATAATATATTAAAACTCTCGAATTTGGCAAATAAACATAATTTATGTTATATGAGTAACTTGGCAGACATCATTTTATTAACTGTGTATGCCAATCTTACTTTATATACTAATGTAGCTATGTAATATCCGCTTCCATGTGCTGAAGCTTAGTAAGCCAACGATGCTGTCATCCAAGCGTTATATAAAATATTTCGCATTAATAGCAAAATCCTTTTGGGCCAACATATTTTGCTGCTTTAGATCAATCAAGCCTTAAATTGAATTTTTCTGCTGCAGCGCGCGCTATTTTCAATTTAGCCCCCAAAGCAGCTCTCAAGCTCAGCAAAATTGCCACAAAAAAAAAAAAAAGATAGACATACAGTTACACAGACCCTAGACGTATGCTCTGCCTGAAATGCTCATTAAAATTATGGTGGCTAATGGCATTAAATGGAATTGGGCGCGCTCACTTGGCCCTAATGAAGTTGGTTGGCTTTTGGGCGCCAGCTAGATGCCAGATAAAAGGGGCCGCTGCTTGGGGGCTAGTAATTTTAAAGTGCTTTACGCTGCCATTGTTATGCATTCTTTTTATAAAAGTTTATTTTCTATATTTGTTTATTTGCAGGTAAGTTCCAAAGACGCATTAATATAATAGCCAAGATCAGGGACATGTACAAGGTAATCAAAAAAAAAAAAACAAAAAGAAAAACGCACACAACATGAACTTGAGTGGTATTTAAGTTGTACAGATATTAAAGATATTCAATTACAATATTTAAACATATTTTGCATAATTTTCATATAAATGTAGCTTAAAGATATTGTATCTACTTGCCAACACTTTGTTTTTGATTTATTTTATGTACGCTCAATTAGCATTTCTCATTTTCATGTCTTCATTTCTTAATATTGATAACATGCAAGAGGCGTTACAAATTTCGACAGCTTTACGGCCAAATGGGCGTGGTGGCCTTGACAGCAGTTAGCAAGATTCACACAGTGTAACAAAAAAAAAAAAATGAATTAAAAATATATATATAACTACCAACTAAACAAACAGATAAACTTTCTGTGGCAAGCAACACGTTTAATTTCACAATCGGTTCGTGGTACCACCATGGACAGCACCACCCGATGCAACACCCTGCCCCACACTCTCCAAATTGATACTGTCAATCAAAATGCATTTTATGGTTTTATTATATACATGTGTGTGTGTGTGTGTGTGTGTGTATGCTTAAAGCCACTTCAAAACCGCTTTTGCTGTAGATCTTGTGGTCATTATACACTTGAAAAGGTTATATGCAATCTGGTCTTATAATTGTAAACCATCAAAGGCTCTCACTCTCTCGCTCTCTGCTGCCCCATGTTCCCAGAAGAAACCATAAGATTGTTGTAGTAGTCCTTGATTCATATATATCTGTGGCTTGCCGGCATAACCAGTTAAGTCAATTTTTAAACTTCTACAATCTACGGGCCCGTAAGTTAACCGCAAGTCTGGTAGAATCCCACGTGCCTGACCCCTGGGCTGGTGGATGGCAAGCTACAAATAGCACATTAGTCTGATAAACCGAATTATAATCGAACAACTATCTCGCAATTCCTGCTAACCTGCTAACTTGAGGTTAACCCCTTTAAGTACATATCTCTTAGAGTCTTTAGGAAGAGAAAAAACTTTCTTCAGCTTGTTTAGCAAAAGAGATTTTATGGTTTATCTGTTTACAAGAGCTAGTAGCCACTTTCTCATAGTGCTTAGGTGTAGACTGTACTTTAAGTGCCTACAAAAAATTGCCCTCCTTAGGTTTTTCCATTTTTCTTAAAGGCCTATACGCAGAATACAAAAAAATTTCGCACGGAATGACAAAACCATATAAAAAAATCCCATTTGGGATATCCCATTAAGTTAGAAAAAGTTCTGAAAAAAAACGAAGAGAGTATACATAACTTCGAAAATAAGTGAAGATCGAGCTCTTGATTTCTGATCCCATTTTTGAAAGCAGTTGAAATCACTTTTGAAATTTAAAAAAAAAAATCGTTAAGAAATGTTAAAAAAAAAAAATCGAAATTCAAATTTTGAACTTTCATGGGAAAACAAATTGTCTTTATTCGTTTGGAAAATATGGCTTGTCAAAGAAAAGTCTAGAAAAATCGAAATTCTCTATTATTATCTATATATCAAAAAATTCTCTAAATCGAAGAGGTCAACCTAAAAAATGATATATTTTCAGCGATAAATATTCGCTGCTTAGTTGCAGTGGACCAGCTGATAAGGATGTCACAATCTATGGATGATCCCAGCCAAAATAAAATTAATTCTACCATAAGTAGGAATTGGGCTCTTCATGTTCTACGATTTAGCCGTTCGTTTTATGAAATCTGCAAAAGTATTGCTTTATATCCCGCTAATAAAATTTCGGTCAGCTCGGGTAGATGCCTTTTCTAAAACCATGTCCAAATATTTTGCACTTAATCCGAAGTTACTAACAAGTACTAATAGGAGTATTGGCTAAACGATGATCGATTTTGTTAATAAATTCTGCTTTCCGTAAGGAAATTTTAAAAAAAACTTTTTTTAAACTTTTTTTAAAAGAACTGGGTGCGTAAAATTTAACCAGAAAGTGCTTCTTGTAGACTAGTTCTTCGCCTGCATTTAGGACCCCCCTTTCCCTAATACAGCTATGCCTTTAAGCTAAAATTACGGAATTCCACTTAAAACAAACTATTTGTAACTCTGCTTGTATAAAAGCTACAATGACCAAAATCGGTATATAGACTCATATAAGCTTGGATACACAAATTCTTGAACCTTGTGCGTATAGCACCGCCCTGGTAAAAATTATTTGTTGATCTCGGTTTGTTGATTCCTGCAAACAAAAGTATAAAAAACCTTTTATCTTATGAGAATAGCTTATCTTTACTGTAGAGTGTTGAAACTCAACACAGACGTTAGATACAGTCAACAAACTATAGTGTATAAAATAGTCTGGATAACCCGACTCTAAGCAACCCACTTGCTTCACTTGGCTTTGTGCAGCTTGTTGGCTTTTCTTTTTATGGTCACACATTGCCGCTGACGTTGACCCATAATACATTGATCCATTGGCGAAAGATTTCATTATGATGCTCAGCTCTAATCTCACCCACCGTTAGATATGGCCAAAGTGGATCGCTGGGAGTACATTGCCATGGTTGCTAGTTAGCAAATGCTCTTTTACATCCGGCGCGGGTATTGCAACTTTCGCTTTTTGTATGTTTTCGGCTCAAACTGTCACGCCAAAATGTTATTAAAAAAAGCCATCCTCGACTTGGTTGCTTGGCTAGATGCTGGGCGAACTGGTTGAGGAGATGTCATTGACTGTATGCTGATATGGCAAACGGCCAACTGACTGAGTGACTCTTCTCCACGTTTGTGGCTTAATTGGCATTTTAGTTATCTTAAGTTTTTTAATTTGTCATTAATGAGACGCATTTCACCAGCATTATGGCCAAAACCGGTGACCAAATCAATGGAAAGTTCACACATTCTGTTGACTTGTCCCGCAAGTTCGTGCCATTCTCGTGGCTCGAGAGTTGAGCAACATTGGTCATGGCTTGTCTAAGTGACTGTTGTTCTGCTTGCATAATTAGGCCCGTTGCCGTTGTTGGCCTATGGCTATGATACGAGGGTAGACTGAAATGTTAGTGGATTGAACAAGAAAACTATAAATTGAAGAACTGCTGAATTGGACTACTACTGAATGAAATGTATATATAGCCTTGGCCGATTGGTAATCTCTGCAGACCTTAGGAAATCCGTTGTTACTTACCAGCCTGCTCTCGTTTGGTAGCTCTTGTTGGCTATGATTCATTTTCAAACCGCAGTTGCTTAATTGAATTGCCTGGCTCATAATTCATTTGGCCAGCGAATTTCACACGCTAATCTTGAATCTATGAAATCCATGGATTGTTGCCTTCTTGCTTAACAATTTGGTTGTTGTTGTACTAGATGTTTTTGTTGTTGTTGTTGTTGTTGTTGTTGTTGTTGTTGTTGTTGTTGTTGTTGACGTTGTTCTGCAGCTTTCGCACGCTTGGCTTGGCATAAATCCTGCAGCGTTTTCAACAATAAAGACATTTAAATGCATTTTAGCCAACTAAACTTATCGCTAGACGCTCATCTTGGCCATTGTGCTATGCAGTCAACAACAACAACTACATGCTCTACATTTCCAAAATGTCAAACGCTCCCATTTTGGCTGAAAATTTTGGGGTGTGTCGCTTCATATCATATGCAAGCAATACGCATACGCATACAGTCAACATGCAATATGCAACATGCTACATGCAGCATCCACCAGCCACATTGATCATTGACAGGAGGAGCAGCTGCAGCAACACCAGCACCAGCAACAACAGCAGCAGCAGCAGAGTCGTGTGTCAGCCACAGCCAAGGGGCGTTGACTTTATGTGCCAGAGCCTGACCTGTGTTCTCTGTATGCCACGACATGACGTGACATTACGTGACATGACGTGCAGCATATTCTGGCAGCTTGTCGCTTTCTGCCCGCTTCCTACGTGCATCATTGCAACATCGGAAACTTCCAGTCTGTCCTCTGTGCTTCTCTGGGCGCTGCTACGCCCCGCCTGGGACTCTTACGCTCTTTGAATTTTAAGTCAGCTAAACTTTAAGCATTTTTTTTAGCCAGTCATGTTTTTGGTTCATTTGTGGCACGTACAATGCGTGTTCAGTTCTAAGTGCCGCCTGGCCGGAGGCAACATTAGCCAAAAAAAAAAAAAAAAACCAAACTGACAGCATAATGTTTATTTATTTATTTGAATGGGCCTTTTGTATGAGGTGTCAAAGAGGTTTCTACAATTGATCATTCCAGCAAGTAGTATGTTTGTTTTATCCAAGTACAAGATACATGCATATTATATGAACTATAATCCCAGAATCAAAACAGGGGCAGCTCTTTCTTAAGTAGCATTTGTTTGTTTATGGGAAAGAGTTTATGAAAAGTTTATTTTTACTGACCATCTTGACACTTATGACCTTGCCGAATTGCTCTATCCGATAAAAGATACAAAATCTTAGCTGATGTCAATTCATATGCATATCTGGCTTTGTTACCACATAGTAGAAATCAGGATCATGTGAGCCCAATAAACAAGACGAGATGACTTTTTCTCAGAAATCCCGCATAAACATTACTACCTTAAATACGACTACAATTCTCAAGGTATCAATAAAAATCATTGACAACCATTTTGAGAATTTGTTAAAAAGAGACAGGACCGCATGGGGCTACCCGGCATATCAGGTCTTCGCAGAAAAGACTCCCAGATTCTGTCACAGAAGTCGGGTGCATTCTGTTGGTGCCCTGTTGCAACTCCAAACACCTTGCTATTTCCGTTCTTGTGTAACCGCAGGAGTGTGGATGTTCGCTAGAGACTGCAACTTGGAAAGAGTATTCGAATGATGTGACAAACGCACACTCGTTCTGCCTTGATACAGAGTATAAAAAGGAACAAGTAAAATTGTAGAAACAAAAAACTGTACAAAATTTTCTCCAAATGTTGCCATAGAAAAATAGCAAGTAAACCGAAAGACTAATGAAAATTGTGAAAAAAAGAAAAAGTGAAAAAGCAAGAAAGATACAAAAAGCTGAAAACAAAACGACAAATAACGATTTTCATTAAATCAGCGTGGGTGAGCGAAGCGAATTGGGAGTAGACCCCGCGATACCCATGTTATATGAATGACTTATCACCATGACAAGATGAGTTACCAATTGGGTGTGCGTTTTGTTTATTTGTACTTCCGTGTATCACATTTTTGTATTTGTCGATTTCTGCTAATTCATGTAGATGAATTACAGATATATATCGAAATTGTAGCGAGGCGCCACAAAAGGTTTTAAATTAAATTAGTTTTGTATTTTAAATGCACAGACATTATAAAAAAATTACGAGTATTTGTAGGGCATTTAGGAGAGCTCTATGAAGCATCAAAAAGTTGGCAACAGTACTTAGGGGTTTTTTATGGAAATGCTTATAAACTCAAAAACGAAAAAAAAAAGATTTTTTTTTTTTTTTTGAGCTTGTTCTTTTTCTTTATTCCATTTTTTTGTGCGCAAAAAGAATTGAATGCGATGCGTTTGTCAGCAAACAATGCTGCCCATTTTTAGGCAATTGACAGCTAGATGGTGCAAGCCATTTATTGTAGATGGCGCCAGCAGTAACAAGACATTTTTGTTAGCGCTACAAAAAAAGGTAAATGTGAAACTCAGCTGTTTGCTTACAAATGGTCAACTATAGATTGCTTTAGATTTGTAATGGATATGAAGGCTTCTTGAGCGATAAAGCCAGCTCTTTTTGTTAAAAAAAATTACGTTGAATGAGTACAAAATATGTAACAATCCAATCGATAATTTTTTCTGTAATTTTCTGTAATTATGTATTTTGGTACCACTGTTAGTTACAGCTGTGCGAAATCTCACGTCAAAATATTCATTAATATTTGAGATACGCTTCATTCTGTGAGGTGCTACGATAATCTCACACGGCACTGGTGAGAATACTCTTCGTGAGTATTTTTTCAAAAATTCAACAAATATCGTTCCGCAACCTGCTTATTTACCTGATTTATCTCCGTATAACTTCTGGCTGTTCAGCAAACTCAAGAGGCCGCACCGGGGACACCGTTTTGACTCGATTGAGATAATAAACGCTGAATCGCAGAAGGCTTTGAAGACCATTCCGAAGGAGGACTTTGCCAAGTGCTATGTTAACTGGAAAATTCGTTGGTATAAGTGTATTGCAGCGGAAGGGTATTACTTTGAAGGGGATAAAATAGATTTAGATAATAAATAAAGATTTTTAAAATATAAGAAAATACACCTTTTTAACTTCTGGGCCATCCAATTCGTCAAGAAAACTTGAAACACTTTGAATATGTTGAAAAACAAAAATTCAAAAATTAATTAAAAAAATTTTGCCAACTAATTTCTTAGAAAGTTTTAAAATTTAATTTTTTTTTTTTTTAATTGGCCATTAATTTGCTCTTATTTGATTTCTATTTAAATATTGCTAATATGAGGCCCTATGCTCCAATGGGAGATAGAGAAAATTACAAGAAAACAAAATGTACAAGTTTTTAAATACTCAGCCTGAAGGCCTACGTTGCTCTGGCACAATAACAATATATTATCTAAATAAAAAAAAAATAAAAAAAAAAATACTAAAAATTAAGACTTAAGGCTTAGTTTTAGATTACAATTTTTTTTAATATAAAGAGCACATTGCGCTCAATTGCAATTTTTGATAAAAATTCATATTTATTTATTCATATCTTTATTTAGTTATATTTTCCTTAGGTGCGTAACTGGAGTACTATAATTCTATAAATAAAAATAAAATGATGAGAATCCTCAAAATAATCAATAATCAGCTGGTTAATCACTCAAGAAAAGCACTCGACTTAATCTCAGCTTCAAGATAGAAAAATATGGTAGACGAAAAAATTTAAGAAAATATTTAAAAAAAAAAAGAAAGAAAAAAATATACATATTTTTCATTTAATATTTGTTAAATACTTTTAATGTGAAATGTTTGCGTGATTTCCTAAGAGTTCAGAAGCTCTTTTAGGTTGCATAGTAAAGGAAAAAAAAACGTATTGAATTATTAAAAAAAATCGAATTCGATACCAAAGAACTAAATTTTATTTAAATGCATATATTATACGTATTACTACGCCAAATGTTTTGCGTATAATATTTAAAACAATTACAGTTGAGCTATACTTAGCTATGCTTAAAATTATAATAAAAACAACCGCTTTTTAAAAAAATTTATCGAAAATTATGATATTTAAGTTAAGAATACGTTTTGTAAAAATCCTATGCACATATTCGCCTTTCTCGATTTTATCCAAAAATTGACTTTTTAGCCATTTGTGCAAACTAAAAAAAAAGTTACATACACGCAATAAAAAATGTTAAGTATACGCATTTCTCGACTTCTTCCCAAAATGGCCCATTGTGCACATTAAATCCTTTGAATTATAAAATCACGTATACGCAATGCATCCTTATATGAGCGGTTAAACTAGGGATCATCCATAAACTACGTGACGCTCCATGGGGTGGGGGGGTGGTCTGGCGAAGCGTCGCGATCATATGGAAAATATTCAAAAATATTCCGTCACTGTGTCACAAGGGGGAGGGGAGGGGGGGGGGGTCTATTTTGACGAAAATCAGCGTCACGTAGTTTATGGATGATCGCCTAGGCGTTGCCAAATCGATTAAAAATTTAGCGCAAATGTTATGCGTGCAAATCCACAAACTTTCAGCACTCTGCCAGCATTTCTCAAGTTTTACGCAAAAATTTTGCTATTTAGCCCATTGTGCAGTGGGTCCAACATATTTACAAAAATCTTATTTGCTCAATGAAACCCTTTTTAAAATGTGCTCCCCAGAATTATATTCACAAATTTTTTTTTTTAAAGGTTCGATTGTGTTTAAAAAAAAAAAATTAAGATTTTTTGTGGTTATGTTTTAAGCATTTTTAAACAAATATTTTTATAGAGCTATTCTAAAAACCAATATTGTCTAATAATCTTTAGAATGAGCGACTTGTAATCTTTAAAACAAAAAATTGAAAAAAAAAACAGATTAAAACATAAATTATATAATAACTTATTAAATGCATATATTTTCATTCATATGACAAAAACTAATGTCATTTGCAAAAACTAAACAAAGTCTGACCAGTTTTAAAAAATTTACAATAACTAATGAATGTCTTTGGTCAATTCCCAGCTATATATCTTTTGTTTTATTTTTTTTTTGTTTGTCTTAGTTGCAGTTTCTCATAACTGGCTTCAACTTGTGGCAACTATAATGCAAATGTCAGGCAGCACTTGGCACCCCAATTGTAGGTCGGTTTGTCATTCTGTCAGTTAGTCAGTATGTCGTTTATAGCGACAATCAAATGGCCATTGTGCTGAGGGGCTCAAGTACAACATACTCCAATTTAGACTGTGGTAACAAAAGCCATGGCTGATTTATGAACAATTTTAATGGCCAACAGTTTCACACACTAAGAGCTATCAGTTTTATATACATATATATATATATGTATACTATATATAAGACATGTTTATGTGCTTGCCTTAGTTTTTTTTCAAGGTTAAAATAAAAGCCAAAATCAGGCTTTATGCAAAAGTAAAACAACGGAGCCAAAAGACTTGCCCAGTTTTAGCTATATTTAAAAAAAAAAAAAACATGTATATTTTTTTATTTTCTCTTATGATTTTTTTTTTTTTTTTTGAGTGCAACGCGCACATAACTACAAAAATTGCAAGCATATACGCAATATTATTAATTTTTTTTTTGTTATTTTTTTTTTATTTATCAGTTTATTTTTTATGCAGCGTAATGCAAACATGCGGCCGCTTACGTAAACAGCAGGCTCAGCTGCATAGGCTCGAAAAAAAAAAAATAAAAAACAAAAAATATGCCACATTTATGTGTGTGACAGTGTGTGTGTGTGTGTGTATGTGTGTTGCAACTTGTCGTCGTTGTCGTAGTAGTCGTCAACAGCTTGCTGGCCATAAATTGTGCCACAGTGGCAACTCTTGTGGCTGCCACAAAGCGGAGCGTTGCAATTTTGGTGGCTCATTTTAAACGATTCTCAATTTTAGCCGCAAGTCTTGCCGTAAATTGCTGACAACGCAGCATAAAAAGCCAAAACAAATAGCCACATATTAAATGCAATGCGGCAAAGTCTATATACTCTTTTTATACCACATACTTAGGTGATCCAGATCCAGGGGGTCCTGATACAAAAACCAAAAATTCCTGAACCAAATTTTACCAAAGATGCGCTTTATCAGAAGACAGGCCAAGATTGTTTCATGTACCTATGTGGCAGACCAAAATTTTTTGGCTACTTAGGTAGTATATCCGTCTGTTCGTCCGTATGTACATTTAGATTTCGCAGACCATAAGAGTAAGAGACCCTAAAATTGTCCATCATATCCGTCTATATGTAGATCTCAAAAACCTTGAGACCAAATTTCAGCAAAAGTTGCGCATTATTGAAAAGCAGTTGCTGTTGATCGTTTCTTATCAAGGTACCAGGTTCGCACGTAGAAGAATTTTCCACAATTTAAAGGCTACCCAAAATGTGGCACATTCGTTTGCTATGAAAAAAAGTTCCCAAAATTATAAATATAGAAAATTATAAAGATGTCTTGGCAAAAAAGTAGTACAAGTATTTAAACCCACTTCCCCATAAACTGCAAAAATAGTCAACTTTTTTGCATACATAACCAGAGTAGAGGCATCAAATTTGATACATAGACGCATGTGAGCTTAACAAACACTGAAACGTTGACAAATTCACAAAATTCTCTATATTTGCTAATCCTTTGAAACTGTCTCCATGTTACCTAATCCATTAAAAGCCTAAAGGGCGGCTATGTTGCACTGGCTTAAAAACGTTTTATATTTTTTAATTAATTTCTACTTAAAAAAAATGAAATAAAATATCTATAGTGCGCAAAAGTTTTAGGAAATTATATATATATTCATTGAAAACCCCTTTCTCTGTAAATTGTTACAAGATTTCATTTTGCGTAGATATGTGAATATTATGTATATAAGCCAGTGCTAAAAAATTGCTTTTTAAACTTATGTGAGCCTAATTAACCAAAAGTTGCGACTTTTTCTTCTTAGCGTTGCCAATCAAATATGGCATTGGAGATACTTCCTTAAATGCTCTAAATTTTGAAGCTTTTTATTTCTTTTATTATTATGGTAAATGAAGGCTGTTGATTTTTGAAACAATTGGACCACACAGTAGCTAAAATTTTATATACTTTAGTACTTGCTAAGAATTTTGGCTTATAGCCTTCAAATTTTTAGGCTGATTGTCTTTAAAAATACAAATGATGGTCTCCAAGAGTATAAGCATGCTGTTATTACCAAAACAGCATCTTTTAAGCCGGTTTTTCATCCTTTTTGATATTTTGACCAGATGACGTATGAGAAACCCTTTACATATTCGCTTGTACGTAATATTATTATAACTACCGAGTAAAAAAAAATTTTTTTTTTAATTCGCCCCGATTCAGTATCGAACCTTAATCTGTTCAGATATGTCTAATTTGCCTTAGATGATTGTAACGAGTTTTTGTTCTAACGACTACTTGGTTAAATAATTATAGTACTTGTCATAAGCCTGATTCTCATATAATGGATGTTCTCCTCGATTCTCGTTCATGATACTTTAGCGCAAAGAATATTGTGTAAAAACGCTTGTTTTTGAAGAAAAATAGTTTTAGTATAAATTGAAGCTTTTCATTATTTCCTGCTCGAGATTTGCAAAATGCTTTTTTTTCTTTTTATGTACTATTTATTATATATTGCAGTTTTTGCTGGGTCGTTGTTTATTCTTCTCTTAAGTAGACTTTGGTATTAATAATGTAGTTTGAGAACAAACTTTCGGAAAGGTTGTGGAGACGCCGCCATCTTGCAAATATGTGTTATATTTGTTAAGTTAAACGCAAAAAAAAAAAAAAATGGTGGACGTTATAAAACAATCAAAAAAAAAAAAAAAATTACAAAACAAAATTGCCTTAACTGGAGTGTTAACCTTAGTCGCTTGACGTCACGACGTTAAGTCTTGAGACTCAGCCAACTGAGCTACCCTTATGCTTTTTGCGCTAAAGCTATAACTTTAAAATTGTCGAAAATATAGCGCTTTCAAATTGTTTGTGGGTGGAAAGATGCGTGGCCGCAGAAAAAAAAATAAACTTGTCCAGAAGTCCAAATGTCAAGTTTGGTTAGCGTTGTTCTTATATTCTCCAAGATCTGGGCGTTCAAATAGAGAAACACACATGTCTAGTCCAACTTCAATTGTCCTGCTGACCATAGTGGGTTAACTGCAGGAGTTCTCAGCTATCTCCTTAACGTACAGGGTATAAAAAAATTATCCATAAAGAAATCAACAGCATGCGTTACAAGCTTCAACACAAAATCGTAGTATCTCTTATAAACTCTATTTATATAGAGTATTACAAAAAACA
Source organism: Chymomyza fuscimana (assembly GCA_949987675.1). Taxonomy (NCBI): domain Eukaryota; kingdom Metazoa; phylum Arthropoda; class Insecta; order Diptera; family Drosophilidae; genus Chymomyza; species Chymomyza fuscimana. The sequence continues at coordinate 36,747,885 of OX465090.1, read as the reverse complement.
AATACTTTTTTAGATAGATTTCCAAAGCAAATTCTTTAGCTGCAACGCCTTCGGTGGGCACTCGATGAACCTTTGGGCGAATGCCACTTGACAGCTAAAACTTTTACAATTGGCATACAAAAATGGTCGCCAAAATGTCTGCCCAATTGTACTGTTATGCAGCTTTAACTGTCTATCAGCCATCACAGTTTTAGCCGTAATTTTAATTGCAAAAATAATCGTAAGGCGCAATTAAAGACCATTTTGGCATGCCGTTTAAAATGTTGCATTTGCCTTTAAGTACGTTGTATCTTGCTTGTATCTTGTTTGTATCTTGCTTGTATCTATAGGTATATGTTGTTGTTGTTGTCTTTTTTTTTGTATTGCTAATGTTGTTACTACCTGAGATTTTGCGTAAAATGCACAAATTTGTCAATAGTTTTATTCATTTGGCTTGAACAATCAAAGCGCATGCGAATTGTACAATCAAATTGTTGACAATTTTTGCTTGGTTTCTTTGCTTTTACATAAGCAAATGTGAAGCAACATCGATATAAATTACATGTATTTAAGCTATATATAATGGTTTGTACATAGGTACTTATTGATAAAGTGCACCTGTGGGCTTATTGGGGTCAGCCGCTTAATTTTCTTCAGTAGGCATCAATTTGAAAATTTGTTTAGGCAGTGTATTTATTTTGACGAACCACTTATTTTACAAATAGTTGGAATCCTTACTTTATTTTATTTTTGTGGTCTTTAGATAGAGAGCTGCACTAAATGTCCTAAACGTCGCACTTCACTACTGCACAGTACTTCCAAGCACTGTATTTCACTGCAGAGCTGACAGCAGAACAAAATGTTTTGATGTTCGTTTGCTTCAATATTTCAAAATATTAGAACATCAAACAAAATGCTTGAGTGAAGCAAATTTTCGGCAAGCATAGCGAGTGCACTAGTGCACTAATGATTTGATTTTTTGCGCAGCAGACATAATATTAAGCCTAACAACCACCAAAATCATGGCTTACAACTCTCTAGTACACACTCAAGCGAGCTTATCATTAGAATTAACAAGAATTTTTCGAAAAAAAATACTCTCAATCTCAGCAAAATGACTAAATATAATCATTTTAGATTACAAAATGTTCTTTCATAGCAATTCTTCAAACAGTTCTAGACATTCTAAAATTCGTTTTTTTCCAAAAATTATTCCACATATTCACAAATTAAGAATTATCACACAAAATAAAAAGCTCTTGAAATAAGAATTTTGAGTTCTTTTGACAAAATTTTTGTTTAATTCTCGCATATGAAACAAAATTTTGTATTTTTTTCTCAGTGTAACAAAGATAGTGTCATAAATTGAACTGATCAATAGGAAAGGAATAATATTTCATACAAATATTAAAAGTCACTTTCGTGATTGTTTTCACCCGCAATTTTTAAATTCTAAATATCATACAACACTGGCAATAAACTCAACCAGAAGAAAGCTCCAAACTCTTTTGGTCCTTAGTAATCTGGTAATATGAACCATCGAATAGACTGATTGACAGACTGTCTGTCTAAGTTAGTTTCTTTTCTTGTCGTCAATATTTTGGTATTTATTTTGGAGATCTTATCCGTTTCCCTCTTGTTATTACGCGTTTCTCAAATTTTTATACTAAAATACACAAAAGAACCACTTTTTTTGAACCAGTTTTTATGTTCACAACAAGGGAATGGCAAGTAATGAATGTAGCTCAGCCAGGAAGAAAGTAGCTTAGCCTAGTTCAGTTGCTTATTGTAAAAGTAGTTTAAAAAAAAATGATTAGGGGACTGGGAGTTATATGGACCAGACCATCTATGGTATCAATATTATGAATATGTCAATATTTTAACATAATCACTTCTTGGGGCTCACAGCCCATCGGATAATTTTTTTTAACAATATTTCCTATTAACTTCAAGTCACATATATATAAACTTCATATAAAAAATAGTTGTGCAATTTTATGTCCAAACGCTTTCGGCAAGCGGATGCAGATGAATAAACAAAACAGTGTTGTCCTATGATTTAAACGTTGTTTTATGCAAGATGGCGTCACCAAAGTGCACTAGATGGCGCCAGCAGTAGCCACAGCTGTTCTGTTTTGTAACGACAAGCAAAACTAATATGCAAGTATATTATTACGGGCTGGTAGAAAAAATCGTTGCGAGACATTTTTTACAAAGCCATTTACTATTCATTATTATATTATTATTAAAAATTTCGAGTCGATAGCCCGAGCTGCTAGCACTCTTTTCTTTTGTTTAATAATTAATATATAAATAAATATATAAACTTCATATAAAAAATAGTTGTGCAATTTTATGTCCAAACGCTTTCGGCAAGCGGATGCAGATGAATAAACAAAACAGTGTTGTCCTATGATTTAAACGTTGTTTTATGCAAGATGGCGTCACCAAAGTGCACTAGATGGCGCCAGCAGTAGCCACAGCTGTTCTGTTTTGTAACCACAAGCAAAACTAATATGCAAGTATATTATTACGGGCTGGTAGAAAAAATCGTTGCGAGACATTTTTTACAAAGCCATTTACTATTCATTATTATATTATTATTAAAAATTTCGAGTCGATAGCCCGAACTGCTAGCACTCTTTTCTTTTGTTTAATAATTAATATATAAATAAATCAATAATAAATAAAATATTATAAATTTCAACCCTTTGGCTTTTAGCTGTGCGTTGATCGTCAATCAGTCGGTCATGTTAAAAAGTTTTATATTTAGAATTTATTTTATAGTTTGATATTTAAAAAACGTGTTAAAATTAAGATCAAATAAAATTGAAAAATAATTACAGCTGTTGGTTTAATGTTTGGAACTTCAGCCGTTTATTAGACATAACTCCAAATTCTTATGCTTTAATTACTATTTCAAAGTATGTCATAAATAATGTGGTATTAAATTTAAAATAAATATTCTTATATTAATTTAATAGCTTGCTATTAGAGTTCATACATTAAAATTGACATTTTAATTACTGTCTATTTAAATGAAGACCATACTATTTGTGAAACTAAGGTCACTGAGACAAGCACTAGGTGCCTCTACATGGCCGAACCCAGACCAAGTTTTTATTTTATGAAACGATAAACTTTATTTTAGGTTTAGCAATGAAAACATTTATCTAACTCAATCAAAAATGTGTAATGTCAAAGAAGAACATTTTTTATATTGTATGAGCTAAGCACATGATGCTGAAAATGAAAATAGATTTTAGATCAAGATATGCACTTTTTAATATTAACTACTACGTATCTAAATGGAATTCTAATACCATTTCTATTAACTTAAATGAATTTTTCAAGCTAGTAAATTAAATCCAAAAAAAAAAACTGGTAAGTCACTGAACCCGCATTTGTTGAGTAACAAACGCTCTAATAATGGCTTTTAAGTACTGCTCCAATGACCCAATGCAGCATTTAACTCCTTGTCCATACAAATAAAGAAACCCAAAAATAATGCCCACTTAGGTAGAGCCAAGTATTATGGTTGACCCAAAAAATAAAGTTGTACTTAGCAGTCTGTACAAAGCGATTCCCATTAGAATGCCATGGAAGTGCTTGAAATGGCACACTCCAACTAAAGCCAAAGTATAAGCCATATTCCGGATATGGCTATGACGACTGCTGCATTGCGAATATTGAGTACTGAGTATCGGCATCGAGTATTGGTATTGTAAATCCATGGATGGCATAACATTTGGCTCGAGGGGAAAGCGTGCACCAAGTGTATGAGTGCAAATAAAGTGTACACGGATTGTAGTAAAAAGTATTGATGTATTGTTATATTGGCAAATCTTACAGACGAACGAGCCGCGATTGCATGTGAATCCATGGAATCGAATGGCACTCCCTAAAGGGCGGTACTTGGGGCTTTCGAGTCAAAACAAACAAGAGTAAAACAAAAGATATGAGATTGAAAACAGTTTGCAGTGTATATAAAGTTATTTAGCTGTTGCTTACATAAATAACCCAATCAAACACTTTTAAATTTAAACTATTTATTTGATTTAAACTATTTTAATAATAAATTTGAAAAACTTTATCTTTGCGTGCCCCTATGAGTTGCAGTATTTTTTCACAAAATTAATACCGCATACTGATTCTTTTATCTTGCACCCAAAGGGGCAAGGCGAAGGAAATGTGTGAGCCCATAAGTTATTTAACCAGAATGCTTAATCATAACCTTAATAATAAGTCAACCATGCCCAACCGTCCACATTAAGTATAAACACCTAGAAAAACCAAATTTTACCAAAAGATTCGACTACTCCGCATTATTTTTATATTCATTTCGATTTATTTGCCCGCTCCTCCTTTTCAGATTTCGAATTCACTAAAAAAGCCACCCTATCAAATTTTGGCATAGTTATATACCTTGATGCTAAGATTAGAAATATTTAAAATCGATATCAAAATAATAGTTCAAAATTTAAGACCACTTTCCCTTTTCCTGCTACAACATTCCACTTTGTTCCATGATTAAACAAGCTAGAGCCACAGAATATTGTAGACTCGTGTGAGTCTAATCAACAACGAAAGTTGACTTTTTAGGTATTGCAAAAAAAACCTATGGAAAAAAAATAAAAGCGAAAAAAATGTTTTTTTACCAAATATAAAGGTATAAGCACATTATGCGCCTCAAATTTTTTAAAAGACATCAACAAAAAAAAAAATTTTAAATTTAATTTATTTTAAAAAAAAATCAAAATCAAATAATTATTTGACCTAAAAATAAAAGTAATGAAATAATAAAGTAAAATATAAATTTGTATATAAAAATTGAAAATATATGTATATTTTATTTTTATATCAGAAAAACCCCACTAGGCTTGAACTCTTAAGAAATATGTATATATATTAATAGCATAAACTTTGAATAACTAATGAAGATGCAATAAATTGAATAGAAAAAAAAATTATTTTTATTATTTATTATATTTATTATTTTTTTAAAAAAATTTGTTTAATTTAAAAAAAATCATAAAATAACTATTGTATTATTTTCGGTTTTTTTTTAGTTCAAATTGAAAAACAATTTTTTTTTGCTTACCTTAAAATAAAAATTATAGAATAGTAGTTAAGTACGATTTTTTTTTAAATAATATAAAGATAAATATACTAATAATTTTTAATTAAAATTTAATTTTTTTTAAATATTTTTATATTATATTTAAAAAAAAAAATCATCATGAAAAAACAATTATATTATTTTCTTTTTTTTTTATTCAAATTGAAAAAGCAACTCTTTTTTGCCTAACTTAAATTAAAAATTATAAAATAGTAGTTAAGTAAGATTTTTGAAAATAATATAAAGATAAATATCCTAATAATTTTTAATTTTAATTCAATTTTTTTTAATGTTATATATTATATTTAAAAAAAATAATTTATAACTAATTTAAGGAAAAAATAGTTGTTTTTCAATTTTAATGAAAAAACAATAATTAATAGTTATTTTATAATTTTAATTTTATAAATTAGAAGTTTTTTTTATGAATTATAAGAGTTACGATCAACCCCATCCCTCACGCTCGTTCCCTTGAAGATTCGGTGAAGAATCCCACTGCCAACCGGACTGATTGAAATTCGTATCTGGGTTAAATGACTTTGATTTTAGTAGCATTTAAGTATTTAAAACACATAATATAAAATAAAAATTCCAGAGAGGCAGAACTTAAAAAAAAATTGCCCATCTTCTGATTCTTAAACTTTCCGAAAGGGTTATACGTTTTTTACTTGTTTTTAGCTTCTTCTTATAAAGAAAATCTGCAATTTTTTCGGTAACAATAGATTGCCTTGGACGTTCTCTCGAATCTTTTAAAAATTTGAATAAAAACAAAAATTTAAATAATGCCCCTGCTTCTTAAGGAATTAATTAAACATTATTTTTTTTTTGTTTTCTTTTGGTCCTAGGTTTTGATCCAATTTTTCTTTGATAATGTAACGATAATTGCTTCAAATATAATTTCATGAACCAAATAATAATATTTCAGTTGAAAAGATAAATTCTAACTCTGCTCAAAAGTTTTTGAGTTTTTTGTCTCAAATTATATTTTAGATTCCTTTAAAAATTCGTCAGCCAAAAAGTTGTTTTTATAAAATTGGGCTTCAAGTTGAAGAATATAATATAATACTACTATGTTGGGTAGAAATTCGGTTTAAAGCTATTTCTGGATCAACACTGATTATGGTGTGGTAAAAAATTCCTAAAAGTTTTCGCTTCAAAAACTAGTTGATCTAAATTTTTAATGGTAGATTTCTGGCTAATCGAAAGAATTCTTCTGCAATAAAAGACAGACCTGCTGCTTTCCGACGGAAATCGGTTTAAGTTATGTTTTTCTTTGAAATATTTTAACAGCTTCGTTGATCAACGAAGATATTTACTTTCGGACTGCAATTGGATTAAAAATAGTCAAAAGTTGGCAATTCGAATGCCAGACATTTTTAAGATATTTATTTTTAGACTGAAATTAGCTTAAAATACTTTTAGTTGGCAATTCGAATGGCAGACAATTTCGGTTCATTATCAAAAAAACAACTTAACCCCAACGAATCGGATTACTTTAAGGCATCCGTCACGCAAAGTCTTTGCCGTTTAATCTTTAGCCCATTTTTATATAATTTTTATGGCTACAGGTTGTAAAAGTGGAACCCAAGTTATAAAAATAAAAACTTAAGTTTAAAACAAAAAGCTCCATTAAAATCATGAAACCAACCACAAATTAACAAAAAACATTATTAGCCGAACCTGTTTCCCGACTTTATGGCAGATGCTGCATACCTCAGGTTTTTACCTTCTTCATTTTTGATGATGATACAAAGAAATTAATTTTTTTTTTTTTTATATATGCAAGTGGGGATGTTTTTTGGACAGATGAAAAGATGGCTTTAATGAATGAAAGATGGTTGATGGAAAGTGGTTGTATGTGTGTGAGCCATGCCGGTTTTTGGCCAACACATATGCACGTAGAGACACGCATATTAACACCCATCGAAGTGAGCTACAAGTTTTTGGTATTTTGTTTTTTTTTTTTTTTTTTTGTTGGGTTTGTTTGGCAGCTTATGTAATTTGTTTTCTGGCCAAAGTAAAAGAGAACAACAACAATAACTATGCAAGCGGGCGTCAGGTCGCTGTTTAAGCCAGCTTTTTCTACCATGTTGTTATTGTTGTTGTTGCAGCCAGCAATTTCTGTGTTGCCACACTTCGGCATTTTATTATACTAATATACAAAAATCCGTTTATGCGTTTTGTTTTTCGTTTTTTTTTTTGTTTTAAAATTAATTTTTATGGTTTTACAACAAAAATATTTATGACACTGACGCACGACTAACCGTTGGGCCGGCCTTAGGTACAATTTGGCTTTAATTTTTATGGTTGGGCACATTTCGATAAATAATTACGCAGGCTGCTAATATGTGCTCCAATTGGCACAAATTATATAAGTTTAAAGGGTGTTTTTTTAAGAGTTTTTTTTTCAGAAAAAAGTGCTAAACAGAAAAATATAGGTTCATTATTAATGATAAAAAACGATTATACACGAACCTTACGCGCATTGCTTTTAAAGAATAATGCAAGCAAAATTTTTCAAAAAAAATAAACGTTTGTGTGAAAAAACTGTAGACAGTCTACAGAAATAATGCTGAACAGTAGTATATCAGTATACAGTATAGTCTTACTTATTTGCTGCAATTAATTAAATACAAATTTTTTCTATGATATATTTTATGTAGTACTACAATCAAAATTCTCTATAACGATTTTTTTCAAGTATGCTGCTAGTACAATATTTTTTATATTTCGGTCTGTTCTTATAAAGACTTTCTTTATGGCTATTTTTTCTATGTAAAGGCCCATACGCAGCATGAAAAATTACGCAAGGAATGACAAAACTTCATATAAAAAAAAAAAATTGTTTGTTGAGTAAAAAAAAAAGTCCCACTTTTTTTTTATATGAAGTTTTGTCATTCCTTAACGAACAAATTGTTTGTTGAGCAAAAAAAAAAAGCAAAAGTGTAATCCAAGCAAAAATATTTTAATTTCTTTTAATAAACGTTGAATAAAATAATTTCTGTACAACCAATTTTCTATCTTCGCTTAAGAGAAGTTCGACTTTTATACATTGCTCAAATAAATAAAAATCAAAAAAAAAATTTTACTGCAATCGATATTGACTTGAGGCCTGTACGTAGCAGTTCGAAAAACTTCCTAGCTTCAGAAACTGCTCCCTTTTTGTTTTGGAGTTTCGGGTTGAACTGAAATCGCTCGTAATAAAATCAATATTTTTGTATTTATAAAATGTTTTACAAGGATTTTCTATCTACGCGCCATATTTCTTGCTTCCAAAAGCCTTAAACTAAGCAGATCATATTTTTTCCACGAAATCATGTGGCAACACTGTTTTATTCAGACCTCTGTGTGCTGCGCATTGAAGCAATTCGAGACCCTTTTTTCACAAGAAGTTCGTTCTGCTGCGTACAGGCCTTTAAGCACTATTTAGAATTCAAGCAGTACGGACCGATACCAGCCTATAAAGCGCACCAAGCGGACACCTGCAGTAAATTTACAACACTTAGCACCATTGGTCGTGAGTTCATCTTTTCATGAACACACAACAGCTGTCCAAATTACAGTCTGCTGTTTTGGCTGTCAAAATGCGTCTCTATTAAAGAAATTTAAAAAAATTTTCAAATAAAACACCCTATATGAACATCTAGATAAATTACATGAAGAAATAAATACAGCAAAAATCAATTAAAAAGGTAAAAAAAATATATGCTTAGTCTTGTTGGTATGGCGTTGGCTGTTGGGAGGCTTCCTTATTGCCAATCCCAGAGTTAAGCCAACGACAAATTTCTCACAAAAACTCATACACTTGCACAAAGACACACAGATACACACACACACACACATATTACTCCACGTGAGTATATGCATATTTCATTAAATTGAATTTGCATATGAAATTATGTAACTCTATGATTTCTAGCTGGTTTTCAGGTTTTCGTGCCTGTATGCGTTGCTCTTTCTCTTACTATCTCTCGCTCTGTGCCTCTCGCTCTCTCTGGTTTTTTTTTTTTTCGCTGCTGCGCTTGGTCTCTAGCGACCTTCATGGGAATTTTCGTTGTCTTGTTTGGTTTGATTGTTTTCAAGATTTATGCATTTATTTGCGGGGCGTTTTATTTTCATTTCGCGCAGAATTTTTTCGTACCAATGTCTTCGGCGTCTTCTTCCTTGCCTTTGTCATCGTAATCTTCTATTAACGGGGTTAGTATGTCAATGTTAGTGGCATGTTATGTTTATGTTAATTAACATTAAGTAACTTCCGCCTTTGGCAAGACGCAAAGAATAATGTTACGTAAAACTACGTTAAAGTTGTTTTTTCCTAAAACAGGTCAACAACGTTGTATTCTAAGATTTAAATTTAAACATTAATTTTGTTACACAACTAATTTTTTTCCAAAAATAGCTTGTAATTCTTTAAAAACTCGAATAAAAACATACAATTTTTTTTCTAAAGAAACTCAATTTTGTAGGCAATAAAGCAGACGATCTTTTGTTAAACTATTTTAAAAATGATCTCAGCTGATGACCAACTATACTTAACTTTAGGTCACGCTATTACCTACCGCTTGTGAATTATAAGAAATCAAGCAAAAAAAAAACTTTTTATATGCTAAAATGGTATACTTTGTATTTATTTACTTTTTCAATTATAGCTTTCAAGCTTTGTTAGTTTGTGAGTGTTGCGTGAGACGAAGGCTTGGCTTTGTTCACGCCCTTGCAATTTTATTTTTAGATCTTAAGAGTGTAAGCTTAAGTTTTAATATATTACATAAAAGAACTACTTGACTTCGTTCTGGATTGCCCTACACTAAGAAAGAAATTTCGAGCTCACAACTGAGTTTTTGAAATAGGATTTTGCAATGATTCGGTTTTTGAGTGCTTTGAAATAAAAAATTAGAACTTTTATTTTAAGATAATCTTAAATATTTTTAAGATCTCATATTTATTTTGTTATTGTTTACAAGGGCTTAGGCAAGTATGGAGATTTGCATTTCAGAAATATACAAAATAAGATTCAAACGAAGATGTAGATGGTCCGTATATCTACTTAATTAATTGGAATATTGAAGTTTTAATTTGTATAATAAAATAACAAAAGAAATTGAGAGACTATTAATATTAGGAGTTCCGTCTTTTGTATCATATTGTAGGATAAAGCATATATAAACATGTAGATTTAAAGACCTGTTGATTTAAAGTACATATTTAACCTTTTAACGTTTCACCCTTAAATTCTTTACAGTTCCGGCGTGGAGCGGCTTGGCAAACCCTCTTCCTGCTCTGTGCGCTCGCATTTTGCATCAATGGTAAGTGACGGCAGCATCCGCAGGCTGTCCAGACTAGTCTCAACTAGCCTGGAGTTGGCAATCAGCCTACACTTTTATACACAAATATATTTATGTATACACACACACCCACATACAACCAAACAAACACACATATATATATATGTATATACGCATTTATGGAATCTTTACAGAGGTACGCACAGAGGGTCGAGTTGTTTGCTATTATACCAATTGGAGCGTCTATCGACCAGGCACAGCAAAATTCAATCCACAGAACATCAATCCATATCTGTGTACACATTTGGTGTACGCATTCGGTGGATTCACCAAGGACAATCAAATGAAACCGTTTGATAAATACCAGGACATTGAACAAGGTAAGTCAGACAGTTAGAGAGTTGGCTAGATGGACAGATAGATAGATAGATAGACTCTCTGTCAGACATATGGCTGCTGGCGTGTCACGCCATAATGAAATTAGCAAAGTAAACTGCATTAGCAACGTACTCAACAACAATTTCCGTTTTTTCACGCCCCCACTTTGTCATGTCCTGATCCACACCCATGCATGGCTTTCATTTCCGTTGCTAACAGGCGGCTATGCCAAATTCACTGGACTTAAAACGTACAACAAGCAGCTGAAGACCATGATTGCCATAGGTGGCTGGAATGAAGCCTCCTCTCGTTTTTCGCCGCTGGTAGCCAGTTCGGATAGGCGCCAACAGTTCATTAAGAATATACTGAAATTTTTGCGTCAAAATCATTTTGATGGCATTGACCTGGACTGGGAATATCCGGCACATCGTGAGGGTGGTAAGTCGCGAGACCGTGATAACTACGCTCAGTTTGTACAGGAATTGCGCGCCGAATTTGAACGAGAGGCGGAAAAGACTGGACGTACACGTCTGCTGCTAACTATGGCTGTGCCTGCGGGTATTGAGTATATTGACAAGGGCTATGACATTCCCAAGCTAAACAAATATCTCGATTGGTTCAATGTGCTGACCTATGATTTTCATTCGTCTCATGAGCCATCAGTAAATCATCATGCACCGCTCTACTCGCTGGAGGAGGAGTCCGAATACAATTATGATGCAGAGCTAAACATTGTACGTAGCTCAGAACGCTCAGAGCGCTAGTAGCAACTCTTTAATTAAATATATTTTCCACAGGACTACTCCATCAAGTACTATTTGAAGGCTGGCGCAGATCGCGACAAGCTGGTGCTGGGCATACCCACTTATGGACGCTCCTATACACTGATCAATGAGGAAAGCACAGAGCTGGGCGCACCCTCTGAGGGGCCCGGCGAACAGGGTGATGCTACCAGAGAAAAGGGCTATTTGGCTTACTATGAGGTTTGCTCTAAGTCTTATGCATAGCTTTTAGCATTTACTAACTAGAATATTTTTTTTAGATTTGTCAAAGCCTTAAGGAGGATGCAGAATGGACAGTGGTGCAGCCAAATACCAATGCCATGGGACCCTATGCTTATAGACGCAATCAATGGGTCGGTTATGATGATGAGGCTATTGTGCGCAAGAAGGCCGAATATGTGGTAGCTCATGGACTGGGTGGCATTATGTTCTGGGCCATAGACAATGATGATTTCCGTGGCACCTGCAGTGGCAAGCCCTATCCGCTTATTGAGGCAGCAAAGGAAGCCATGGTGGAGGCTCTAGGGTAAGTTGCAGGCATGAGATGATCTAGCAACAAGATCATAGCAAGAAGAATTCTGCTTAATTTATTTATTCTTTTTTTTTCTTCTGTTCGTAGATTGGGCATCAATGAGGTGGCCAAGCCTAGCAGCCCACAAAAGCCATCACGCTCACGCAGTCGTGACAATGGCACGCGCAATCGTCCTGCCAAACCGGAACCAACTACCACAAAGCGTCCCAGCGCTGCACGCCGCCCCAATACGACTCCAGAGCCTAGCAGCAGCACTACAATAAAGCTAACAGAGGCAGAGGGCTCCTCACTCTATATTGGCGGACGCACTTCGACGCCACCGCCACCTACTACACCAGATCCCGGTTCGGACTTCAAGTGCGAGGAGGAGGGCTTCTTCCAGCATCCACGTGACTGCAAAAAGTATTTCTGGTGTTTGGATAGCGGACCTTCTGGTCTAGGCATTGTGGCTCATCAGTTTACCTGCCCATCAGGCTTGTACTTTAATCCGGCTGCTGACTCTTGCGATTTTGCACGTAACGTGCCCTGCAAAACAAAGAAGTAAGTTCTAGTCAAGGCCCTGCCTATAAAACAAAACTAAAAATGTCCAACATTAAATTGTAGATCTACTACTGCGGCACCAGTTACATCAACCACCACAACAACGGTGCGCACCACCAGCAGCTATAATCGTGTAACAGCTGCACCACCCGCACGTCCAGCCTATCCACGCACCACCACAAGCACTAGCACCACAACGACCGCCGCGCCCGTAGTTGAAGAAGAAGATGTTGAATACGATGCGGAGAGCGGCGATGAGCATACGCCTGGCAAGGGCAACGAGCCCGAAGAGGATCCTAAGGTCATCAAGGAACTGATCGATCTCATACGCAAAGTGGGTGGCGTTGAGGAACTGGAAAAACATCTGTTACGCAATAAAGATGGTTCCATTACAATCAAAGAAAACTCTGCCAGTGGCACTCCTACAACACCGCCAACGATTAGCAAGTCTCTCTACGATCGTGTGTTGAGTCGTCCAGGCACGCTGAGCAACTTCCGCAAAAATTTTGCAAATGGAAGCAGCAGCAGCACTGCACGTAAGACCCAGACAACTATTGTGTCCACTGCAGAGTCTGATGAAGCAAATGGGGAGGATAATGCGGCACGCAGCGGTACTGTTGGCGGCTCCAGCTACTCGAAATACTCGTCTGTGCTGCGCGGCAACAGTCGTCAAGGACCACAAAATGAAGGCTTGGACAAACTTTCCGAGTTCGATGGCTTCTTAAAGGAAAAGAAACAATATGTTACTATTAATCGTAATCGTGGCGTATCGCGTGCTTCTAGTGAGACCACAGATGAGGATGAGGCTGATGCAGCGGCAGTAGCAGAAGCACCTGCAGAGGCCGAGGATGCCTCTACTGAGACGACAAGGCGCCCTGTGACAGGGCCCTCCTATACCAGTCTCAGACGCACAAGACCCACCACAGCAGCACCCGCTGACTCAGTTGAAGAGGAACATGCGGCTGCTAAGGAGGAGAAAAAGTCCTATGCCACCCTAACTCGCACACGTGGACGCACCACAGAGAGACCGGATACAACCGCAGCAGCAGTTACACAAAGTTCGACCACAAATCGGTAAGCGATGCAGTTTCTTAATATATAGACAATTTTTATTAATTCTTCCAATTCTTGCAGCTACAAATACTTTGAACGCACGCGGCCCACAAAGAGCAGCACGGCAAACAGTCCCAGCGACACTGACACGGAAGATGAGGAGGAAGTTGCCGAGGAATACGAGGATGAGCCACAACAGCAAAATGTAACGGTACAAACCAAACAAAGCACCATCACAACAACAAATACACGTAAATACGCGAGCATTGGCCGCAGAACAACAACCACAACAACAGCAACACCAGAAACTACAACAACTACAACAGTCACCAGCACTGAGACATCAGGCGCCAGCACCAACAAAAACAACAACGTTACAACTAATATTATCCTAGATACAGCAAAAACACAGAGCACTACTCAAGAACCAACCACAACCACCAGCACAATTCACGAAACCTCTGAACCAATTGAAACCACTAGCATAACGTTCACCACGAGTACTACTAATAAGCCTGTCATAACCACCACAACCACAACCAGCACCACCCACACCACCACACCTACACCTACTTTAGCATCCACTATCCAAGACCCAACCACCATTGATTCGTTAAGCTTGGCTGATAGCGTTAACAATTTGTTGGCACCACAATATACAACATTGCCACCGCCAGCCAATGAGCTTGACGATGAGTCGTCCCCAATCCTACCCCTTGATTTAAAATTAAATGACCTAGCACAAGCTGCGCTCACTACGACAACGACAACAACAACGACAGCGCCCGAACTGATTGTAACCACTGGCGCTACTGACCAATACAACAACAACGACGATAGTGACAACCAGACGAATGACGTCAATAGCGTCGATAGCGAGGTAACACAAGCTAAAACTAAGACACAATACAAATATATAGGCACCCGAACACGTTCTAAGGATAAGTCAAACACGAACAACAAAAGCAACAGCTACAGCAACAACAATGAAGAAGCAGATACCGATGCTAGTCTAAATGGTAGTAGCTCTAATGGTTTCAGTAGCGATAGCCTAAGCGTAAATAGCATTAGAAAAACCAATTCCAAAACCAATTCCGCTGGTAGAAGGCAACCACAAAGAACACAACTACAACAACAATCAGAACAGACCAATACAACCGACCAACCTACAAATCCCACTAACGCCAACTCGCTGGGCACCGTATCTAGTCCAAGACCTTTCGGTTATCCCAGACGTCGAACACGTCCAACCACCAGCACCACCAGCACTACTAAAACAACAGCAACTGAAAATGATAACAAACCTCAAAGCGAAGCAGTTGCAAACATAATCAAAACGCGACTATCCCATGTGGATAGGCCCAAGGTGAGTGCCAGTAGTAGTCAAGAGTTGTTGGACCCTACCACAACCACCACCACAACAACAACAACAACCGCAACACGTGCACAAAACCTAGACGTAGACGTTAATCTAGCTGGTATTAATGGTAATAGCTTAAGGCATGACGTAGTTAGCTCCTCTAGTTTAAGTATTGAAAATGACCATAATGACCACAATACCAAGCACACTTGGCGCGATGCGCAACGTTCCACAGCCACCAAAACGCTCAATGCTATCGAAAATGTAGCCGACAAAGACTCACGTAAGTATGCTGGCAAGCGTTTGGCTGCAGATTTAGATGTCGACGATGAAGCTGATGAAGCTGCTCAGTTGCAGCCAACATTCCGCAGTCGCCGTTTGAACTCAGCTGAGGAAGATGCTGAAGTTACTACTGTAGCTACAACGGCAACCGCTGCCAATGGGCGCAGCTATCAGAGCATTACTCGTTCAAATGTTCAAACAACAGATACGGATCAAATTCATTACAAGGCCATAACCCGAGACAATAGTGGAGCTCATTTGAGTGAGGGAAACTCCTCAAGCTTCGTTAAAAACTTGGATGAAGTCAACAAGCCTGCACACAACTCTCAAGCTATTTCACGTGGTGGCCAAATACCCGTTGAAGTTAAAGTAGAGTCAAACTTGCTTAACACACAAACGCCGATTGAGGATGCGAATGCAGCTGTGGAAATACATCAAAATGATGAGAGAAAATCCAGTTTGCATAGCAAATCCAGTGAAGTCAATAAGCAGCGCAATTATCAGTCTATTTCACGAAGCAGTCTAACAAAGGACACTGAGTCTGCAAACGTTACTCTTACAGAGACCAGCGCAGAAACTAAGTCATCTTCAACTACCTCGACCACTGAAACACCAATCGATGATGTAAGTGTAAATGCAGAGATCAACGAGAATGAACACGAAGAAGAAAAAAATCGAAAGAGCGTTTCAACGAAAACAACCACAGAGTTTAACTCTTCAACAAATTCAACGACCAGCACCGCAACAATCACTACAACAGAAACTCCCATTGAAGATGCAAATATAGCGGCAGAGATACGCGAAGATGTTCAAGAAAATGCAAAGAAAACAATCAAATCAGATCAGTCTCTAAAAGACGTAAAAATATCCACAGAAGCTGAAGAGCATATTGAAGGAAACTCAAAAGTGTCGACCAAATCCCGCAATTATCAGTCAACAAGCCGATTTAGTTCACAATCTCAGCAAAAACTTGGAACGTCTGCTGAGGATGAAAATGTTGCGGCTAAGTTACACGAAGATGCTCAAGCAACGAATAAATCAAATAAGTCTCTAGATGATCCAAAAATAACGTCAGAGGCTCCAGAACATTCTGAAGAAAATTTGAAAGTAACAAGCAAGTCCCGCACTTATCAGTCAACAAACCGCATTAATGCAAAATCTCAACTAAAACTTGGAACATCAATTGAGGACGAAAATATAGCGGCAGAAATAATCGATGATGATCCAAAGGCTGTTGCACGTGGCAAAACCAAGGCACCAGCTGCAAGCAACAGTGCAGATGATTCCAACACAGCTGCGGAGCTGGAGTCACAAGAAACTACAACCAGCTCCACGACAACGACTACTGAAGCCACAACAACGAGCTCTACCACAGAAGCAACAACCGCAACAAGTACAACACGTAAGTCTTTATTCAAACAGCGCAACACCACCGACAGCACAGAAGACACAACTACAACAGCAGCAACAACCACAACACCAGCCCCAAGTACAACTCGTCGCTCAGCTTTCCGAAATAGAAATGCCAGCACCACAATCGCCACTGAGGAGCCAGAGAAGCAAGACGAAACCACTACGTCAGCTGCAACAACCACACGTCGTTCCTTACACCGCACAAAATCAACGCCTGCTGAAAGCATCACAACTGAATCGGTGGAGGCGGAGAATTCTGATGAAACCTCTACGACAACCGCTGCAACAACCACACGTCGATCCTTATACCGCACAAAATCAACGCCTGCTGAAAGTACCACAGCTGAATCGGCGGAAGCGCAAAAATCTGATGAAACCTCTACGACAACCGCTGCAACAACCACACGTCGTTCCTTATACCGCACAAAATCAACGCCTGCTGAAAGTACCACAGCTGAATCGGCGGAAGCGGAAAAGTCTGATGAAACCACTACAACAACCGCTGCAACAAGCACCCGTCGCTCGTTATATCGCACAAAATCAACGCCAGTTGGAATCAAAGGTGACACGACCACGGACTCCGAAGCTGAAGAAGAGATTGATGCGGCTAGTGGCACCACCACTGTACCGCCAAGGAAACGTGTTATTGTCCGCGGCACTTATAGACCCAGCGAAAAGGGTGATATATCCTCGCTGCTGGCAGTTGACGAGCATAGGAGAATTCCATATACACATGTTGGAGACTCTGTTGGCACTGGCAGAAGACGTGTCATTGTAACCAAAAAATCCAGAAACCATGTAGCCACAGACAAATCAAGTGAATCAGTTGCTGGGAGTAGCGAAGGAACTGCTTCTGATTCGGAAAATCAAAGCGGAGCAGGTAGACGAACTCTGAGTACTATCCATAAGTATAGCAGTAGAACAACTACAAATAACGATGCAGTTGGAGGAAGTAAAGAAGCAACTGCCACTACGTCAACGGAAAATGAGAGCACTGCAGGTCGAAGAACCTTGAGTAAGACTCAAACGTCTAGCGCCCATATAACCACAGGATACAATAAAGAAGCAAATCTGGTAGATAAAGCAGAAAATGCCTCAAAGTCAACGGAAGATATAAGCGCTGATGGCAAACGAACTGTTACTACTATTGAAAAGTCTAGCAGTTTAATAACGACAGAAAACGGAGGAGAGGCAGCTGTGCCAAGTAATGGAACAACTGCATCAAACGCAAAAGAAGATGTTAGCAGTGAAGCTGGAGGAATTGTGGGTACTATTCACAAGTCCAGCAGCCAAGTAAGCACAGAAAACGGAGGCGAAAAATCCGTCGAACGTAACGAAGCAACTAACTCCACGACAACGGAGAATGAAACCGGTACAGGTAGACAAACTGTAAGTACTATTCACAAGTCCAGCAGCCAGGTAAACACAGAAACAGGCAACAAAGCTGTTGAGGGAAGAAACGGAGCATCTGCCTCTAAGTCAACAAAATATGAAAGTTTCACAAGTAGAAGACGTTTTGGTAGTAACCAAAAATCCGCAGACAAGGCCGGCGAAACTATCGTGGAAAACGGTGAAGAAACTGCTTCTAAAACAACGACAAATCATGGAATCGCCGGAGCTCACGCAAGCCAAAAATTTAAAAGTCATTTAAAAACTGAAAGTACCAGCGAAACTGCTGTGGAAAATAGCGAGGAAAATGCCTCCAAATCCACAGAAAATCAAAGCTCAGAGCAGAGTGATGAAAACGTTTCCCGTAGAAGATTGAATAGCCGTGCACGTATAGCTGCTGCACGAAATCGCACTCTGACTCAAACGGAAGCACTGGGCAATGGAATAACACGTACTCGCACCACCTATGTGCGCACAATAGATGGCGGCCAAGGTCAGAAGGTGGTGAAACGTGTGCACACCAAGACAGTAGAGGAAAAACCAGCTGAATACGAGTATGTCTATGATATAAGCGAACAACCAAGCAGCACTACGCGACGACCCATTACACGCAATCGTGGTACTGCAAGGTTCCAGAGCAACGATCTGTCCTCACTATTAGCTTTGGACTTTGCTTCACGCTCGCAACGCAAGAAGGATCCAGAAAACACCGTAGTAAAGACACGCAGACGTCTACTTAAGAAGCCCAAGGAGACAATTGAGCATGAGGAAGTCGAAGAATTCGAGTATGACAGTGAAGAGGGTAACACCAGGCCAACCAGGCCAAGCACTACGTCAGCTCCTACCGAGCGGCGTACACGACCCACGCGTCCCAGAATAACCAGACCTACAACTACAGCTACGACATCCAAGGAACCTTCAACAACTACTGAAGTGCCCATCCATGAGCCCACCACTAGACGTGTGCTGGCATTTAAGCGTCCCATTAGCACTACAAAAGCAACAACTACAACAAGCACCACAACCGCAGCTACACCAACGGAGGAAACCACTACCGAGGATCAGCAAGCAGCGGCCAAGCAGCGTTTTGTAAATCGTTTTAAGACCAGCAGCACTTCCAGCACCACGACAACCACAACAACACCTGCAACAGTAAGCACCGGAGAAAACTCAACTGAGGATAAACTTGCAGTGACCAAGGAACGTTTTGTTAAGCGTCTGAGAAACGGCAGTAGCTCAACCACCACCACAACAAACACGTCCGATACAACGACAACTGTCACTACAAAGAGCAATGATAATCTTGATCTTCTGAAAAAACAGTTTTCCAGCGCCGTAAATCGTCTCAAAGAAAACAAAGTTAAAACTGTTGAAGACAAACCAGATCCATCGACGCTTGAAAATGAGTTAAACGAAAGTGGTGAAGATAATTTATCACTGCCCATATACCATCGCCGTAAATATTATCAATACTACAAGGATTCACCCGTGACTTATATAGATAAGACTACAGCGCTACCTAACGTCGAAACAGCCACTGTTGATGTAAAGAAACAGATAAAGGAGGTTTTTAATGTGAGCGAAAATGAGACCGGCGTCAATTCAGTGGAAGATACCGCTGACCAGGAGCATCGGCTGGCCATGGAGCAAGCCCAAGAAGTCAACTCTGAGCTCGGTAATTTTTTATTGAAAACCCCCGGGTCAAAGTAGGGCACTCGGGGGCAAAGTTGATCGGATCAGGCGAAGAAGTTATGGATGACAGCGATGCTATGGAAGAACTAACCACATTATTGGGCCACAGACGCGGCACCAGCACCAGCACCACAACACAGGCTACAACCACTACACAGAGTGATGAAAACGATGAAAATAATGAGCTTACTGCCGATGTGGACACTGATGCTGAGTCGGACTTTGTAACGGAAAAATCCAATCGTGTTGGCAAGACATTTAAAACTGTAGTGCGTGAAAGAACTCAAATTAATAAAACTGAAACTGTATATGCTGAAACGCCCAGCGTAAAGCTATCAATTCTGGAAGATGTGCAACGAGATGTAGAGGACTCACGTGCATTGCGCAACTATGCCAAATTGAATCGTACACGCCTAACCCTGAGAGACAGAAGCACTACCGAAGCCGAACCAAAAGAAGAGACTACAACAAAACGCGCTTACAATGCCATAAATCGCTTTAGAGGCAGAACACCAACAACTACAACAAGAACCACGCCGCAATCGGAGCCAGATGAGGAGGAAGTGGACGAGGAGGCGAATGTAAGTAGCACCACGCGCCGCAGTTTTGCTGCTCTAAAAAGGCAGCGTGGCCGAGTCACCAGACCCACAGCAAGCAGTACTACTGGCAGCAGCAGCACCACCACAACCACCAGCACCACTGCGGCTTCCACAGATAGTGAAACAACTGCCACACGTCGGCCCTACTTAGCCATCAAACGTCGTATAATCACGCCCAGCAGCACAGAGGCTAACGCTGTTACAAATTCAAGTGATGAGACTAGAACCAGTAGCACCACCAAAGCTAGTACTGACGATGATTCCGATGCTGAGCTTGAGGCGGAACTAAGCGATGCTAACGAAGTCGATGACTCAGATTATTTGGTAGACAATTCTAGCAAAAAGCCGCCTACAGTAACAACAACCACAGAGGCCACGACAACGACGACAACAATAACAGCCAGCAGCAGTGAGCGACCCACGCCACGTCGTCAGCTTGTAATACGCCGTCGACTGAATGCAACAAGCCCAGTCACTACAGAGTCAACAGTTTCAACTGAATCTGTCGAGTCAACGACCGCAACGAAGGTAACCACTGCCGAGATAAGTACACGCCGGCCCTACGTGGGTCTAAGCCGCACTCGCAGCCGCTTTACTACAACAAGAACCACAAGCGCTGATTCCGCAAGCGATGTGGAAAGTGATAACGAGAGCGACGATAACAGCATACATAATGAGCCGGCTGACAGTTCCACACCCCGTTCAGGCTTTCTACAAACGAATCGCCATCGCGCGTTGCTAACCGGTAATCGGGAGTCCAAACAGAAATCCAACACAACGTCTGCGCCCAGTGAAGAATCAAACACCACACGTCGCACTTTCCAACGCGTAAATCGTTTCCGCAGCAGTTCTACAGCTACTGCTGCAATAAGTGATGAGAGCACTGAGTCCAGCTTGGAGTCTAGTAACACAACACGCGCCTCTGCGTTTGGGGCGCGGCGCTCAAGACCAACGGTTGCAGCTACAAGTCGCGCCACTACGCGACGCAATGTGGTGGCCACATTTAATAGAAGTTTGTACAAGCGTCCAGACCAAGATGATGATGAGGAGGAAGAGCCGGAAGATTTGGATAGTAGAGAAATTGCGCGCGCAAGACGTCCATTCCTAAGTAGTTATAATAGTCGCGCCAGGACTACAACTGCATCCAAGATTCAAGAAGAAGAGGAAGAGGACTATAACGACTATGATGAAGATGAGGAGAATAATGAAACAAATGTGCGCAGTACAACACGCGCAACAATTAAATTTGGACGTCTGACCAGACCTACAACGACACCAAGAACAACAACAATCACTAGAAGTCCAGTAGCTTCAACCACAGTGCGGGCCACTAATGTAAGACTAAGTCAATTGCTTGCCAGCAGACAACGAACTAACACCAAGACCGAGACAAGTGACAATAAAGCGAATGTTGATGAAGATGATGAGGAGAATGAAGAAGAGGAGGAGAATGAGCAGGATGGTGGGGCTGAAGTGGATCACACTGACACTGACACTTTAGTAGAGGTACCCAATAACAATAACAACAACAAAAACAATACTAATACTAATAAGAGCACAAATAACGTAGCTAGTCATTTCTTTGGCACTAATCGTAGTAACAGCACCGTAGCCAATTATTTGAATAATAGAATTAAGTTATTGAATGCTAACAACAACAACAACAATAGCAACAATCACACAAACAACTACAACAAAAACCACACTCACACAGTCACTGATAATGCTAATGTTGATATTACTACTGATACTGACGATGATGCTAGTCTAGAGGCTAGTCTAGAGGCTGAACAGCAGCCGCATGAAGATGCGCAGGGCATTGTTCATGATAATGATAAAGATAATGTTGATGATGATGATAATGATGATGAGAATGGGGCGCGGCAGCGTGTTGTTAGTTTAAATGCCAAGGGTAATGACGTTAATTCTAAACGACGTTTTCAGAATCGTTATCAATTGAACCGCACTAGAGGCACAACCACAACCACAGGCACACCAACTGAAAGCACAACAACCAGCGCTACACCACGCAGACTGACGGCCAATCTAAGAGGCCGCAACCGCGTCCAGGTAACTAAATTAGCCGTAGTCGAAGACCATGCTGACACAGAAGTTGCCGAATCCGAGCCAGAGCCAGAGACCACAACACTAATCAGCAGTGCAGTGAGCAGCACCAACACAATTGCACCTGCAGTTGCTGCCACGCCCAGGCGCATACGTGTGCTGAAATTCCGACGACCCTTATTAGTTAATAGCAATAGTACAACAGAAAACATTCAAAACAATAATAATAGCACCACTAATAGCGCCACTACTAACCCCGACACAAGCACTGAGAGTCCGGCTGATAGCCAGACAATCACCACCACTATAGCCACTACCGACAGTAGTACACCCACAAAGCGTTTCCGCAAGGTAATACGCAAGCTCATTACCAGACCCCATGTCTCGAACAATACAAACGTGAGCACAACAACCACAGCCGAAACTACCACAACCACGTCGGCTACGCCCACGGCTACGGCCGGTACACGCTTCGGTTTTAGTCGTAGTTCTAAACAAGATACGGAAACGGTACGGGTACGTTCGCGTTTCGGCGTCAGTTCCACAACGGAGGCCACGTTGACAGGTACAGTGCGCAGCTCGCTATTTAGTACGGCAAATCGTGGACGTTTTACGGCGGCGAAACCACAGACGACGGGTGAAGGCAACGAAAAAGATGAGGAGAACGAAGATGACAAAGAAAACAGCGATGACGAGGAAGAGGAGGAAGATGATGAAGAGCAGGAGAACAAAGGCAGTGGTGGTACCACAACAACCACACGCAAACCATTTGTGCCGAGCAGGGTGCGCTTTACCACGCCCTCCAATAAGCAAGATGCAGACGCTGACGAAGATTTAGCAGCCGACAATGACAATGAGAATGAGGATGCTGGTGGCGATCAATCCAAGAATGAGCACCAACGCCGTCCCATTGATTTACTTAGCCTACGCAATCGTCTTAAGGATCAACAAACCCGTGGCGAGCAAGCCGATGGCGTTATTAATACCCGTCTGCAAAAGACCAGCGAGAATATCACCACCGAACTTCATAAACAAACTCAAGAAGGTGAAAATTCGGACTTGCAGCGTTTGCGTGATAAGGTAAAAGCTGAGCAAGCACGCGGCAATGGCGATCAGGGTGTCATCAATGATCGTCTCAAGAAACTGCTAGCCGAAAAGTCCACAACCGCCAACACTGAAAAACAGACTGAAGATGAGCATAATACCGAAACGGAGCTGGCCAGCACGACAGCGCCTATAGCAGGCTCTTCGCCGCGACCCTTCTTCCGACGCAAGCTGGTCGCGCGTCGACCATACACGCCGCCCAAGTCAAATGCTGGAGCGGTTGGCAGCACCACCGAACGTTTACCAGCCTTTACAAGCACACGACCAACTGTTAAGTTTGTGCGCCGCAAGAATGGACGCTTTGACCCATTCAACTCGAGCGTGCGAAATACAGGTGAAGGTTATGTGCGTAGTGATCCACGGGACCAGCGTTTGCCGGGCACTACACACTATAAGGTAGATGGTCAAAAGGTCGACAATGACGAGGACGACAGCGAAGAGGACGAAGAGGAGGAGGTTCAGCAACAAGAGCAGGGTAATGAAGAGAAGACCACGCCAGTGGTGGCCACACGCCCGTTAGGTGTGCGACCAGCAAATAGATTCCCAAATCGCGCGCAAAGCGGCGTGCTTAAGAAGCCCACACCCGAGAGCGCTACTACCAAAAAACAGGAGGACGAGAAAGACGAGAAAGATGATGATGACGATGATGATGATGACGAGGAGGAGTCCACCGAGGAAGAAGAGAGCACGAATAGCACTGATAACGAGAAGAAGAAATCTAATAGCCCCAGCTCCTTCCGGCCCAAGGATAACCGCGCGCCGCCTGGTCATAGACCCTCATTCTCACCAACCGGCAGCGGCGGCAATGTGCCATTCAATCCACGTAATCGCCCCGCAACTGGCCCAGGCAATGCAAATGCCAATCGCTCGCCTGGTTCAAGCACGCCCAGCAACAATCGCTTTAGCAATCGTCCACGCGTTATTAATCGCCCACCGGGCGTGGCCTCACCCACTCTCACGCTTAAACCGGTAGCCAGTGACTATGAGCGCACCACACCGCTGACACCACTGAAACCGGCACCATTTATACCTACAAATACGCGCAGCTATGAGCGTAAATATAGCGGCCCCTCCACAGAGACACCAGAGACAGCCAGCGAGAACTCACTCATTGAAGATCTTAATATTGATGCGCTGAATGCGCGCAATAAGAAGATCTTTGACATACACAGCAAGAAGCATACCACACTTAAGCCTAAGGCTGGTAATAGACCCGTCGACGCGTACTCCGTGCAGAACGCAACGCAGCGACAGAACGCGGAGACTGAGACCCAAACGGATGAGTCATATGACAAAATACGTTACGGCAACGATGCGGCCGAACAGGGCTATGTCACCACTACACCACGCACACCTTCAACACAAGAACAACAACAAGAACAACAAGTAGACACAAACACAGAAACAGAAAACAACAACAACATTAGCCTACACGTGTCGTCCAATGCTAATGAAGCTACAAACATCTCTTCACAGGATAGCAATGGCGCCTCGACGCCGCAGCCGCCACCAGCAACAACACTGCTGCACGTATTCACGCTGGTCGATAGCGAAGATGAGCCCACCAATCGTCCGCCCACAACCGCAGGTGGTTTAGTGCCACGCCTTGTTGTCGAGCAATTGCAGCCCAAACACAAGGTTATCGAAATCAATCGTATTGTGGAAATCAATTCCAAGGAGGAAAAACTACATCGTAAGTCCAAGGCTAATCATGAGTTCTTGGAAAGATTGCACAGCACAGACCTACGGGTAGAATCCCTGCCACATCTTGAACAGCTGGGCGAGATTAGCGTAGTCAAATATGTACATTTGGTTGATGGCAGCGATATAGTGATTGATGGGCACAGCACTGTGGCCGACTACACGCCCACCGAACCCACATTGCCCAACACCAGCAACTCTGTGCCAGTGCGCAACAGCCTACCCTTGGGTGAATATGAAGAGCTGCGCGAGGGACCACAATTTGTGCATGAGCGTACTGACGATGAGCGTTCCGGCAAGGCACTGCTGCCTGAGGTACTACGCGAAGCGGTTGAAACCTCCACCATATCGCTGGAAGGTCTTTTCGATAATGCGCGCAAGGGCAAAGAACTAAACAGCATTGATGTTAGCTATGCTGCCAATACAGCCGCAACGCCGGCTAGCACCACCGAGGCTAGTAGCACCACCGAGAACAGCACCACTAGTGCTGCCCATATTGTGACTACCGAAAGCGAGCTGAAGGCAACCACTGTGCCAGTGGCACTCTTTCCCACATACGTAAGACCCGATGTACCCCTACTACGACCCGAATCGAATGAGTCCTCTCCCCTGGTTATCTCTATAGCCAATCTTGACAAGGTCATATTAAGCAAGGTGCAAAGTGCGGTAAACGGTGACGCTGCCATGAGCGGCGTTACCGAGACCGTCACCGAGAGCGGCGTAACCGAGCTGGAGCAGCAAACAGAGGCCCATACAGTGTCGCCCAATGCTGACTCCAACTCGGCCTACTCCAGTCGCCATGCCTCTGTTGTTGAGGCACCTCTAAATGTCATAAGCGATGCGGATGCCGCTATCAAGGCTTTGTCGGGTGTGGCCAAACTCAGTGTTAACACGGGGGTTGTAGAGAGTGGCGCTATTAGTAATCAATATACCAACAACTATAACAACAATGCACAAACAGCAACCACAAGCACCAAAACAACAACAAACACACTCACTAACCACAACAACAACAACAACAGCAGCATGGGCAGAAGCATAAGCGAGATAGTCAGCTACAGCACAGAGACGCATGTGGTGCGTCGCAAGAAGTCGCGTAAACATAAGGCTGGTCGCCGTCTGCGCACCACAACCACAGCGCCGCCAGCGGACGAAAGCACGCTGACGTCATCAGCAGCAGCCTAAACGGGTGCAGCAATAAGCCCAAGTTTATTTAGTTAGTTATTTCTAGTCTTATTTTGTACAGACAAGCGTTTAACCCTCTACTGCCTGTAAATAGCGTAGGGCCAAATAATTGGCTGCGTTGCTTTGTCTTCTTAACAAATCATATTTAACAGCAAAAAAAAAAAAAAAGCTTTTCGCTTTAAATTAAGTTTAAAAAACAAAAACCACAGCGACGCATATAAATTTATTTAAAAATTTTTGTATAAATATTTTCCAAATTTTTGTCGTTAGTGCTGCTTTTCTTGTGCTGCTTTTTAAAAAAGAAAAACTTTACATTTTTTTTTTTTTTACTTTTCTTATCTTTCAATTAATTGCAATAATAATAATGTAAATTATTATTCTTCAAGCTGCCATAAATAATTTACACATACACGCACACACATAAACATACACACACACACACACATTTACATATAAACATACACATACAGTTCAAAAAAAGTTTTCAAATTGGTTCAACTCAGCGTTTTTTTTTTTATATAAATATCCGTCTTTAGTAAATCTCAAACCATTTGCAATATTTTTGCTTTCTCAAGCAGTTCTGTTATTTTTTCTAGTTATATAAATTACTATATAAATTTTTTTTATTTTCCCATGCAGTACTTCTTTTAATTTTTTTTTTCTTTAATTATTTTAAGTTTATTGCAATTAGTTTTAGCTGTAAAATATTTATGCACAAATAAAATTAATAAAAAATTATATTATATTGTATACAAACAAAACAAACAAAAACAAACATTTAATGCAGGTACCACAGATAAACCACAACAACAACAACCACAACACGCACACAATTTTGTTAGCTACTTATATGTGCTCCCCCACAGCGCCCCTAGGAGCCCCATCCAACACACAAGCTACACTTTAGCGGTGTATATAAAACCCTGTAATCTTTAACAATTTGTATATAAAAGTGTTTTTGTACATACATACAATTTTTGCATATAGTTTTACAAAATTTTTGCATCAACATGACTAATTAAAAAAAAAACGGCATAATTTAAAAGCAATTTTATTTGTATTATAAATAATAAAAACAAATTTTTAAAAAGTAAATAAACATTGACGCACAATCTGTAAATAATTAAAATATTTACAAGAAACTAAATCTATCAATGTATAGCAACAAAAACAAATAAAAAATAAATTATCGTTAAAAAATTATGATACATTTAAAAAAGAAAATGCTAAAAAAAGTGGCATTAATTAAATTAATACTGAATCAAAACAAATATTAACTATATAAAATAAATATTAAAAAAGTAATGAAAATTATTTATCATACAAAAAATCAAATAAAAATTATTTTAAAAAAATCTAAAAAATAAATAACAATAAAAAATAAAATATATGAAATGCTGAAAAGTAATTAATTATATTATTATAAAAATTAAATTTTAAATAATTAATATTAATTAAATAATTCAATCAAAATATAGTAATTAAAAATATAACTTAAATGCCTCAAACATAAATAAAATATATTAAAATTATAATAACAATTAGCAGGCCTATTTATATAATGTTCGATTTATTCATTTTTTTATTGCTGCTCATGGTAATTTTTAAATATTTTTATCATATGATATATGATATATTTACGCCTCTTGCCTACAGCATCAAAAAACAATTAAACTAATGATAAATCGCTCTCAAGTCTCAATAAAAATAAATACAAAAAAAATTTAAAAAAATTTTAAAGTTTTAAAAATAAAATCAACACTTTTTTAACTAAATTATAAAATCTTGGGAAAACCCATGTCTTCAGGTCATAGGGCAAAAAAAAAGTTTGGAAAATTTAATAATAAAGTTACTAATTATGAAAATTATAAAAGCTAAAGCAAACTCAATACCTTAAAGCTAAAGTTTCACGGCCCCAAGCAAAAACACAATTTCAGGCCAAGTAATCAATCTTAGCTACTTCTTACAATTTAATTTCTTTCAAAATAAGCAGAACTGCAAAGTACGACATAAAAATAAAAAATAAAAAAACAAAATATTAACAGTATATGTTTAATAAGGCAATTTTTGATGAAGCATATATATTTTCAATACAGGGGGTTACTTGGGTTCTCACTTATTTTTTGTAGTTATTTACTAGACTTATTTGGACTCGAAAGAAAAATAATAATTATTGCAGCAAAGCTCTTTAAGTAAGTCAGGTGTTAGTCAGTCAGTCTACAGGTTTTTTGTAGAAGACTATAGTGCACTTCATATTTTTTGATTTTGCATTTTCTACTTTAATTAATCTTATGAAATTTAAAAAAAATTCCTCATCAAAGTTCAAAATCGAAAAACTTACAAAAATCATCAAATTAATTTTTTTTTTTTGTTGTTTCTTAGGTCTTGAGGTCTTAGAAATCAGTATTTACAGCCCCGAAAAGTTTTGTTCCAAATGAAAATTCCTTCATTTACGAACAAAATTATGTGGTTTTACTAAATTTTTTAAAGTCTTTGCAATTTGGATTTACTAAATATTCGATTTAATATTCGGATTCGTTTTTTGCGTCCTCCCAACAACAACATTTTTGCTCTCGCCATTTACTCATATTTCCCATACTCTTTGTTAGTACAGCTCTGCACCTTTCGAGAGCAATTAGCCGCGACTAAGCTATTCTCATTAGCAGGGAAATTTTTTTTATGCAAGTCATGAACCATTTAAGCAAGATATGAACATTTTTTTATGCAAGACATGGACCATATTCGCTTTGAGTTGTAAAATAGCATTTTTGGCTTGATTCAGAAAAAAATATTTAAAAATATTTATTAATAACTATTTAACTTGAAATAAGCATAAATAGAATCTGAAAATATTAAAGAATATTTTAAAAATTATTTCAGTTTAAAATGCGTATATTGGAGCACGGTCGATTATTATAATAATTCGTATTTAAGCTTTTTCGAGCTGCACAGTTGCAATTTTTAGGCTTTTCCGATTTTAAGTCAGGTTTTTTGTAAATTTTGTTTTTTAAAATAATAACCATTTTCAAACTTTTTTCCCAGAATATGCAGTGGAGCCTTGTTCAGTGAATTGAATTTTGTGCCTCTATTTGACGATCTTAGACCTTCAGACAGCAATTTTTCGCCGAATAAATTTTTGTATTTTTAAGGCCTGTACGCAGTTCGAAATATTTCGCACGGAATCACAAAACTTCATATAAAAAAAAAATCCTAAATGGGATATCTTTTTAAGACAATTGGAATTTTCAGACTTTATTGCACCATTAAGAAGAATTTGAAGCAAAATTTTGTATTTTTATGTATAACGCTTTTCCAGCTTTATGTACAATTGACAGACAACTTCTAATTTTTTATCGAAATTGTTAAATCAATTGGAATTTTTGTAAGCTCAGCACCCTCCTTAAGCTGCCATTATCACTATTTAAGCAAAAATGCATATTTCAAAACATTACATTTTTTAGCTTAAAAGTAAAGTTAACTCTCTCAGCTAAGTCAATTTGGAATTTCTTAATTTTTTTTTAACAATTAAACAACAGATTTACTTGATTAAATATTGCCAGTCATCTATGCAGCTGAATTTCCTGACATGCCAATCATTTATTTTTTTTTAATTTTTAATTTGGTTTTTTTCTCCAAAAGCTCAACTCTCTATTGGCGTATACGCAATATCAACCACAAATAAATACACTGCTATTTGTACTTGGTTCAATTTTTACTGCACTTTACACAAAACTGAGCTTACTTAACTTGTTTACTTTCGATGACTTAAGTAATTTGTTTAACACACAAAAACAAAGAAAAACCCAAAAACGAACGTCAGCAAATTTATCTTTCTTATAAACAATATGAACTCAAACCGCAATAGTTGGTTAACTAAGTCAAAACAAGTTGGCAAGCAAAATAATTGCCAGCGAAACAAGTGCAACATAATAATAAAAGTAATAGTAAAATTAATAATAATATTTAAAATGGCACAAAAAGTCGCATAACATTTAACGCTTCATAAGTGTTTCGAGTGTGGTAAATGTCGGGGACTCTGACTCGAGATAATTGCTTAAAGTCAAATCATACAAATTCCAGAAAGCAACAACAAAAGAAAGACTTGACTATGAAGGGCTATGAGGGGAATGAGCTAGCAACTAAACAAGCTGTGAGAAATGAACCACAAAGCTAAAGTAAATGTGCCATTATATTTTAGGTTTGTTTTCTATACTCTACATATGATGAAGTTTTTCTTAAATATGTCGAGCAGTTTGTAATACATTTCAGATGCCAAGAAGAAGTAAATTTGATTTTTTCGAGCATTCTTGCCAACGAACCAAACCTGCTGGAACCTGAATCAGTAGCGTTGCCTTAATGAACCAAAAAGTAGTTCAGTTTTTAAAACTTTGAAAATTTTACAAAAATTCGCAAGCTTGCATTTAAATTTGCAACTTTTCAAGAAATTTAAAATAATTTAAAAAAAATTAAACTTTTCAAAAATTTCAAAATGGGAAAAAAATAATTTTTGAAAAATTCTATATTTCCAATTATTTTCATTATGATTGTTAGAAAAATTGAAAATAGTAAAAAAATTGAGCAAGAACTATCAGTGCCAAGATTTGATCTGTCTTAAATTTCAACTTAATTTTAAATATGGGTTTTTCCATTTTAGCGTGATGTTACGTTTGTGCGGCAAAATATGGCAAAATAAAGGCAAAGCAAATATTGTTAGTTAATTTAGAAAGTTATTAAATCAAAAAATCTTTTCTCGTTAGTATCTAGGTGATGTTACATGGCGTGATGTTACTTACGAAAAATTGTCTTATATAATATGATAATTAATCCTCGTGCTTAGCGCACGAAGTTTGGCTTTATTTTCTAATATTATTTCTGTTATTGTTATGGTACATTTTGCGTACGGGTTCATTACTTATTTTTTGTTCTAATAAAAAAAAAAAAAAATTTGATATAATGCCAATATCTTCAGCGCATTACCCGCTACAAATTTGCATTGAGTTTTACAAGGTCGGCACCTGACTGCTCAGAATACTTGTTCAATATTTGTATGGCAGCTATATGAAATGGTGAAACACTTTTGATCAAATTTTACACAAATGTGTAGTCTCAAACAAAATGTAAACTGACATAAATTTGGTCACGATATTGAAAAACCAATATTTATTTATTTATATAATTATAAATTAGAAGCTAATTCTAATTTATAAAGTGTTTGTAGCCAGAGCCACGTACCCCTTCAGGCTGAAAAAAAAAAAAGTTTTTCTAACATAAATTAATTTTTTAATGTTTTTATGTGTTTCGTGCTAGTCTAAACATTGATCAAAATAAATTCACTATTTCACATAGCTACCTTACAAAAGTTGAACCAGCGCTCTCTTTTTCAGAGAGACACGAATAAAGGATCTGCGCTTTGCGTGACCTTCTAATTACCGGATCATAACCCGCTTGCCAGGGATCCCGCTTGAGTTTGTTTAAGAAAAAGTAGCCAAATTTTCTTTTTACAATTTTCCTAATATTATTTTTTTTTGGTTATGTTTTTATGTATTACGTATTGGTCTTAACATTTATGTGAAGTCTGATCATAATTGGTTCACTTTTTCAGATAGCTACCATACAAAAATTTAACCGCGCTGTCTTTTACAGAGACACGAATAAAGGCACCTAATTTGTTGGTTCATGACTCACTTTTAAGGAATCTCGCTTGACTTCGTTCAAGAAAAAGTAGCTAAATTCAATTGTTTTAATGAGACTGAGGTCGGAGTTGTTCAAGAAAAGCTTAAACGAATCTTAGCAGCATTTTTTTAACGTTCCCACGCATATTTTTTCTGAAAAGTTCCGTAGTTCTCAAATTTTTGTTAACAAAATTAAACAAGAAAGTTCAAATACAGTTGTTGAGTTTATAGAAAAAGTTTTATTTTTGAAAAAAAAAAACATTTTATACATTTTTAATTTTATAATTTTATATACATCATTCTTAAGTTTATATTGAAGGTATTTCGAATTAACAAACATTTTATTTTTTAAAAATTTTTCGAGTTTGAATTTTGGATGTTATTCAAAACTAGTCAGATGTGTATTTTTTGAGCTCTTCAACAAAGTTTATATAAAAAGAAGTTATAGCTGCTTAAATTGTTTATTAAATTCGCATTTATATACATTTTTTTTATATAAGGTTCTATTCTTCATACCATATTGGTCCACCCTAAAAGCCGTCATATTTTATTTTTATTCATAACTTTGTTATTTACAGCTACATTTCTGTTCTTTTTATCTAAAAATTTAAACTAAAAAAAAATTCCACGATCTATCGATTCCACTTATCTTCTTCTGACAGTTCTTCTCAGTTGACAATATCTTTGGCCATATTTTAGACATTCGCGAAAATTTTCATTGCTCAAAAATGAAATTTTTTGTAAACGCCTACTTTGTATAGAGCATAGAGAGTTCGGCGTTAACAGCAGCCGTAGCTTGTTATTTATTTTTTGTGGCTTTTTAAAGGCACTTTTGTGCACTAGAGTTTTTCAAAACGAATCAAGTTGACATTGTCTGTGTTTTGTCCATAAAAAAAAGGCACAAAAACAAACTTAAAATGCACAGCAGGCATTTCCTTAAGCCAAAAACAAAAGCAGGCGCCAAACTTGCAATTTATGCAAACCTTTTATTTATTTTTTAAGTGCATTTTGCGAGACTTTGTGTAATTTTTTTTTTAGTTTAGTTTTAACGTGGAACGGCTTAAATGTCAATAACGCAATGCAAGAGTTTCGCATTACATTCAAGAGTCATAACAACAAAGCTAAACCGCAATGTCAGACCGACCCTCGTTGGGGCTGGTTTGTTATGTATCTACAAGATACTTTTAATACTTGTATCTCAAGTGTGCACTTGAATTTCACCTGAGCTATGTTGTTGTTGGCAGTTGTATTGATTCTGCTCTGGACGCCCTTTGGCGCATCAGCTTTCACTGGAGAGCTGTAATAAGTATCTGGCGGATGTTGTGCACAGTTTGTTGCCTAAGTCATTTGATTTGCACTGACATAACTTTCACAGCGTACGACGACGCCCTGTTGACACAAAAAACCCAAAAATAAAAAACATCTCACATACGCAACGTGGTGCGCTCAATCGATGCTTGCACAATATTTAATTAAAACCAACCTGTTTGGCATGCAGGCAGCAAACTAAAAGATACAAAACAAAAAACCTGAGCCAATCATAAAAAACAGCAAAGCGCGCATCTTCTACAGCAATCTTTAAGATACTTTTTTACAAATACAACTACAACAACAACAACAACAACTCATTATGCAACACCAGAGGCATGCAGCTGTTTGCCAAATAGCCGCAACCATCTTTTAAATTGGCCAGCTCTGCTGCAGCTCATCTGGCCAGGTCGGGTCGGTTTTTGGCCTCATCTGCGTCTTGCAGCAGTCACAGCTGTTGTTAACTTATGTAAGAAAATAAGAAAAAGCCCAGAGACCGGGCGGCAACTGACACATTGCCTTTAATTTGTATTTCCGTTTGCGACCTTGTCGGAAAAAACAAAACCAAAAAAAAAAAACAGCATGGAAAGCTTAAAACAAACAAAAACCTTTAACATTTTGTAGCTCATAAATACAAAAAAGTCATATATGATTAATTACGCAAGAGATCAAGCGCGTCTTGATTTCTAAGCAGCGCCGCAAAACTCTCACATTGTATCTATGTATCTGATAGTATTGGATAGCTATGTATCTATGTATCTCTCTTGTGTCGTTTTCAATGTCAACAAGTTTTGGTATTGTATGCAGTCAGTCAAAGTCAGCCCACACGTCTTATAAATTTTCTAAGTAAACACTTAGCCGCTTAATTACCTCAAATGCCAAACTGCTACTGCTATTATTTTTATTAACTAATACTTTTACCACTACTATGACTAATATTGCATGCAAGCCAACGTCCTTCGTCGTAAATTGCTCTATTGACTGCATTTTTGTCATACTTCGTGTTTTTTTTTTGTTTTTCTTTGAGTTGAGTTTTATCCGCTCACATAATTTATGATTTCGAATTTGTTGCTCGATTGTGTGAGTTGTATCCACTATTTATTCGAGTCAATTTGTTGTATGACATTTGGCCAAAACAGAAAAACAACTCAGCAACAACAACTACAACAACAACAACAACAATGATAAAAGAGCACATTCATTTTGCACGTGAGTGAAGTGCAAATGCCATTTGTAGTAAGCCCAAAAGATTGGTGTCTATTTAAATGCCCTACAACGTTGTTTGTGCAGCATATTAGTTGCTCAGTAGCAGTTGGATAAAGGCAAAAAGTAAAACTTAATATGAAATACAAATTTTTTTTAATTTTTTTAAAAAAATTTATACTTATTCGTTAATTAGATATGGCTTGTCAAAGAAAAGTTTAAAAATCACAATTGCAATATTTGGCTATCGATAACTCGATAAATAATAGGAATTTTGCAAAAAAAATTTACGTGGTTACTATTGGCTGTATATGTAAAAATCAGCTCAATCGAAGAGGTCGACCGAATATATATTTAAAACTATTATTTACCTATTCTTGGCAAACTCTACACCTTTCCCAAATTTCATTCTCGGTAGGGAAATACTCAAGCTAAGCTTGATTTTAACTCAAACAATATCATTTTCTAAAAATATGGTACCATACAACTTATAAATTCATGACTTACTTATTTTTTTTTTAATTCAAACTTCAAAGTACAAATTTAAAAAAAAAATTTAATACAAATTAAGTGACTTACATAAACAATGTCAAAATGTAGAGCAGTTTTAACCACGTACCAAAAACTTAAGAGCTATATAAAGTTGGTACAAAAAAGTTTTTTTCCATAATACCTGCAACTCGTAAAACAACAGATACTAAGTACAGTTGCGTAGAATTCTTAAATTAAGACAGAATAACTTCAAAATATAAATACTCTAGGCTAGTAGTTTATATAAAAATTTCCTCCTCTCGTAGATCCATATAAATTCAACACAGTTTTCTAAGACACTTAAATTAATGGGAAATAAATTAAAATCGGTTAAGAGCTTTGTGAGTTACTATATGCAAATATGTTTAAGATTAAACTTTTGGCTTCCAATTTATCTACACATTAAATAAATTTTTAATATTTAAATATATAACTATTTGGCAATTTAATTTGGATTTTTACCAGCGGTTTAACCTAAAATAAAAAAAAAAAGTGTCTACAGAATACCAGAAAATAATTGGGGCCTTTTTCGAGCTCCGATTTCAAATGCGATTTGATTTGAGTTACTGAATAGAAATAATCTTTGAGATAAAATGGGGCTTATATCTATATAGTTTGGTAGACTCTGGTCCACTCTAATAGCTGTTTATAGTCCTTTTACGAGCTCCGATTTCAAATGTGCTTTAATTCGCATAAAAATAAAGCCTATTGCCTGAGTTACTAAAAAAAGATAATCTTCGAGTTGAAATGGGTTTTACATCTATCCAGTTGCATAGACTTTTTTAGGTTCTTTTTTTTTAATTTAAGAGACAACAATAAAAACCGAAAGCTAAACAAAAAAGTTTTTATACTTCTGGGATCTTCTGTAATACTGAAATATTATGACCATTTGAACTTTCATTTGGCTAAAGAAATTAAATAAATATATTTTAACACGCAGTTACATTAAATTTAAACTAAAAATTAATATTATCTATTTAACCGAATTGCAACCTCTTCCACTTTAACAGCCTCAATCAAAATTATTTATGTCCGTTCCGGAAGCGGACTTCACTGTTCTGCATACTATGCCTCCAAATATCAATATAAATTTTGAACTTTCGAAGGTGTTTAAAAATTATAATAAAGTATCCATAAGATAAAATGGATTGGTTACTGAACAAATCGTTATTGGATAGATCCGAAAGAGCAACAATTATTTTTTGTATGCAAATAATAATAACAAAAAACAACAGAAATTTCTTAAGAAATACCTTTGTTGTTGCTCTGGCTACAAACCTTTTATAATTTATAATTAATTTCTACTTTTTTAAATAAATAAATTAAAATAAAACTTGAAAAAAACTTTGAGACTCAAGTGAAGAACTTAAAAAAAATTATATACTTTTAAATAAAACAGCTAGATATGAAATAAATTATAAAAAAATTAAAGACTAAAATTAATTTTTAAAAAATAAATAAATCTGTATAATAATTAAATGAGTGCCTCGTCTAAAATTTTGCAAACAAATGTATAATACTTCTCCAGAACTACAGAAAGAGCTACAGAAGAGCTGAAAATCGACTCACAAAATTATAATAAAAATTGTAATAAAAACAACAAAAAATTTGTTTGAAAACTCAAATACAGAACTAAAACCAAATATATATACATTTAAGTAAAATAAAAAAATTATAATTAAATACAAGCAAAATTAATTTCCCTTAAAAAAAATATAATGAGTGCGTTGTCTAAAATTAAAAAAATTAATTTGGAATACTAGCGCCAAAAAAGAAGCTATGGAAGAGCTGAAAAATTTACTTCAAACATTAAAATTATGATAAAAACAAAAAAAAATTGTTTAAAAACTCAAATGAAGAACTAAAAAAAAACTATATACATTTAAATAAAATAAATAAATTATAACTGTTGTTATAACAAGAATAAATTCTTTTTCAAAAAAGTTAATTCAAATGAGCATCAAATTAATACGTAATAAAAAATTTTGCAAACATAAAAACAAATGAGAATCAAATGAATACCTAATATACAATTTTGCAAACAAATGCGAAATACTTTGCAGATAGAGCTAAAAACAAGAAGATACAAAAGAGCCTAAAACACAAATAAAAATACTTTTACTGAAAAATTTAAATTTTAAATGTCATAAAAATGAATTTGAAGCTTTAGAAAATAAATCAATAATTTATATAAAAACTTTGACTTTGACTAAATAAAATTTAAAGCTCCAAGAAAAAAAATATTGTCATTTAAATGAGTCACACTTACTCATATTTGTATACGCTTAAAAAACAAAAAAACTTGTAACCCAACAAAATTTATGCATTTTAAAAGTTGTAGGTTTCCAATTTTAGGCATAAAATCAAAAGAAACTAGTTAAGCCTACAAGACTGTGCAGTTAAAAATAAAAATGATGCATAAAAATTGTATAAAATATGCAAAAATCATACACAACAAAAAAAAAAAACAAAACTAGCCCCCAAAAACAAAATAAACAACACTTTATTACCAAAAATATATACAACACAAATTACAAAGTAGCTGTTAGTACAAACTACAAGCTAATTTTATTAATTTTTTTTTTCTTTTTGTATATTAAGACTAATTATTTATTGTAGTTTATAACGCGCGCTTTTCAATTGTTGTTTGCTGCAGCACAGGATAAACGCACATATAGAGACATCACATCAGCAAGTTGAGCACCATAAAAAAAATATAAAAAGCACAAAACTTAAAAAAAAAACAAAGCAAAATTAAATTTTAAAAATCACCATAACACTTTAACAAATATGTTACAACTACAAGTAGCTAAATAAATTTAAAACGCTTCATTTCATGTACCACGCGCTCTAACTTCCAACTCTTGACTGCGGCCTACCACTTGCAGCTGCGCACTCCGACTGCCAACTATGTTAGCTCCGCTGTCTCTCGCAGACCCGTGCTGAGCGTGCGCAGGCGCATTATCAACTCTCCCGCGGCAGCAGCAGCAGCGACGTTGGCGTCGACGCCAGCAGCAGCAGCAGCATCATCTGAGACAACCACGCAAATGCCAGAACTTCCAACGACCTCTAAATATAATCGTCTACGTGTTAGGCCCACTGCAACCGCTACAACAGCAGCCGCAGCAGCGTCAACAACCGCAGCAACAAAAGTTGCAGCAACACTGGGCAACAACAAATACTATCTAAATAAACAGAAAACAAAAAGCTCTGCAGCATCCGCGGAGTCCGCAACATCTGTGCCAGCAACATTATCCACAGCCAGCGCCAATGACATCACACAAAAACCACACAAATTCCAACCGGCTAGTTATGCCTTGCGGCGCCAGTTCCAGACGCGCCGCGTTACAGCGGCGCCCAACAACAGCGCCAATGATGAGAGCGGTAAGTGCGGCGAGCTGCGGTTTGCAAATGTTGCCAAAATATCTTAGCAACATGTTGCCAACAACATTGTAAAGCAATTTAAAAGCGAGTTTGCGGTTAGGCAAGTTTTAAAAGTAAACTGCTTGGAAATTACATTAAAAAATTTTTAACTATTTCAGTTTAGTTTTTCAAGGTTTGTTATATTAAGAAATAATATATAAACTGGTTCATTAGACCATATTACTTATGCTAATTACACCCGGGAGGGTCAAAATTATTGCAGATTTGAAAAAGAAGGCAGAGCTTAAGTTGCTTACGCCAAAAGCAATTTAGACGATTATTTCTAGATCTCTGACATCCTACGAGCTAGGGACACGAAAAAATGTTGATCTTTCTTGAGTGAATAACTATCCTTGTTTCCTTTACTCTAAGACACCTAAGACATTTGCTTGGCATAGTATACAAATTTTTGCGAAAGCATAAAAACTTTAGAAAAAAAACTTTTCGAAAGATTTAGAAAAGACACGTTAAAAATTTCTAAATTAAAAAGAGCTAATTTAAACATTTATCACCGCATTTTTTATTTTTAATCAAATGTTTTTATTAATTTCAATAGCAAGATACGAGAGCAGTTTGATCGTTTCGTGACTTTTTGAATGAAAGATAATTTTTTCCAAAAAAACGTTTTATTTTTTAACATACCCTCCAAAGCTTTTCTATTTCGTTAGTTCTCCCAAATAATAGGTTTTCTCAAGGTTTTCAAAATATGCGTTTTTCAGGAATGAACTCTTTATGTGATCCAAATCTCTTACAGTAAAGCCATTTCTTCAACCTTTGGAACGGAAAATAATCGCTAGGGCCAAATCTGAAGAATATAGTGGATGGAACAGAAATTCGAGCTTGAGGCATCGCGGCACCCAGCTTTAACATATCCAATTATTCATATAGTATATGATTACACATTACATTGAGATGGCTATTGCCACAGCTAGGTCGCACATTATTATTATCTATATTACTTCATGAATTGTTACCACGATTTCTGATGAGTCGACCTGAACGTTCGGCGTCACTTTTGCTGGAACTCATAATACCATCTCTAATACATTGAAATTGTTGACGCACAATCCAGATAGTATTTATTGAGACTTTTCTTCGTTTTGGAGTTATCTTTTTACCCATCAGCCCGCGAAATTCACACTTTCGCGTTCTCTATTAATATTCCCGAGATTGTCTATTTCCAAGGTTACTTAAAATTTAACAGGAATCTATTAACAGATGGTACTCGAGAGGTGCAGTGTTGCATTCTAAACGCGGGAAAATATAAAAAGTCACTGACTTATCAAACTTTCCTCGTATTAAGCCATACTTGACGAGTTTGGGGTGTCTATACTCACAAAAGATCAATGTGGCTTTGTTTAACAAGCCAAATCCAAATCATAATCTCTTATAACACAAACCACCATGCCTAGTTATATTTGGGTAATATTTTACGTCACTAGCTTTTGTGGTATCCAAAATCTAGATTTTCATACGCACAAAGATATATGACTTTCAAATTTTACTAAAAATAATTTCTTTACACTGATATTTGCCAAATATGTATATAATATGGATTATGTATACACAGCCACCGAACTGCCACGCACCCAAAACCCGCTCTTCAAGCGTCGATTTACGCTAACCTCCACCATAGGCACTCCAACATCTCGTACCACTACAGCCAGCGGTGGCAACACTGGTCTCAGCATTGAAACCACCACCAATTTGTATGGAAATGAAAATGCCGATGGCATCGAGGATGCCAATGATCAGGTGGCCAAATCCAGCATACACACAAGCCGCTTCAATCACATTGC
Source organism: Chymomyza fuscimana (assembly GCA_949987675.1). Taxonomy (NCBI): domain Eukaryota; kingdom Metazoa; phylum Arthropoda; class Insecta; order Diptera; family Drosophilidae; genus Chymomyza; species Chymomyza fuscimana. The sequence goes on along the minus strand of OX465090.1, from coordinate 36,707,495 downwards.
TGAACAGTCCAAGGCGCAGCTGGGCTTAAGAGATGACGATATAACAAGCAGCACCACATTGGCCACGCCTGCAGCAGCCGCCGCTGCCGCCTTGGGCACACGTAAGTCATGGCACACTCTTAATTGGCAGACTCGACTCTAACCAATGTTTGTAACATTTTCAGGTCGTCAACTGATACCCCGACCACGTCGGCCACAACCAACCTCGTCTACGCCCACGCCCGGCAGCACAACATCGTCCAGACGACAAACACTGCAAAGTCGTCGGCGTCCACACAAATACATTGAGATCTATAGCAGACCGCCCACCAAGCCGGTCATTGCCACGGCCAAGTCCACAGTGGGCAACAAGCAGCAGTCACTGGATTATGAATACTTTGATGATGGACACACCAGCATAGCGCCACCCCAGCGCAAGCAGAAGGAAAAGCAACAGCAGCAGCAGCAGGTGGGTCTCCAATGTCAACCGACAGCAGCAACAAAACTTTAATCCATTTGATTATTTTATTTTAGGTAAAGGTCATTGTGCATGGACGTGGCATCATCGAGTGTCTGGATCAAGGCAATTTTCCACATCCGCTCTCTTGTCGCAAATTCATTTCCTGTGCCAAATTCGAGGAGACCGGTGGCATTGTTGGCTGGGAGTACACCTGCCCCAAGGGTCTTAGTTATGATGCCATCGGTGGCATGTGCACCTGGGCTACCGCCGGCCAGACATGTCGTGATTAGTGCAGCAAGCAGTAAATTTTATCTAAATGACTGAATACCCAAGGCGGCTACCATAATCCACAAATAGCCACCAACCTTTCTCTAGACCCTATCCGTTCTAGCATGATGTCCGTCAACAGCTTATTGGAATTTTTGCTTGCATATGTTGTAAATTTTTGTGATTAGTTTTTTTTTATATAGAATTTTTATGGCAAATTTTAATTAAGTTCTTAGCTTATGTAAGTGATATAAATTTGTTTTCTACCAACTCAGTGTATAAGAAAATTTATTGCAATAATTTTTTATATAAAATACATTAAAGTAATGCGATAAATATACAAACATTTGTATTGTATATCATAATATGCTTCGATTAATAAATGTCATATAACCCGTAAATTAATATCTCGTATTACTAAGCAAAGTGGTAAGTCTTAGAAATAATTTTAAACTTATATTCTTAGCAATTTAAAAATCAGCCAGCTAAAGAGATCATATCAAATTTTTTTAAGAGGTATATAAAGTTTGTGGAAAAATACGTAACATTGAAAATAAGATGCTGGAGACCCCAAAAGTTACCAACCATATGCTCAAGATAACTAAAGAAATTGAAATTGACCTATCCGTCCTTCCGTATAAACAGTTCTGGATCATGGAGTTAAGCTAGAGCTAGGACAAGAACACTCGAGATTTGGACTGCATGCCACAGGTTCTCCTTTTTGGAAAGCCCATCTGTGGGTGCAAATTTATTAAAATCGGTTGGGAACTGCGAAGCCTCGCTAAAAAAAACCTTTAAGTAATTATGTTTTTAAAAAAACTACATCACCAGAATTGGTGTGCAGAATCATGTGATCCATAATACTAGATAATTTGTGTTTATTTTTGAGGATGCAAGCCCTTGTCTCAACAGTTTATTATTTATCCCCAAGCCTTTCTGCGTAAAAAGTTGAAACTCGACAAAAAGCTTTCATTTAACCATCCAACAAAGCCAAGTTTTATTTTAATTTGCTTCACCGATTTTAAAATCGGTTGGGATGCGCGATAATAATAGTCAAAAATAGAGAAGCCCTACATAGTTATACCAAAATTTGTATCTAGACTTTTTAAAATCGGATGAACGCTGTAGAAATTAAGGAAAGTACTGGGTATAGTAATCAGCCGACTGTCACTGTTGCCCGGCATACGCAGGGCGCGGAGCCCCATAGTTATAAATACAAATTTGAATTGCATGTGAAAACAGCAATAATAAACCAATGGAAAGGCTATTTAAGTTTTATTAAAAACTGCTTTTAAAAAACTGTTTTTTTTTCAAGCTTATACTCGTAATAAAACAAACAAAAAATAGATCAATGCTGAAAGATATTCAAAGCTATGCAACATTTGAAATAAAAATATGTTACAAATACGAAAAAAATTTCCAATTTTACTTTTTTAAAACAAAAATATATAATTCAATTTTCGAGTCGTAGGCTATTGTTGGTAGCACTGTAACTTTTAAGTATATTATTCTATAATATATTTAAGTTAATAAATAAAAAAAAAATTAATAATACGATTTCACTTTTACATAAACTTGCTAGGCTATGCCCATTGAGAGTGTGTTTTATTATTGCTGGAATTGGCCCAAACTCAAAAGGAATAAATATCTCTCTAAAGGGTCATCAATCTTGAGGTTTTTTTTTCAATAAGGTTTTTTTGATAAACCACGCGTCAGTACTGTCAAGTTGCTATGTGTTTTTTATTCAGTTTTCAATGTCATTTCATCATGGAAAAACTTACAACCGAACAACGTTAACAAATCGTACAATTATATTACGAAAATTCGCGTTCTGTAAAGAATGTTTTTCGCGCGCTTAGGCCATTTTATGGTCGCCATAATCGACCTACTGAGACCACTATTCGCCATACCATCAACAAATTTGAGACCCAATATTCATTATTGGATGACACTCCACCGAATAGACCTCGTCCAGCGCTTAGTTTATAAGCCGGTGGAATCATCGGTCCATATTTCTTCAAAAATGACGCTGGTCAGACCGTAATCGTCAATGGCGACCGTTATCGCACCATGACAACGAATAATTTGCTACCTGAAATTGAAGCCAGAGATCTCGACAACATTTGGTTTCAACAAGACGACATATTGAGAAACCAATTCGGTGAACAATTGTTTTTTAACAAATTTTTTTTAATTTAAAAAAAAAACTCAAGATTGATGACCCTTTATGTAATTCGATTTCAATTTAGTTTTTTTTTTATACATTTATTTATTGGCAATCAACCGATAAGTACAAGGTTATAATCCAATATTGACACAAAAATAAATCGCTACACACTAAACAATACTTAGTATGGGATAATTTTCAATTTAGTAAAAAATGTATATCAGTTTAGACTATTACTAATTATTCTTTTTACTTATTCCTATATTTTCATTATTAATTTATACTTTAGGAAAGGCTCAACTTATCATTTCGGTACAGCTAGTTTGGGACTGTTAATTGGATTATGTTAATTTGATTTTTATTATCTAAAGGATACTTTTACGCATGCATAAAAAATCAAGTTCACTTACCTGCATAAATCTTCCTGATTTTATTTACGCGCTAATTTATTAATTTAAACAACACTAAAGCAGGACAAGCTGCAATAACTGATTTGCCGCGCCATTTGCACTTATTGCTTTCAATACACAATAGAAAAAAAGCATAAAAAAAAACAACAAAAAAATAAAGCAATCTTTGCTCGTTACACACACACGCACACTTGCTTGCATTTATTACGCTCACTACACTTCAAAAAAATAAAAACACTTACACTTATTGCTTTCAATACATATTAACAAAATAAGATCGAAGAGCAACCAAAGAGCACGATATTTACCACTTACACAAATACACACAAAAAAAAACATGCGCACTTTATCACACCCACGCACAGTATACGCCATTTCGATCGGCCTTCCTTTTCGCACTTTGCATAGCAAGCTTTTATGCGCAATTCATTTATTTTCTTTAAATTACTATTTAAATTGTGCTTGCTTGCTAACAAATGCAAATTGTTCCCAATTATTCCACTAACTGATTTTACACATCGTAAGACTTTTATACAAACGATAAACTAATTAATTAACAATAAAACTGCACCGCTTGACCGAACGCGTCAATCGCGTAATTTACTTCTGCAGTTGTAGGGTAGCCAGATGTCAGTTTCTAATAAGAACCTTGATTTGGCTCCAGAAACTAAAATGCAGCGCGCATATGTGGCAACCCTGTAAGAGAAAGTTTGACAAAAGAAAAGACGCAGATTAGCCGTGCCGCTTACACCTATTGTCTGCAATGCACAATTGCAAAATAGGATCAAAGAGAATCGAAAGAGAGCAAACTGTGCTTCGTACACACATACACGCTTGCATTTATTACGCTCACTGCAAATAAAAACATGCGCACCTTTTCACACCCACGCATAGAAATTTCAATCGGCCTTCCTTTTCGCACTTTTTATAGCAATCTTTAATGCACGTTTATTATTAATTAATTATTTTCTTGATGACTGCTTGATTTCTTTTTTTGGCGGGACACTGCATACTCAGGAAACACCTGAGAACTATTGGCATCTTGAATTCGAACACATTTAGGAATAGAATATTGATGCATGTTGCCCACCCGACTAGAGCCAGTCCAACCAGTTAGGCTGGTTGAGAAACTCAAGGGCTAGTTGAAAGCACAATAAATCTCGATTTTAAAGACTTAGACCAACAGAGATTTTAAAATACTTTTGAGATATCATTTATAAATGCATTTTTATTGAAAACTAAGCGTAACTATCAATGAAGAAAGGAAATGAGTTCGTTTGTGGTTAGTTTTTGATTGTGGTAGTTTCGTTGGTTATAAGGGTATGCAGACATTTTTCTATGCGTTAAGACAACTGGTATTTAAAGACGCTGCTGGTGCTGGTTCTGGTGCTGGCTCTGGTGCTGGCTCCAGGCATCATGGACGGCATGGTAGCCGTTTTGCTGCTTGGCGGATGTGTTGCGACCGAAAGGGCTCTTGGGGTTAACCTGCAGAATGTAGTCACCACGCACATCATAGCTGGCGGAGATGCCCATGTAGACACGCTTGCCATAGCCATTGTTCTGCTTGTATTCCTTGAGAGAAGTGGCAGCGACAGCAGGGAAGTTGCGCTCACTGCCTGGACGCACGGACTCAGCAAAGTAGCGCACAGCGCGCACTGAAGCCTCCACAACATTGTCAGCACCGGGTACGCCAGCAGCGGGGCCATTGGGATAGAAGTCAATATCAGCACAACGCATGGGTGTGCCCAAGCCATGAGCAGAGGTATGGATGGCATCAACAAAGTCAGCATCACCGCGTGCCAAACCGTTCAGGCTGTTTTCCTGCTTGCCGAACATCTTGGCGGGGTCCAAACCAGTAATGCGACGCAATTTGTGTCCGGTTTGACGTGTGAACTGACGACCAGCAACGCCGGCAACATTAGCACCCTGACCATGACCAATCAAGTGAATGATTTCCTGTGGCACATTAGCAGTGTTGGTCAGCTGAACCAGACGGTTACCAATGATAGCGCCCAAACGTTCCACATCCAGTGTAGCATACTGCTCGAAGTCATCAATGCAATCACCCAAGTTGATAACAACCAAGTCGCCGGTGGTGGTAGCAGTGTTCTGTTCATCGTTTTGCTGACGCATAACATCCTGCTCCTCGCTGCTGCTGCGCTGCTCGTTGTTGTTGTTGTTGTTGTTCTGTCCGGCATAGGCCTGGAGATTGTAACGCTGCATGTAGGCTTGCACCAATTTCTGGGTGGCCTTGTTGTTATCCTGCCAGTTGCGTGGCAGACCCTGAATGTAGATGGTGACTTCCTCATCGCCAAAGTTGGGCTGACGACGTGCGGTCTCAACAAAGTTGTTCAGATTGAATTCAATCTTCTGGCCGCGTGGTCCAACAATGAAACCCTTGATCTGGCTGGGCTCGGGTGAGTAGTTTGGCTTGAAGACGCGGTTGTACTGGGACAAATGGTCTGCGTGCAAAATGTGCCAACTATTAGAAAACTGTTGCATGCTGGATGCACTATATAGTTAAATACTTACAAAGCTTGTCTACCAATTCGGCGCCTTCCTCCACGCTCATCTGCTCCAAACGCTTTAGAGTTACCTCGCTCAATGAAGGCAGTTTGTCCAATTCGTTGGGAGTCACCCAGTTGCTGGGATCATCATTAGCGCTCAAAGAGTTGCTGTTGTGGCTGCGTTGTGTGGCTGAGCCCATGGCGGCGGCCATGAAGCATGCCATAAGGCAAATAGTGCGCAAGGGATTCATGTTGAACAGTTGATAAGTTAGCTCTGCTACCTTTCTGAGACACCGTACCAAATTGTACTGCATGCCCTTAGTACGAAGCAGTTGATTTTTATAGCAACTGCTGATTATGATGCAGTGCTACCTACGGCCCTGTAGCCGTTCATTGACCGCCATAACGCGTGTCTGCGAACGGAAGCAACTTGGCACGGCCGTCTCAGCATTTTTCCGAAAGCATTGCATTTCTAGAAAACACTGTTACCAAAGTCTCACTCTATCAGTGATCAGCGCTGAGCAATCTGTAATCGATCAGCGTTTTGATTTAGCTGTTTCATTGGTTTTTTTACTTAATCAGTTGAGGAGTGTCAGCGCTGGAAACGCGTCAGCAAACGCTGCAGTTCGACTGCTTTTTGATGAGCTTCTCAGTTTACAGACAATTGCGATTTGGTTGGCAAATTTTGTTATTATTCTTTTCGAATTTTGTAATATAATTTGCGACCATTGTTTTTAACACGGTTTCTTGTCAAAAAAGAGAGCCAAAAACGCTTTTTTTAGTTTACATAATCGGTTTTAAGACATGACGCCGATAAATTGCCCCACTGCTGAAGTTTCACGTGATTCCCATGTGTAGAGGTCAATGAAACCATAATTAATAATAAACTAAAAAATCTGGTTTTATAATATAATGTCGAGACAGATGAGAAGACAACAGATCCTCATGTTCCGAGATACCGCCCAATGTTCCGAAATGATATAATACAAATTATTTAATTTGATTGTTACTCCTTAGCAATAAATATTTATTCAAGTCAATTACCTTAAATTATAGAAGAGAAATTGAACGAGGAGAGCCAGATGGGTGAACTTTTTAAAGAAGCGACTCACATCAAGCACTTACCATGGAGTTACAATAACAAAGCTAAAAAACGAAGTCCAAATAAAAATTAAGCATTATAGGTATTAGAAAGAGCACCGTTGACCAAATGGGTGACTCATAATACAGAATGAATAGGTCAAGAAGGCTCGAAGAGACAAGTCAAGATGACTTAAGATAGAAGAAGTGATAGAAGGCATAGATGGTTCGAAAGAGTGGAGGAATATAAAGGCTATTGTAGTTATGGTATGGAGAAGACGGGATTACTTGAGGGAGATCATTTACAAATAAGATAAAAAGTAGATGGCCTAGATAACTAGCTGGAGGAACACTGACGTGAACTTAATTACGTTAGATTCCCAGCCTTTAAAGGCAAGTTGGAAACTCTTAATTTGACAGCTTAACTAGAAGAAGACAATGGCTTACTGATGGATATTAGAAATTGTTAAACGTCGGCTTCAATAATTTGTGGATAAGTTTTGACTTTGGAAGCTTAAATGTATAGTGTAGGTCAATACTGTAAGGGTTGACAGAGTAGGTTGTCTTAAAAAGGTTCGCCAACAAGTCTAAAATTTCAGACACAAGTAATAATAATTAGTTCACTTAATTTAGTAAGTACATAATACTAAATACTACACTATATTTTTTTTATGTATAAGAATTAATATATAAATAAAGTACAGAAAACAAAGGCTATTAGCATTATCAGTTTGAAATATCCTGTTAAGACAGGTAGATCCTTTAAATTTGTTACTAAATCGCCGTCATATTATTTAATATACTCCTGGTTTTTATTCGATCCATGTAGAGTTCTTGCACATACCACTAATCACAGACTATATCATGAGGGATTCTCCGCAACCGATTCGTTTTTAAAAGGTGTTAAACTTATAGCTTATGTCTCGTAATTCTTTTTCGATTTGATATAAAATGGCTTTTAGTTCCTTAGACTGATCTTACGATCCGTTTCATAGCACTCCATGTCCATATCTTTAAGAAAAATTCTAACCTAGTTGGATGCGACTGATACAGTTTTATGATCAATCCATGCCGTAAGTGATATAGGAGCCCCAATAAAATGAGCGAAGTACTCCTGTACTTTATTATTTGGAATTCTCTTTTTTTTTCTATAGTGTCCATAGGTAAAATTCTGTATTACTTTAATAATAGTGACGTCACCAAAACGCAGCCGCAAATTTGAATGCCTGGACATTTCTCTTGATTATCATATTAATTTTTCTCTCAGTATCTCTACTACTCAGCACCAAAATCTTATATCTCCATTTATGAGGCTTAATTGGATTGTACCGCTCTATAATATTTCTAGTTTTAGTGGAACAAATTTGCGCGTTGATTAAGAAAAATATCTCTATTGGTACTTTACATAAATTCTAATTCAATTCCTTGACAATTGGCACGACTTTAAAAAACCGATCTAGCCGGCGATCAGAAGAAGCAAAAGCTTATTATTAGTGTTGAAGTAGTTGTGACGTCAGATGGTTTCAGATCATTCCTGCGTTATAACTTTTTAAAGAGCATTTATCGGCATATCTTTGGGCAAGTACTGAGACAAGAAGTTGTCCAATAGACATATAGACATACCAATCAACAGACTTTCGATAAAGTGAAACTGGAGGAGTTGCAAACCTATATAAGTAATTTTGTCTTAGTTCCTTTATATTGGAAACATGATATCGTCTATGTCAGTAGTCTCCATAGTTTCGGAATTTGAATTTGAAGTGTTCCAGCTATTTGAAAAATTTGCTTGATTTTCCAGGTTTTTCTCATGTGCTACAAACTGCTTTTATCTCTGGAAAGTAAACGCTTTCGTCATCAGCAGCAAAGACGAGGTTATCCTCGCTTTCTATACTGTCGATAATACCAGCAATTTGTGAGTTCCTTAACCTTTTTTTCAGTGTGGAGTTGTCTGTCTCCCATCGGACGAGTCCCCAGGTGGCGGATAGGGGAATGCTCGGCACTATGCAGGGTCAGTGGGAAATAAAATACCACTCGCGGTCCAAAACAGAAAAAACACCTGCTTGGAGGTGCAGACAGGGATTCTATCACCAAGCTAGGGTAGGAGGGCTAGCAACCAAATAGGAGTTAAAGGAACATATATATATATATTAACCTCTTAACTTAACTTTTTTCCCCCTAATATTAAGAACCCATGACAAACAATGGATTTATTTTAATCCAAGAAGAACATACACAATACCAAACCCATAGAACAAACATATAAAAAAAATAAATTAAATATATTATTATTGTAAATATATTACATAAGACAATGTTCCTTCCATTCATGTTTTATTTAGAAGATGCTGTTGGATCCAAATTTATATGACACTTCTACCTCTTCTGCCTTCCCTTAAGGCAACAAAGTCAATATTATATTATATTGGTAGACTAGGTTTAAATGGATTCTTACCATATCGCCTGCCAACCGCCAAATATTTGTTAGAACCAGATTCTTGGTTATTAAGCTCTAGTATTCAACTCTGGGATCAAGGGCAGCTCTTCCAAAAACTCATAGCTCTTGAGCAAAAAGTCTACATTGAACTCCTTTATGGAATATATCATCATCTTGCAAATACTATTTAAAATGCTGCGCTTGATCCTAAGAATCTATTGTGCTGCCTTCTAGCCCCAGAGCTCCTCAGCTAGACCAATACGCTTGGGATGATTCTAGTGAAGTGATATTGTTTGCATAAATTCCAAAAAAATGTATTCAACAAATTTGGGGCAATATTTTTATGGAGTTGATGTTGATCAGAGCCTTATAAGATGATAAATATTTTTATATGTAGATATTATACGAGAATGGAATAAAACGCCCTCATATCAAGTTGCATTCAATGTTCTCGTTAAAGTAACTCCGATAGATATTTAAGCTTCAAGAAACAGAAGTTTTGCTAAGTTGTAGGAATTTCTGCGTTCTGCTCTGTTAGCCAAGTTATTTTTACGTACTAAAGATTAGAGGCGGGATACAATCGATGGCACTATCGATAGTTTCATTTTACGGATACTATCGATGGTTTTGTTCGATATATCGATAGTGTACTTTTGTATGTAACAAATTTTTTTGACAAATCAACGGACCAAAAATTGGCAACATGTCAAAAAGAATACAAAAGCAGTGATAACACGTCGAACCTTTTTGACTATCCGACGCTTTTAGAGTCACCAAATCCGATGGGGACCATAAAAAACTATTTAAGTAAGTCAAATTTTTATAAAAAATCAAAAATCGATGCCGCAGTAGCCCTAATGATTGCCACAGACGTCCAGCATTTCCGGATAATAGATGACTGTGGCTTCCGAAATATCGATTTTCAACAAATGTTTATGCACTCCTGCCACTTCTACTGAAAGTGAGAGGATAGGATGGATGTTCAGTAGAATTGGCCATATTTCACTTTGTTCGATAGTACTAACGATAGTATCGAAAGTTTTAACTATCGAAGTCTAAACTATCGAGTGGTGGCACTATCGATAGTATTCCACCTCTACTAAAGATCCTAGGCATGAAAAGTAAGTTTGTTTGGCTTTTTTCAGGTATAAAAATGTGCCACCTGGTGTCTAGCAGAGGCAGTGAATGATCGTCACAACTATTTTCGAAAAGCCCATAAAATTTGTAAGTTCTCATACCCAATGGCTGAGCCTTACCGAAGGGGGTCTCAGACTTTTAACAACTGCTGACTTTTTATATAAGATCTTGCAAAATCAGCACAATAACTTAGCTCTGTTATAACTACCTGATGGATATAAAACATATTATATATTACATACAGTTTTTTTTAAGAACATGAATTAAATATATATATATATTATAACCGTATTACTGTTGTTGGAGCAACTGAACTTTTCAAGGTTTTGATTTTGTGATCTAAAGTTCCTTTGAGCATTAGTATCATCTCACATTGTAGCAATGAATACAAAATCTTTCGAGGAACTACTGCGCGTGTTGTTATCAGTACTAATTTGTTGCAATCTCAGCAAATTTAGCCAAAGTTGATTGATTAGAACTGATTGATGAACCCTATAGGACAGCTGCAGTCGCAGCTAAGCAATTACATATATGTATGTTAACTTTATGCATATATGTAGCTATGTAAAACGAATTTGAGGGCAAACAAAACAAAACAAAACAACAAACTACTGACTTGACAAAAATTGCAGAAAAGCTAAGCAACGATAAGGCAATCTCGATTGGTATAAATGGAGCAGTCATTTTTGGATTAAGGCACAGTTCAACTCATAGCTCAGTGCAGTGCAGCAGTTGAAGTCGCAGCAGTTTCCCCCGGTCTATTACACAATGAATCCAATGAGAGTACTCAGCTTTTTGGCCATTATGGCTGTGGCTTTGGCCGGACCCAACAACCGTATGGGTAGCATGAACGATAACTCAGTCAACCAAGCACTGAAGCCATCCCAATGGCTCTCAGTTCGCGAATTGGAAGCCATACCCGCCGCTGATGATTTGACTTTGGATCATTTGGAGCGCATGTCCCTGGACAAGGGCGCCGAATTTGTGCAGCAAATCTGTTAGTATCATATGTTTGCCAGCTTAGCCTTGGTTCTCAATTTTTTGTTTGTATATTTTGCAGACCATTTGTCTCAGATCAACCACAACGTTGAGCCCAAATACGTGCCACACAACATTCAGGTCTATGTGCCCAAGCCCAACGGTGAGAAAATCCAGGCTTCCTTGAACGAGGTAAACAACCGCTTGAAGCAGGACAACAACTTCGGCACCGATGAGGTTACCATCATTTTGACTGGCCTGCCCGAGACCAGCGAGACCGTGAAGAAGGCCAACCGCAAGCTGGTCCAAGCCTACATGCAGCGTTACAATCTGCAGCACCAGCAACAGCAGGCCCAGAAATATGGCGACTACGACGACAACAAGAAGCGCTCTTCCAGCGAAGAGGACTACAGCGAATTGGCCAAGAATGCCAAGACCAACACTGGCGATGTCATCGTAAGTTTGTTGTACTTTACACTAGTGTACATTTATGCATAATTATATCTTGCATAGATTCTCGATTTGGGTTCCGAACTGCCCACCTTCAAGCAATACGCTCTTTTGGACATTGAGGAAACCGGTGCCAAGATCGGCCAATGGCTTGTCAAGATGATCAACGAATGCAATTTGGCTCACGAAACCATCCATTTGATCGGTCAACAACAGGGTGCCCATGTTGCTGGTGCCGCTGCCAACGAGTTCACCCGCCTGACTGGCCACAAGCTGCGCCGCATCACCGGTCTGGACCCCACCAAGATCATTGCCAAGCACCGCAACACTCTGACCGGTTTGGCTCGCGGCGATGCTGAATTCGTTGATGTCATCCACACCTCAGTCTACGGTATGGGCACACCCATCCGCAGCGGCAACGTTGACTTCTATCCCAATGGCCCAGCTGCTGGTGTTCCCGGTGCTGACAACGTTGTTGAGGCCTCCATGCGTGCCACCCGCTACTTTGCCGAGTCTGTCCGTCCAGGCAATGAGCGCAACTTCCCTGCCGTCCCAGCCAACTCCCTGAAACAGTACAAGAACAACGATGGCTTCGGCAAGCGCACCTACATGGGCATCGATACTCCTTATGACATCGAGGGTGATTACATTCTCCAGGTCAACCCCAAGAGCCCCTTCGGCCGCAACGCACCCGCCCAGAAGCAGAACAACTACCACGGTGTGCACTCCGCCTGGAAGAATGCCCAGCAGAACGGCAAGGACTACGAATAAGCCGTCTAACTAACCCTTAACCCAATCGATGAACGACGATGCTTTTTAAGTTGCTTAGAGTTAAGAACTGCAAATTGGTAATTTAATTAACTTTCAATACTTGATTCAAAATTATTTGCAAATAAACACGCAAACTCTTTTTAAAAAAGAGCATAACGTATATCTAAACGTGTTTTCTCTCAATTATACCCCAGTTTTGCACATTCCGATCTGTTCCCGCTAGATCTTTTCTTCTAACATAGTTTGATTGTGGCGAAAATAATTTAAAACGACGGAATTCGAGAATTCCAGCTTTTTCAAAAATATTTTTAGTATTTTTTTGCTTTTTATCTCCCAAGATTTCAAATGACCACATTCTCGAAATCGACTAAATATGAGATGATGCTTCATAAATATGACGGTTACGTTCGTAAAATACCGACTAAGTGTAGAATCCCAAAAAACCAAAGTCTATGATAGATCAGGCAAACTGGTTCACTCAAAGTTTTTAACTTGGAACTCCGAACTGCCGAATTTCGAGATTGTAATTCTATTACCATCGTTACACTTCTATTTTCCAAGAAACAGACCATCTGACTTTTACCTTTCTTCAAAAACTGTAACCCAAAACTGAAATCAAAAAATATATTTTGTTCGGTACTTTTCATACTGGCCCTACTGACCTACCAAAAACGCCAACACCCTGGGGTTCTGAAAAAATCTCCAAAAACTCCATAAAACGAGGTGTTTTAGAGGCTACTATATATCAGAAACCTCAGGTGCTGTGGTTTTTTTTAACCTAGATTTCGGATTCAGTTTCGGAGTTTTTTTTTTATCACAGTCATACAAAAAAAATTTACTTAAACAAACTAAACTGTAAATTTAAAATTAAAGAAACTTTTTTGGGGGAAGCGTGCCTTGATCTGGCTGTTCACATAAGCAGTCCAAATGTCAAGCTTGGTTATCCTAGCTCTTATAGTCTCCAAGATCTAAGCGTTCAGACAGACGGGAGGACAGAGAGACAGAGGAACATTCGAAGGAAGATAACTTTGGGTGGTCTTCGATGTGTCCTTCTCTATGCTACATACTATATATTCATATATATATTACATATATTTATATATTTACATATGTATGTATGTACACAAACTAAATATACGTCTTATCTTTGGTACAGCGCACAATGGGCCCGCGTTACCAGATTTTGGCCAAAAGCCCTTTAAATGAAAGTCAAAATTTGGACAAAATGATACTTCAATATGATTTAACACATATTAAGGTATCCTGTGCAGAAAAAATTATTAAATTATAATTAGGGGTTTTTAAGTAATTAGCCATCAAAGTTGACATTTTGTATTTTTTGACCTTTCGCGATAATTTACAGAAAAAAAAACTTGCATTTAATAAATCTTTATTCACTTTATTATTTATAAGTATTACTTTAGAAAAAAAATAAAACTGAGCTTAAAAACTTTTCGGTTTTAAATATATTCGAGTAGCTAAAAAGATTCTTTTGGTTTTTTTATCGTTTTGTTGCTTTGCTTTAAGGGTACCTCCGACTACCACTCGAAAAAAATTTTATAAATTTCTTCACATGTTTTACAACAAAATGTAATTCCTCCCGGATTTCGGAAATTGAATTTTGTATCAAAAAGTTGAATTATAAAAATTGTCCCACAGGAAATTTTACTATTTTTTGAATTTCTTAGCTGCCTTAAAGTATGCTTTAATAAACATTTTTTTAAAAGTTGTACTAAAATGTAAAAAAAATTTACAATTTGAAAATTTTATAGCATCTTTGTAAGTATGAAAATCAAAAAATGTAAAAATGATCAATTTTGAAGAAAAAACGTAAAAATTTTCAATTTCAATATGTATTCTTCAAATTTTTTTTCGGAAATTAAAAGGGCATGCAAAAAAAAAAATAACAGTTAAAAACCAGATGGATTGGTGATGTTGTCTTTTTGTAATTTGCTTGGAAAGCTGAAACTGTTTGGGGCTATAGCTCCAAAACTGCATGTGGAGCTCCCATCTACCTCTGTGTGGTCCAATGGTCCAATTCCAATCAACCGTTTGTTTTTTAATTAAGTTAAACATTTTTTTGTTTTTTTTTTTTAAATTTTGGTCAATTTTGGGCTGGATTATCTATATTTAAAAAAATCTGAGGAGGCTCAAACTTTCTAGAAAAATAGTTCAGTTCTTTAGGAACACGTATGAACGTATGTAAAATTGCATCACTCTAAAAAAATTATTATGGAAATGACAGGGTTTTGGCTAAAATTTGAAAATCTGGGCCCACAGTGCAGCGTATAAAAAGCACAATTCTGCCTATACTGACAGACTCCATTTTTTTATTAAAATGCCTTATACTTTTTTTTTTTAATCCAATTTTATGTTATTATTGCATAAAGTTGGCAGCACTACATATTTAACACTGACACTTACGGCAAGCTTTTGCCACAAAGCCTTAAAGCTTTTAAGCTAAGTAGCAACAAGCTTTATGCCTGACAGCTGTTAGGGTTGCCAGCTGCGGCAAACAAAATTTAATTGCCTGCCAACAGGCGCGGCCTTTAAGCTACGTTGGCAATCCTGGTTGCCAACAGCGTGCTCTGCCTGCTGCTGCGCTGCTCAGAGTTTTCAGTTGTTGCTGTGCGCGCTTCACACTCGACGTCGACGCTTCTAACGCTCGCACTCCTTCAAACGCGTACGCGTCTGTGTGCGTGTGTTTGTGTGTGTAGGTGTTAGTTTAAGTCTGGCTGTGCATGTAGGTGTGCGTGTGTATATGTGTGTGTGTGTCTTAAGGGTGAGGCGCGGGCAATTTTCGGGCAGCGCATTTATAAACACATCAAATGTTTGGCTTTTTTTTTAGCATTATTCCAAAATTGTTGTTTATTTTTGTGCATTTGTGGGTGTGTGTGTGTGTATGTGTTTGTGTATATATGTAACTGTTATTCAAGTATATAAGCGAAAAAAGTGCACAGAGCAAGTCAAAAAGTGGCGTCACACAAAATTCTGGCCAAAAGAAAATTTTCTTGGCGTCGCGTTTGCTATGTGCGCGTGTATTTACCAGTGTCTGTGTGTGTGTGTGTGTAGAAAATAACAGAAAAACAATAGTTTTTTATATGTAACATAAACGAAGAACAACAAACAGCAGGCGATTGAACATGTAACGCATGTCATTGCCATTTGTTGTTGTTATTGTTATGTACCATGTACTAATGTTGTTTTTGTTGTCATTGGCAGCACATGATGGATTTTCCCCGTATACTTACATATCTATGCATGTACATAGACAGTGTCTACATGTACATACACTGAAGCAAAAAAGTCTTGTCACAGCGTTGCTTACAAAATTTAAAAATTTGTATTTGGAGAGTATTTTAGTAGGACTTAAATATCTTTTGTGTTTAAATAACTGCCTTTTTATGTATTGCCTGCTTATATGACGACTTTGTTTTTTTTTTTGTTTTCCTAGTAAGTGCTCTATCTAAGCACTTAAGGACTTAAGTTTCGGTTGTTTCCGCTGAGTACAACTTTTTAAAATGGAAAGCAACATTTTTTTTAGCCTTTATATATTTATATACGACATTTTGAAAAACTGTTTTAAAATCTGTAACTCAACACTTTATAAAATAATGTCCAACTAGTATCCATAGTAACGCTAATAATTGGGCTTCAGTGTTAGAAAATGACAAAATCAGTTTTAGTTTACTATTTTGCATTTATTCTCAATGCACTAAAATGCTTGTGCCTAGACTTTTTTGCTGCACTGTATATATAAACGAACGCCATTATGGTGTCATCTATTTGCACACACATATACAAACAGACACAAAGTAGCCAAATATTTGCCAGCTTAAACGGCGCCTCAGTTTATATAAGTTAAACAAAAAAAAAAGAAGCAAAGCTACAACTTTTTTTTGTAATATATTTTTTTTTTTGTTTTGTTTAAACAAATTCAAATTCCAGCCAATTACATAGAAAGTGCGCGCGCAAAGTGTGTTCAAAGCATAAAGTTGAATAAAGACAGCACTAAAGTATGCAGCAAAAAATTGCATTGTCTGTCAAGGACAAAACAAAACGCCCTAGCATGTAGCGCATATGTGTGCGTGCGTGTGTGTGTGTGTGCGTTGTTGTTATGTTGTTGTGCTTTGTGCGAGTGCGTGTAAAACGAGTAGCAACAACAACAACAACAAAAGGAACAGCAACAAATGCAAGTAGCACAACAGCAACAGACAACAATAAAAAACAAAACAAAGCAAGACAAAGGAAGAAATCAGCAACACAAACAACAACAACAACAGTAGCCTAGGAGGCTGCACGGCCATCAAACGTCGACCCCCGCCTGTAGTGCACCTTGGCGCCAGCACGACAGCCCATCAGTCAGTCAACTAGACACTCGGACGGACAATCCACTTAGTCAGTCAGTCAGCCAGTCAGCCGGAGAGTCCACACGGCGGCCATCATGTGGTTTTCCGCTCTGCTGCTCTCATATTTACTGCTATTGCTGTTACTGCTTCAACCAACATACGTAAGTTCCGTTACGCCCAGTCACGGCCAATGCAATTATAAATATTTAAGTGCAGTTATACATTTACGAGTATTTACATCTACATACATATGTACATTGTAAATACTGCCTACTACTATATATGCATTACTCACTACTACTACAATATGCATCACTTGTTTTTTTTTTTTTTTTGCTTTTTTGCATGCACTGGACCCCAAGTCTTAGAAATATATTAAGTTAGTCTGCGGCAGCGTGGAACGTCTCTCAAGGACTTTCTTTGTAAAGTTCTTATGGGATGGGCGTTGAAGAGACAGACCCCTTGTTCTTGTGATGCAGAAGACGTTCATTGTAAGGACTTTAATGCCTGCTTATTTATAGTTCAATGGAAGATCTCTCAGCTCCCTACAATGAACGTCGTTACGTCACCAGAATAGATCGACGAGGTGGTTCCTCAATACTCTCTCAAGCACTTTCTTTGTAAAGTTCTTATGGGATGGGCATTGAAGAGACCCCTTGTTCTGGTGATGCAGAAGACGTTCATTGTAAGGACTTTAATGCCTGCAAATTTATAGTTCAATGGAAGATCTCTCAGCTCCCTACAATGAATGTCTTTACGTCACCAGAATAGATCAACGAGGTGGTTCCTCAATGCTCTCTCAAGAACTTTCTTTGTAAAGCTCTTATGGGATGGGCGTTGAAGAGACAGACCCCTTGTTCTGGTGATGCAGAAGACGTTCATTGTAAGGGCTTTAATGCCTGCTAATTTATAGTTCAATGGAAGATCTCTCAGCTCGCTACAATGAACGTCGTTACGTTACCAGAATAGATCGACGAGGTGGTTCCTCAATGCTCTCTCAAGAACTTTCTTTGTAAAGTTCTTATGGGATGGGCATTGAAGAGACCCCTTGTTCTGGTGACGCAAAAGACGTTCATTGTAAGGACTTTAATGCCTGCAAATTTATAGTTCAATGGAAGATCTCTCAGCTCCCTACAATGAATGTCTTTACGTCACCACAATAGATCAACGAGGTGGTTCCTCAATGCTCTCTCAAGCACTTTCTTTGTAAAGCTCTTATGGGATGGGCGTTGAAGAGACAGACCCCTTGTTCTGGTGACGCAAAAGACGTTCATTGTAAGGACTTTAATGCCTGCAAATTTATAGTTCAATGGAAGATCTCTCAGCTCCCTACAATGAATGTCTTTACGTCACCAGAATAGATCAACAAGGTGGTTCCTCAAAAAAACATAAAAAGAACATCTTCAGCAAACTTTTCCATTCTCTTCGAGTTGATGGTAAAATGTCCTGCCTATGGTTTCTATAAGACAGGATGCTCTTCAGCGACCTTTTCCCTCGTTGCTATAAGATAGAACGCTGTTATCTGTTCTGGACAGACTCTATTCCACCTCCTATCTTCCTCGCGAGTTGAGTTTTTATACCCTCAAACTTACGGTAATGTGTACATTAAGTATGTGCAAATGTATGTAACATACAGAAGGAGATGTCGAAAACCGCCCAAAAGGTCAGGTCAGGAGGACAATAGAAATTGATCTAGAAATTGATGTGTCTGTCAGCCCATCTGTATGAACGTCTGAATCTTGAAGACTATAAGAGCTAGTAAAACCAAACTTGGCATTCAGACTCCTTATGAGACCAGCCAGCTAAAGTTTGTTATTTTGTCTGCCACGCCCCACTACTCCCACAATAATTTCAAGCTACAGCTTTAATGATTATCGAAGATAGTCGCAACATGATATTCTAGAGGCGAACTTATGTGCTCAGTGCAAAATCATATAAAAGGAGGGCCTCAGAACTTATTGTTGCGATGCCTAGAAACTACAAACAAGCTATAATATGTTTGTGCAAACGTGTGTAATGGGTAGAAAGAGGCGTGGCAGACCCCATCAAGTATATAACTATATTCTTCTAGCTATATCTGTCTGTCCATCTGTCCTTAAGAACAAAAAGATATCAGAGACTGTAAGAGCTATGGAGCTAAAATTTTACCAAAGTAACACTCCTTTGCCGATCCTTAAAAAACTGGGTGAACAGCGTTGGCACGGGGTATATTAAAGTCAGACAGGCACAACAAATCCTTCATGCACATTGCCATCATCCGATAAGGCGATTTTAGGGGCATTCGAGGGAAAAAATCCTCCGACGTATCTTTGGACCGATAAATGTGGATGGGGATTTTCGTATTCGAATGAACCACGAGCTATATGAGCTATACGGCGACACTGATCTGGTTCGGCGCATACAACCACAACGTCTGCGCTGGTTAGGTCATATTGCACGAATGGATGATAATGTTCCAGCCAAAAAGATATTCGAGCGGAAATCATTGGAAAGTCGACGACGACAGGGACGCCCGCCTCTGTGATGGGAAGATCAAGCAACGGAGGATCTTCGTAGCCTTGGGATTGCCAATTGGCGCCAGCAAGCACAGGACAGAAACCGCTGGCGTAGGATAATTTCCGCGGCCAAGACCGATAACCGGACGTAATGGCCAAAATAGTAGTAGTTCTACTCAAGTTGTGTTGGGTTACCTATACCCCTTCGGAAATTAGGACTATGGTGCAGTGCCCCGATACAACTGCTGCAACCATTCTGATGCGGTTCGTGTGGAACCGCTGGAGTTCGGATGTTTACTTTTTATTGTACTTGGGAGATGTAACAACTAGACGCAGTGTCTCATGTTCTTACGGCCTCGACTTTGACTATCTTTGAAAATTCAAACTTGATATTTTAAAAGGGGTTTTGTTATATCCGGAATCACAATAGCCGCTGTTGGTACTGATCTGTTTCTGGTAAGCGCGCCCGCACCCTAGTTATCGAGGTATTGGATATGTATATTAGAAATTAAGTTTCAAAGCCAACACACTAACAAATCAGTTAATAAAATAAACATTTGCCACTGAGTCCATTAGATCTCCCGCCCATAGATTACACTAGTTTACAAATTTAAGACTTATCGAGTCAACCTTCGTAAAAAGTGTTTTTTAGGGTAATTTCGGGTCGAAAATGGCAAACTTTTCGAAATATTTTCGAAAAACAGGTTTTTGAATACTTATTTCAGTTATTCGTCGATATCTCATGAGCAAAATTGTATCGACATGAAAGACAATCAGATCGAAAGCTATTGATGTGTTCTTTACAATGAATTATTAGTTTGTACAGATTAAGTAAAAATTATGGAAGTTACAAGCAACCAAAGTCGAAAAAAGTATAATTTTTAAACATTTTTCAAAATTAAAAATTTTCGTTTTAATTTTTATTAACGAGATATTGACGAATAGCTAAAAAAAGTGCCCAAAAACATGTTTTTCGAAAATATCTCGAAAGTGGTGCTTAAGAAAAAAAAAGTTTACCATTTTCGTGTTTCTCGATCCCAAATTACCCTAAAAAAACACTTTTTTAGGAAGTTTAATTTTTACTATGGTATCTCTACAAGTTAAAAAAATTTCATAATCATCTTTTGGTCAACGTACAATATTGTTACAGTTTATATGGTTGGCGCTTATAGATTTCCGCTTATAATTTTTGATCTTTATAATTTTTGCAGCATACTATTTTTTGCAGTAAGTGTGACCGTAAGCCGCTAAAATTTTGTATAGAAAAAGATATCGCATAAATCGTTAAGACCGTTGGCTAAGCTTTGTCTCTAGCCTTTATAATAATAATTTCCCTGACTGACTATTTTGTCAGTCGTCCCTGGGCTGAGCATTGGGGACGAAGAGAACACTAGCCTCTCTAGCGCTTATAGTCTCAGCTTATTCATACGAACAGGCATGACTATAACGATTTAAACTGTTTAAGAGTATGGTATATACTTTGTAGTGTAGGAGATGTAGAAAATTAATATACCTTTATGCCATAGGCATAGGCTATAATCAATATAATAAATAAAATTAATTTGCAAATAAATAATGAGTTATGTTTATTAAGTCATCAAATATATCATAGTGTGCACATGTTTAATTTCAATTTTAATAAATTATGTACGCATAATTAATATACTTTTTATTATCTCAATAATAATAATCATACAGCGTAAATAAGTTAATAAATGAATAAAATTGTTTGTAACGCTTTGCTGGAATTTAAAAATGTATAGGTAAATATTCAATTAATGTGCACAAATAAATTAATACCGCGCGAAAAAAATGCAAAATAAATTTATTTTATACACTACCCTACGGGGAATTGAACCCCGGTGTCCCTACACTCGTGTATATTAAATATCTGCGTAAAATAAACATAGTTTAAATGTGGCTCACAAAAGTATGCTACTTTTTTTTTTCTTTTCTGTTTGTTATAAACCTTTAACCCTTTAATACCCTGGGGTGCAATTTTCATGGAATATTGCGTTTTGCTTTTCAGTGCCATGCAAATTGTGCAAATAATGCGACAAATTTTTTAATGTTCTATTTGTTTTTGCTTTGTTGCTTTAATTGTTGTTGTTGTTGTTTATGCCCTTAAGCAGCTAAAGCAAATAATAAAACGTTTTGCTATTGACAATGACATTTCAATTGACCATTTTATTTTGCAGACACACACATACATAGTGTACAAGCCCGTTGGCATTTTCTTTGAGCCCATTTTGTTGTGGCCGTAATTTTCCGAACGTTTTTTATTGCATTTTTGTAGCTTGCAATTATTGAGAGTGCATGCAATGCGTGACCAGAAAACTGTGTACCAACTATTTATTTGAAAGCTTTTAATGTTTATGGCAAAGCAAAATTTTCACCTTTTTTTTTAACTCTTCGTGCAAAATTTGTTGGCATTTGCTTTGTAGAAGACCGCAGACGTATTACTTAGCAAGCATTTTGTTGCAGAAAATGGTTTTGGCTTAAAACAACAAAAAGTACTAGAGTTCAAATAGTTGCATCTATTATATATAAGCGCATTTTTTTTTCAGATATTGCTCTAGAACTGGCACATATATTTTCTTTTGAAAAGAAAGTGTCGCTGTAAATGTGTTGCTGATTTTTATGAGCCTTAAAATACCATTGTGTAAAAAAAAAAAACGTTTATTTTTCAAATTCAAAGTTTTATTTCTCTCTAGGGAGAGCCGCCCCCTGCTTGCTTTACACGGCAACCAACGCTGCGTCCTAGTATTAAAATCTATTTTGGTTTTCTTACCACCCTTGAGGAAGTGAGCCGAATCTCCATTTTTTTTGTTTTGTGTCTTCTGCTTTCCATTAAGCTCTGTAGCATAGCCCCCGTACTACTAAAACATACAATCCCATTTTCCACTCTTGCTGGCCATATCATTCGAAACCTTTAAGTACTTTCTTTAATCACCAAAAAGTGCAAATACACCAAGTTTGAGCTTGATTGGATCAAAAATATCCTTGGCGCCACCGACCTCAAATTGGTCTTGTTAATCTCCATATTACGCCCATCAATCAGAAGATATAATAGCATATCCCTCCGATTTCAACTTTTAGTGCCTGAGTTATTCAAGACATTGAAAGGTCTTTTCCTCAAATTCCCAAAAGAGCAAAAATGATTAAAAATATTCTCGCTATTACTTTTAAAAAGATGGCGTACGTTAAAGTCGGGCGCGGACGACTTTGGGATACCCTGTACCACTGCTTGCAATCAAATCCGGTAAATTGCTTAAGAACACCAAAAGACATTTGATTGCCAAATTAGATTATGATACATTCATAAACAACCAAAAACAGACGAATTTTTAATCAAAAACTTTTTTTCGACCGATCGGCCCTATGGGAGCTATATGATATATTCAACCGATTTTGATCAAATTTGGTACAGTGTTGAAGATCTCTAAAAAACTTCTGAATGCCAAATTTGGTTACAATATCTTCACAAACAAACGAAACACAACCAATTTTGTACAAAAAGCGTTTTTTTCGACCGATCGATCCTATGGGAGCTATATGATATAGTCAAACGATTTTGATCAAATTTGGTACAGTGCTTGGGAACTCTAAAAAACTTCTTAATGCCAAATGTGGTTACGGTATGTTCACAAATAAACGAAACACAACGAATTTTGTAAAAAACACGATTTTTTGACCGATTGGTCCTATGGGAGCTATATGATATAGTCAACCGATTTTGATCAAATTTGGTACAGTGCTTGGGAACTCTTAAAAACTCCTTAACGCCAAATTTGGTTACAATATCTTCACAAACAAACGAAACACAACGAATTTTGTACATAAAACAAATTTTCGACCGATTGGTCCTATGGGAGGTATATGATATAGTCAACCGATTTTGATAAAATTTGCTACAGTGCTGGGGGTTTCTAAAAAACTTCCGATTGCCAAATTTGGTTATGATATCTTCATAAGCAAACGAATTATCCATCTAAAACTTTTGCTTTTTTTCGAGGTCCTCTGAAACACCCCTATGGGAGCTATATAATGAAGTCCCGATATCAAAAAAATAAAATAAACTTGTCTCCTATGGATAAATAACGGATCTTATCTGAAAGTTTGGTTGCTCTAGCTCTTACCATCTCTGAGATCTAGGCGTTCATACGGACAGACGGACAGACGGACAGACGGTCAGACGGACAGACGGACATGGGTATATCGACTTCTCTAGTCACTCTGATCATACTTTAGGTAACTTTGGGGGGTCTCCGACTTCTCCTTCTGTACGTTACATACATTTTCGGCTTGCACAAACACAATATACCCTTTGTACCATACGGTACAGGGTATAAATATGTACCTAAGTGTATATTTAATGATAAATCGATAAATAATCGTAATTTTGCACAAATAAATCAAAAGCTCAATATTATATTATAATAAAATCAAAGAGATCGAAAAAAATTTGGACCTACCTACTTTTCTCAAAAAACAAGGAAATTTTTTATCAAATTTTGTATGGATATATTTAGATTAGTAAGATTACTTAGGAAAATTGCCTAACTGCAGCAGGGGTGAGTCGAGGGTTTCTTTGATAAATTGACTTTGTTGTTTATTAACTGACTTGAGTTTATTACTTGTCTGGCATTTTTATACCCTGTACCGTATGGTACAAAGGGTATGTTGTGTTTGTGCAAGCCGAAAATGTATGTAACGTACAGAAGGAGAAGTCAGAGACCCCCCAAAGTTACCTAAAGTATGATCAGAGTGACTAGAGAAGTCGATATACCCATGTCCGTCTGTCCGTCTGACCGTCTGTCCGTCTGTCCGTATGAACGCCTAGATCTCAGAGATGGTAAGAGCTAGAGCAACCAAACTTTCAGATAAGATCCCTTATTAATCCATAGGAGACAAGTTTATTTTATTTTTTTGATATCGGGACTACATTATATAGCTCCCATAGGGGTGTTTCAGAGGACCTCGAAAAAAAGCAAAAGTTTTAGATGGATAATTCGTTTGTTTATGAAGATATCATAACCAAATTTGGTAATCGGAAGTTTTTTAGAAACCCACAGCACTGTACCAAATTTTATCAAAATCGGTTGACTATATCATATAGGTCCCATAGGATCGATCGGTCGAAAATTAGTTTTTTGTACAAAATTCGTTGTGTTTCGTTTGTTTGTGAAGATATTGTAACCAAATTTGGCATTAAGAAGTTTTTTAGAGTTCCCAAGCACTATACCAAATTTGATCAAAATAGGTTGACTATATCATATAGCTCCCATAGGACCAATCGGTCAAAAAATCGTGTACCTATAGGTACAAAGTGTATACTAGATTTGTGCAATGTATGTAACGGACAGAAGGAGGCGTGGCAGACCCCAAGTCCTTTATACCAAAATGCTTATCATAACTTCGGGTAGCGATTGAGCCATGTCCGTCTGTCCGTCCGTTCGTCCGTCCGTCCGTATGAACGCCTAGATCTCGGAGACTATAAGAGCTAGAGACACGAAACTTTACCACCTGGTGCGCATATTTCCTCAGAAGATAAAGTTTTTTGAATCATGTCATTATCTTTCCCCGTTCCCCCGCAGTAGAGTTTAGCGGTTTTCAGCCACAACGTTCAATATTTTCATGAAAAAATAAACAAAATCGGACAAATACAGCAAAAGTTTAGTCAAAAATCTACAAATTTCACCACCCTTGCCTATAAACTGCGTCAATATTTGACTCTTCATAATTATGGTCACAAGTGACCCAGAATCACAATTTTTGGTAAGCTGATTCATGAACAAATCCACATTCAAATTTTATCGACGCGGTCCCCCCACCCCGCAATCGATTTACCGTGTTTTCTCCCACACCCCTCAACATACCAACTTGAAACTTAACCCATATACTTTAAATAACTTCTTTGACGTAACATTCGAGTTTCATCAAAATCGGTAAAAGTTTAGGGAACTTTTAGGTACAAATATCGAATTTTACCAACAAAAAAATAAATTCCAATTGGAAAGTTCTTAGAAGGAATATGCAGGAAAAATTTTTCGAGACAAAAGTTACAGGGTATTCCACTGTCGGGCACCGCCTCGACTGTACCACATTTTTTTACATTGCTATGTTATTTACATGACTTTTTTATTTTGTGGAATTGTCATTGAAACTAATTTGAATTGTTTTTAGTGCATTTTTCGGATATATTTTTTCAATATTTTTCATAACAATTAATTTTTAGTATGGCGACCAAGAAAAACCCATCACAAAAAACAACAATTTTGACTTATCTGATAAGTTAAATTTTTCTTCTTGTTTTAAATTCAATTTAATGCTCAGTTAAATTTAATATTAATAAATTTTCATAAATTTTAGCAATCATGCGTTTTTATTTCAGTTTTCTCAAATTTTCAGCGATTTTTGTAGGTGTGACAACTTACAAGCCTTCTTTTTTTTGGTGGTCGTTTTCAAGCTCTTTTGAAAATTGTCAGTAAAATGCTTATTTTTATAAGATTCAAATGATTTGCTCATTGTGGATTATAGCTCTTTCTTTTATCTTTCCAACGGTATATTTACAAAGATAGCTATGTGTATTCAATGTCGAGATATAGCTAAAAAAGCTATGGTGTGTCAACTTACAAGCCTTTCTCCTACATATAAACTAATTTATGGTAGCACAAGGCAAGATATCTCCATGAATAGATACAATTCACCTGCGAAGGGTTAATGCGCATGTTGGGCTTATACGGTCGAGCAGGGGTACTCATAAGAGGTACAGTGCCTCCCTCTGCCGATAAAATATAATTCAAAAATCGTATTCCCTAACGGGGACGATTTAAGTTGAAGTTATTTTTTTACAATAGAATTAATGCAATATCTGTTTCAAAATGTAAGTAGTTTTTTGGCAGAAATCTCTGTATGTCTGCAGCGGATTGCATCGTCTAAAACTTTTTCTGTTTTATCATGAAAGACCATTCATTGTTTTTGGTGTTATTCCCAAAACAATGTAAAACCATTTGTCATCTTAACAATTTATTCTTGTTAATCGGGAACACAAAGTAGTTATTAAGCACCAAGTCAGCGGTGTAAGGCAAATGATTTTAATTGGCTTTTAAATCGCATTAGTGGATGACTTCCAGACGTAAAGCGTTTCTACAAACGTCTCTGCGTCGCGCACACCCCACTAAGGGTGGCCGGGGCTAAAGAAATGTATCTCCAGCGTAATATCTCAACCTAAACAAATTGACGCACGTTAAAAAAAACATATGCCAATAAAATACCATAAGGGATAAGTTTTTGCCAATTCTCAAAAACTATTGGCAAAACTAGGGCGCACCGCTAGGGCCTTTTATATTCATTACGGAACATCCCGAGCACTTTTCTTAATTTTTAAAAACTTGAGAATGGCACAGTCGTGCCTACTACTACTATTTTGGCCATTACGACCGGTTATCGGTCTTGGCCGCGGATATTATCCTACGCCAGCGGTTTCTGTCCTGTGCTTGCTGGCGCCAATTGGCAGTCCCAAGGCTACGAAGATCCTCCGTTGCTTGATCTTCCCATCACAGAGGCGGGCGTCCCTGTCGTCGTCGACCTTCCAATGATTTCCGCTCGAATATCTTTTTGGCTGGAACATTATCATCCATTCGTGCAACATGACCTAACCAGCGCAGACGTTGTGGTTGTATGCGCCGAACCAGATCAGTGTCGCCGTATAGCTCATATAGCTCGTGGTTCATTCGAATACGAAAATCCCCATCCGCATTTATCGGTTCAAAGATACGTCGGAGGATTTTTCTCACGAATACCCCTAAAATCGCCTTATCCAATGATGACAATGTCCATGCTTCAGCGCCGTAGAGAAGCACGGGTATGATAAGCGACTTGTAAAGGGTTAACAAGGCCTAAGAAATGCTATATGTTTAAAAAAGTCAACTAGTATCTGGGCTGCTGGCAAATCTGCCCATAGCTGACCTGGATCTTTTTATCGCATAAATTTTGGTTTTGCAAGGAGAGCGATTAAGGTGTAATCAGAACTCCCACCAGCTATGTAACCCAACAAGCTAAGCTAAGCCGCCTCTCTCGACACCTCCTTCCTTCTCCATCATGCATTTTACTTCCTTGTTTTTTTTTTACTAGGCATCACAATGGAGCTTTCGGTCTCCGGCTGATGTCGGCCTAAGCCGAGCAGCCTATCTAAGCTAACCCTAACCCTAACTTTTCCAAATTACTCGGTGGTAAAGGGGGAGAAGTGGCAAAAGAAAAACACAAGAACATGATCTGGCTAGACATATTCCTTATATGTCCAAAAGTCAAGTTTGGTTATCCTAGCTCTTATAATCTTTAAGATTTATTTCAATTCGCTTTGTACCCCTGTACATATTGAAGCTAACTTTGGGGACATATTCAATATACACTAGAGAGCTGCGCAAGCACTGCACAAATTTCTTGTAAGCCATCAGCTGTTATTTCAAGCACTACATGTCTTTGGCTTGAACAAAACAAAACAAATACTTCAGTGTCAAAAGTGCTTGGTTAACAACAAGCAATAGAACATCAAATCAAAAGTGAAACAGAAAAAACCTGAAGTAGAACAAAATGGAAGATAGAACCAAACTGAAGTAGAGCCAAACTGAAGTAGAACCAAACTGAAGTAGAACATTTCAAGCATAGTTGAACGTTTTTGTTGTTGCAATGATTTTGGTGGTGGTTTTTTTTACTAACACAAGCAAACAAGCTGCTTGTATATGTCTGCTGCGCAAAAATTCAAAACATTCTAGTGCACTCGCTATGCTTGCCGAAAATTTGCTTCACTCAAGCATTTTGTGTGATGTTCTCATGTTTTGAAATATTCAAGCACTGAAGCAAAGGCAGTTCAAGCACTGAAGGTTTTACTTTGAAGCAAACAGAACATCAAAACATTTTGTTCTGCTGTCAGCTCTGCAGTGAAATACACTGCTTGGAAGTACTGTGCAATAGTGAAGTGCGACGCGTCGTTTTGAACGTTTTGTGCAGCTCTCTAATATATACCCCTTGACGTAAGTGAGTTGGGACGCCAGGTCCCAGCTGCCGCCCAAAGCAAAAGTTACAAGATGTAAAAAAATATTAACCTTAATAGCAACTGACTTAACTCACCCAAGCACTATCATCTACAATTGAAGTCATTCCGTCGGTGTGATGGAAACTTTCTTAAGTACATAATACGCTTTTATGAATCATTTAAATATTTTAGTTTATAGTTACACTTTAAAAGCTTAAGACATCTATGCTTAAGCTAAAACATTAAAATTTAACTTATGCATAATTCATTTACATAAAAGCTTTTCAAATTTATCCTTTTAAATATGGCCGCACTGCTCGCACTTTTATTTATAGAAAACAAAGACAAAAAGAAAAAAAGTGTGGCATACTTTTAGGGCTGCCTCATAACACAAGAGTGTGCTTATGACATATAACAAAATATGTATTTAGCTGTTATACTTATATATATATATATATATATATATATATTTTTTTTTTACTGCATTGTGTGTATGTGTTTGACTGTTGCAGGTGACAGCGCGTTTTTGCGAAGGTGGTCACATATGTTCCTTGCCACGTGAGTGCTGCACACAAGGCTGCTGCCCGCCATACCAAGGTGGTCCACGTCAATTGCCGCCACCATCTGAGCATGTCTTGAATTTGTTCTTCATCAGTCACTGGTTCTTTTGGTAAGTAGCGTGTAATGGGATGCAACTCTTGCAATGACTACAGCTGTCTGAAGCACTGACATACTGAATGGCTGATAGCAATCTACTACTATATTGTATGGCAGGAAGTGGCCCAAAAGTCCCCAAAGAGGCAGCCAAGTCATTCAAGGCCGCCTGTCTGTCTGATTGGCATGTGGCATGTAGCATGCAGCAGTGATATTATTGGCAGCAAAGGTGGCTTGGGTGGCTTTTGGGTGACTTGGCAATGGCAGCTGCAAAAGCGACTGGCTTGGTTGCGTCAAGTTAAGTCGAGCACTGTCTGGCTGTCCGTCCGTATCCGCTTATGCAAGTTCTCTAGCGGGAACGGTTTGTCGTCGTTGGCATGGGCTAAGGTTAGCAATAGACCCAGACCGAGACCCATAAATGGCAATGCCAACTAATGAGCGCACGCCAAGCCAACTTACATACATACATACTCTGTGTGTGTGTGTGTGTGTGTGTGTGTGTGTGTGCTCACATAATCAAATCTCTTGTCGCGCCAAGGCGGCCAAAAAGCAGCTAGCACATTTAGTTGCCATTCAAT
The DNA here is from genome assembly GCA_949987675.1 of Chymomyza fuscimana. Classification (NCBI taxonomy): domain Eukaryota; kingdom Metazoa; phylum Arthropoda; class Insecta; order Diptera; family Drosophilidae; genus Chymomyza; species Chymomyza fuscimana. Next base: position 36,677,742 of record OX465090.1, on the reverse strand, counting down.
TACGGCCACAGCAGGCAGCAGCAGCAACCAGCAGAGCCACTACGTCATGGGCTTCTTTATACAGAGCCGGCAGCTGCAAACCGAACAGTAAACATATCCAATATACACTGAGATTTGCAACATCAATAATCCGCTCTGCTTCTTGCGTCTTTTTGCAGGTGCGTTGTGGTAGCCATCATTTTAGCCATACTCTGCGCCTACTCGCTATGGAAAAAACGTCGCACACTTTGTGGCTGGGGTTTTACGGAGCATCATACGCAATCCGAGGGTGATTCTGCTGGCTCCTGCTATGCGCCACCGCAATATAGTCGCTGCAACTCCTTTCATCATCCGCCGCCGCCTTACACGGAGGTGAGTTTGACAGGCGGAAATAAGTACGTTTCCGCTGGATTAGTTGTAGAGATGTTATTTTTAGCTGCGTGATTTAAAGACGACGACAGTGGTTTATTAAATTTGTTGAAAATTTGTTTGTATGCTCAATAGAGGCAAACTTGGTTTTGGAGCACGGTTTTTCGTCTCGAGTTACTGATTACGCAATTTGAACCCTTTGCAACAGCTACGCTGCGTCTCTTAATTAAGGCACACTAATCATTTACCTCTCATTATAGGTCACCTCGAAACCCGATCTGTATCCGCTTGTGTTCACCTGCAATAGCGACAATGGCAAGGGCAATGGTTCCAGCTACCTCATGGTCCAGTATTTTCGCAATTATATTGTACGACCTGCTGGCTCATTATCCGCAGCCAGCACCGTTGACTCGCTAAGCTCCAGTTTCATTTGTAATGCCAATGAGGCAAACACCCTAGTCCCACCACCCTACTCACGTGCCGCCAGTCCGGACTTGGCGCTACACTATGCCAACCATGCTCCAAACCATGCACAACAACAACAACAACAGCAGCAGCACCACTCGCATCAGCAACAGGCATTAACCCATGCCGTGCCACAATATTCGCTGCCACGCTCCGCCTCGCAACTGGTATGCCATAATGCAAGCACACACAGTCAGGACTATCATGCCAGCACCGCCCACAATGCAGGCGGCGGCTATCAAACACGCAACGCACACTATGCCACGGTGGCGCTTAATGGTGGTACCAATGCCAACTGTAGCGCTGCGCACTACAATACACGTCTACACAACTCGGAGAGCGGCCACTTTTCGCCGGATGAGTCCGGCAATGAGAGCAGTAGTCGCAGTGGCAGCGCCTTGGGCACTAACCAGCCCATACGCTCGCCCGCCACGGGCTTTCTACAATCCCAAAGTGATCAGCACTTCCGCTACATAGCCAATAGCAATAGCAGTCTCAGTGATATCTTTGTAAACAACAGCTGCATTGCAGGTCTGCCGGGTGCAGCAAGTGCAGCCAGTGCTGCTGCTGAACCGTTGGCTAGCTCCGATGCTGGTTCGCTGTCCAGCCTAGCCTTGGCTGCCGGCGGCACACCTGTGATCTATAGCAATGGCTGCATTAAGCCCAATCCGCTGCATCGCGTGCACACCAATCCCACGCAGTTTAGCGGCGCCGCTGAGCTAAACAATGAGCCTATGTACAATTCGTGCAGCTCCATAGGCGGCATCTCGCTGAGCGTGCCGCTAGCAGCTGAGCCAGCTGTTAACGATGGAGAATACCGCGACCTGCATTTGCTGCGACGTAGTCTGGAGACCTGCTGCCAGCTGTTGCAGCAGCAACAACAGCAGCAGCAGCCGCCGCCGCCGCCGCCAACGGCGCCAGGTTCAAACAGCGAGCCAACGCACATAAAGAAATATGCTGGCGAGGAAGCAGCGGCCATGCGCAGCTGCAGCTATGTCACCTCCGGCACAGTCTCTGGTGTTAGCAGTCTGGCCAATATTGGCACACCGGGCTCCCCACCACAGGCCACCAGTCCGACGGGTGAGGTGCGCGAAATACTCGATCAGATACGTCAATTGCAGGCGGGCGTTAGCTATGAGGAGCTGCTGCTAAGCGGTGGCGCCAAGCCGCGACTGCATCACACACTATCCACGCCGGCGTCGGCAGTAAACGCCGAGATGCCAGCCATGCAACGCACAGCAACGCAGGCGCAGATGTGCTCTTCCAGCAAGCGTCCCTCGACGCTGCAGCAGCAAGCAGCAGCCGCACCTGCAGCGCTGACCAGCAAAAGTAAAAAGTTCTACTCACCCAAGCCCAACAAGGCGCTGTACATACCCATGGTTAGCGGCATGGCAGCGCCAAACGCTAATCGTTGCGTGCTTAAGAGCCCCGTAAGCAGCGTGGTCAGTGGCGCCAATTTCTTTGTAAATCGTGGACGTGCGCGCAAAGGTTGGATCTCACGTTCGGCACCAACCACACCAGGCACCGCCTTGCCACCAAATCGTTTGGGCGATGATAGTCCGCTGCTAAATGAGCATGATGAGGATGCAGAGGGTGAACAGAACGCAGAGTTGGAATAATACTGGGCGCCATATGGCCTGGTACTACCTGTATGTGTAAGCTCAAAGGAAAGTCGGAATTTGATGGTCTTAGGCGTAAGATTTTAATCAAAAAGCAAAACTTTTTTTGTATTTGCATTTTGTATATTGTCTGTATGGGATGCGGGGTTGGGCGGGTGGCAAAACCTACAATTTTGCCTAATCTTAGGGATTTGCGCTTAATTGTTGGATGTTAATTTAGGTGAACCAAATATTGCACAAATGGAAGATAAAAAAAAAAAAAAAAAACTTGAGTATATTCGACTGCTCCTTGTATTTGGATGAAAGCTGCTGGAAGCGAAATAGCTTTAGCCTCAACTCTAAACGATTTCACATAAAATGTAAGTGGAATTGGAGGTGAAAGCTATTTACAGCATACATTGCTTTAAATTTATACACTCCATGGCATACGAGTAGAAACACAAATTTTTTTTTTGAATTAAATTTAAAAATTTTTTTTTTTTTTAAAGGCCCATACGCAGCATGCAAAAATTTCGCACGAAATGTCAAAACATCATATAAAAACAAAAATCCCAAAAAAAGGAATTAATTTTTTTGTACGAAGTTTTGAAATTTCGTGCGAATGTGTCAATATTTTATTTATTTTTTTAATTTAATTTTTAATATTTTCTTTCATTCGAAATCGACACTTAATAGGCCAAAAAACTTTTGGAAGAAAATTTTAAGTACGTTTAATAACAAAAAAGATTTCAAGCATTCAATAATCAACAAATTAATAAATTGTTTCAATAATTATAATAAACAAAACATTTCGAAATCGACTCGCCAAAACTATTTTATATTTTTTGAGAACAACAAAGCGGGCTTAAAAAATTGATTTTTTCTAAAATCACGATATCTTAAGAATCGTAACTCAAAAATAGGTCTATATAGTAGGGATGCGCGATACCAGATAATGCAGTTTCTTGAATATCGAAAAAATCGAAGTCGTTACTCAATATTCGATGCCGATATTTTGGTTCTTGATTAATCGTCGATACGATACCAATTTCCTTGGTTACGATATGAAGCTAATTTTTGTTTTACATTTCTTTCACGAGCAATAGCCTGCATTTTGTTTAATTATTTCTTTACCATTGATGTGGATCGGTATCGGTATCGAAATAAGATTCAAAGTCAAGATAATTTCTGGGAGACATAGAAAATAATTGTGGGAACAAGTCGATTGTACAATTTGTTTGCTATCGAAAAATTTTAAGATTTGGATTTTTCGTACAACTATACAAAATTTCATACGACAACCCCATACACGCTGCAATCGATGGTACAATTTGCTCGATAAACAGCCAAGTTGTACAAACTGTTGCATCATGTATGGCTTGGTTAATATTTTTAATAGTAAATCACAAAAAATGTTCAAATGCTCGATGTTTCAATAACACAGTCAGATAAATCGATTTTCGAAGGACATACGATGTTTACTAGACATTTTTGCTAACGCTCATAAATCGAACCTAGAGGTCAGAACCCGTGACGTGCTTGAGCTTCTGAGAATTTTTGAAAATTGTTTTCAGCGATCCTAAAAACTTATACAAAGTAACTTCGGATACCCGGGCTGCAAAAAAATGTATTACGGTGGTTATCTATATTTGACCGGTTTAGAGGTCAGACCACGTTTTTGGAACCAAATCCAAGATGCGGAAAATCCCAGCACATCATGCTTCTAACATAACCTCAAAAACCGTAAAACAATGTTTATTGTATGTTTTTTGGGTTGCTAAATACGAATCCAAAGTCCGAAAACTCCCAGCACCTCAGAATTCTGATATAACTTAAAAAATGTTCCTAAAACTAGGTATTTTTAAGCTCACTGGGGTTTTGTGGACCTTGGATTCGCATTTAGCAACCCAAACAACTTATAATAAATATCGTCGAACATATGATCTTCAAAAAATTGTTTTGGGGATTTTTAGACGCTGACGTGCTGGGATTTTGAATTTTGCGAACCCATACGATTAGCTTGGTATTACCATCGAACCAGACTATCGATTGAGTAATCGCCGAAGCCATTTTTGTGAAGCGATAAAAGCAATAAATTCTTACCATTTCTAGAATGCTCAAATGCACTCTCTTATAACAGATCCTCAATTCTTCTAAAATAATTTAAAAAGTTTAAAAAATAAACAGAAAAAAAAAAAAAAAAAAAAATATCGCATTTGGGATTTTTTTTATATGAAGTTTTGTGATTCCGTGCGAAATATTTCGAACTGCGTACAGGCCTTTAAAAAGAAACGAACCAGAAAATCGATCTTTTTTTTTTTTTGTGGCTGTGTGATCGTTGAAGCATTTTGGTCGTTCTTGGTCTAAAAAAAGAAAGCGATAAATTCTTAGCATTGACACATTTAACGAATCTTTGCGAAAAAAAGACAAAAATTAAAAAATTTTAACCGAAGTTCGGGAAATAAAGTTCTAGGGTTTGCAGCCTTAAAAAGTATGTAATATGTTTATTTTGGATTTTGTGCACTTTTTTTTTGTTGGTTTTTTACCACTGTTCTAAAGTTATCTGTGTATACTCTCAAAGTCAAGGAGCTGTATATCGCTGAGGCAGCCTTTTATTCAATTAAAAAAAATTAAGGCATAACATAGATATTTTTTTAAGCTATTTTTTTTTTTTTTTTTGGAAATGGCACAAAAAATAAATTTGTCAGCTTAAACTTTGTAAATGTTGCAAAATTTCTATAGAGCTTAGATATGTATGTTGTTTTTTTTTAAATAAAAATAAATATAATTAATTAACTTAATATATAAAAAACAGTGTAGGCATTCGGCAAATTACAAAAAAAAAAACAAAAAAAACACAAAATGCATTTTAAAATTATATAAATAAATATTGTACACATAAAGAGTAAAATTAAAAAGAATATGCAAATATTTATGAGACTAATGGAGCGTCAAAGCAGAAATCAATGAAAGAAAATATTTAAAAAAAATATATATAGTATTTAAAAAAAAAGCAAACCAAATGAAAGAAAAGAACGCGTTAGAATGCAGCAGTGCCTTTTCGACTATAAAGAACACACAATAAAAAAACCAAAATTAAAAGCAAAAAAAAACACGCAACCACAAGAGCAAAGCAAAATTAAAAATTAAATCAAAATTTAATAAAAGAAACAAATAGCACACAAAACAATCTTAAAAAATGGCAATATCTAAAAAAATAAACAGAAGCAAAAATAAATAGCTTGGACACTAAGTTAAAAACAAAACAGCAAATGCATTAAAAAAAAAATTTAAAAAATATATATATATATATTTTTAAGCGCATTTACAAATCATAAGCATTAAAAATTTAAGTTGCCAAAAAATTGAGTTTTTTTTTTTTGGAAATTAATTAGTTTAGCTTATTTGATATAAACGATGTTTAAATATAAATAGTATATAAAACTAAAAACAACAAAATGCAAACAAAAAAATAAAATAAATTTAAAAAAAAGCAAGTGAATTGTTGCAAAACGACGAAAACAAATAAAATAATTCTAAAAAAAAAATTAAGAAAAGCAAAAATTATACAAAAGAAACAATAAAAAAAGAATACAAATTAAAGCAGCTGAGTTTTATGGATTCTCATTTTTATTATTTTCATTTTATTTTTAAGTAAGTTTTGGGTAAGTCTATTAATTAATTATTATTCTGTTTTGTTTTTTTTTTTTCATTTTTAATTGTTAATTGCATCAAAAGGGTCTAGATGTACAAGTAAGTATAAGTATATCGATTTGGTAAAACAATTACAAATTTTTTTTTTTTTTAAGTGTAAAAAAATTTTTTTTTTAACATTACGTCAAAAGTTATAATATATTTTTTTTAAAATATGTAAACAACATATACACATATGATGTAAAAATGGTTGTAGTAAATATTATAAAATTTGAGTTTTTTTTTTTTTTTTTTTATTTTGTATTTTTTTTTTTAAATTAATTTTCACTAACGCATTTATTTAAATATAAAAAATATATTTTTTTTAATTATACATAGTGCATATATGATGGAAAATTAATAACATTTTTTAGGTAAAAATTATGAAATTTACATTGATCAACAGAGTTTTTTACTTATTTATTTTTATTTAATTGGTTTTTTTTATTTTTTTTTTTTTCTCATAAATACATTTATTTTTATTTATTACAGTTTTTTATATAAGAGTGACCGTAGCAGCCTGTTTAACTGAAGTTATTTTATGACGACTTAAATCAAGCTGCCCATCACAGGGCCAATTTTTGACCATCTTCAACTACGGAAGTCTTTTGAGATCCCTTTATGGTGTAGCAGGTCTGTAAAGCTACTTTTCTCCACCTTTTGATAGGATTGCCATCCCAAAACACCTTGGCCTACCTAATTCGATTTTTTTGTCATCAATAATGGAGCGACTAGTATGCTTATTTATTTGGGGGTCTACGGCTTTCAGCCTGACATCACGGTGATGCTTGAATGTTTTACGTATCCTTCGCTTCCAGTGATGAAGCTCAAAGTCCTGTGCTGAAGCTTCTAGATACGTAAGCTATACGAGCGAGCCACAATATTACAGATCTAGATGGAGTACCTCTAAATTGGTGTTACCACCATATTGTTTATTGCTCTCTTAATAATCTCTTAATCTTATCCAGGTGGGAGAGGACAACTGGTAACTTAGCAAACTCTATATGTAGTCTAAACAATAATCGCAAATCCAAGGTGATCCTTAAATATTTATCTTTTCTTTGGATCATCAGTAGTTGGCTGGCTAGCCACGCAGCGGGTGGTTACTTTGTCCTGAGAGTGAACATCACAGCTTGAATAGGTTCAAGGAAGTGTTCCACTTACGAGCCAATCTCTTGTGCAAATGGATGAGTGGATGTACTCACAAAGTGCAGTGTGGAGCATAGGCATCATAAGTCTTTGGCTCTCCACGGATTGTAGAAAAGGGCATGAACGCTTCTCAGAGGATCTCCAGCTCTCATTACTGTTGCTTTCTTCGTTTCTTCGTTCGACCACTGAAATATATTTTAACCATATTGAAAAACGTAGCTGGGAGCAGTACTTTATTTTTGCCAGAAGATTATGCCATATATCAACGAAGACTTCATAGCAGTATTCCCTAATATCAAACGCCTTGAGACTCGGCGAATCTGTTCTTCCTATTTTGTCAAGTGTCTTCCTGAACCCAAATTGGTCTTCCAGGATTATGTAATAATATAATTTCAATAAAAATGCATGGGATTACGAGAATGGGAAAATATCAAGGTTTTGTTGTTGATTAGGCTCACATGAGTTGACTAACCAAATTTGATGGCAGCTGCTGGCTTAATAGTAAAACTAATCTTTGAGATCTAGGTGTTCATGCAGAACTAGATGTTCATCCCGAGCGGTTGAGAAGCATTTTGATACAAAGAAATTTCGATCTACATACATTGCACGAACCTAGTATACCACTGGCCACATGGATACAGGGTATAGGTATAGGTATAGGTATGCTGCCTTACCATAGAAAAAAGGATTATTTCTTAAAATGGCCAACTATTTATAACTTCATTTACCACCTGCCTTGCCAAACCTTTGGCCGCAGACGACTTTGGGATACCCTGTACCACCACACTGCACGAATTTTGTGCAAAGCACATTTTTTGCCCGATCGGCACTATGGCAGCTATATAATATAGTGAACCGATTTTGATCAAATTAGCTACTCAAAAAACTCTCAAATGCCAAATTTGGTTACGATATCTTCATAAACAAACGAAGCACAACAAATTTTGTACAAAACACGTTTTTTGCCCGATCGGTCCTATGGGAGTCAAATTTGGTACAGTGCTTGGGAGCTATAAAAAACTCCCGAATGCTAAATTTGGTTACGATATTCTCATAAACAAACGAAACACAGCGAATTTTGTGCAAAACACGTTTTTTGCCCGATCGGCCCTATGGCAGCTATATAATATAGTCAACCGATTTTGATCAAATTTGGTACAGTGCTTAGCTACTCGAAAAAACTTTCAAATGCCAAATTTGGTTACGATATCTTCATAAACCAACGAAGCACAACAAATTTTGTACAAAAAACGTTTTTTTGACCGATCGGTCCTATGGAAGTCATTTGATATATATAGTCAACCGATTTCGATCAAATTTGGTACAGTGCTTGGGAACTGTAAAAACTCCCGTATGCTAAATTTGGTTACGATATCTTTATAAACAAACGAATTATCCATCTAAAACTTTTTGTTTTATCGAGGTCTTCTGAAACACCGCTATAGGAGCTATATAATATAACCCCGATATCAAAAATAAAATTAACTTGTCTTCCCTGACATAATAGCGCATCTAATCTGAAAATTTGGTTGCTCTAGCTCTTACCATCTCTGAGATCTAGGCGTTCACACGGACAGACCGACAGACAGACGGACAGTTGGACATGGTTATAACGACTTCTCTAGTCACTTTAGGTAACTTTGGGGGTCTCCGACGTCTCCTTCTGTATGTTACATACATTTTCGGCTTGCACAAACCCATACGGTACAGGGTATAATTATAATAATAAAACATAATTTATATGCACAAAATGTTATTTTTATTTTAATAATTAATAAAATAATAATAATAATGATAATTAATAAAATTATAATTAATATGCTGAAAATTATATTTTTAAACAATTCTTTAGTGCAGTTCATTGGTTTACTCTATGTTTTGCTTGTATAAACATTTTTACAAAAGAAAACAATAAGAAATATTTAATTATAATAATTTTTATATAAAATTTTAAAAAGCGAAGAGAAAAATAAATTGTAGTTTTTCATTGTTTTTCGTTTTTATGATTAAGTCCCATATATGAAAAACATTGTTATATATTTTTTACAAATTCTAATAATATTTAACATATATATAAGGTAATTCCAAGCTGCGCAGTTCACAAAAAAATAATATATAGTTAAAAAAAAAAAATAGTATTTCTCATATAGTAATAATTAAAGACGCAACTTAGTTACTTATGAATAGGTTTATATAATATACATGGACTGCTTTGCTTGACTCATTGCTTGAGCGCCTGGGCCTGAGCCTCACCCTGCTGAGCGGAATTTAGCTTCAACTTGCGTTCGAACTCTTCGTGAACATTCTTATAATAGGGTCCCAGCTCCTCACGCACGGCATCGTACCAGCGCGCCAGTTTTGTGCGATTCTTGAACGGATTGTAGCCAATGGATTCTATTTGGAGTTCATTTTGATAAGCCTGCTGTATGTTTTATATTTATTTACAGAACTTACTGGGCTGATCAATTTCACAGAGCGCATTTAGGTCCGCATAGGAAATATTATTACCAATCATAAATTTACGTGAGTTCAAAAAAAGCTGCTCAAAGTCGTCCAAAGTATGCTCCAACTGCTTGCTGGCCATGTTGACCTAAAAAAAATATATTTTTTCTAAAGTTAAAAACATTTTTTTCAACACCTATTGTGAACAATAACAATTAGAAAAACAATTATGACTATCTGGTCACGCTATATAAAGCATATGATCCCGTAAAGCTTTTTGTCGACTTTACCTAATTATACCCAATCGAAGTCAACAAAATATATCTAAAACTAAAAGCTCTTATTTGTGACTAATACACAACTAGTTCGAACAGGACTAGTTATTAGTTATCACTTTCGTAGCAATATTAATAATAAATAATAATATAATAATAATAGTAATACATTTTTATTATAGCGTATTTTTTTTACTCTTTTTTTAACACAATATGCCAGGGCTGGCTTTCCTATAGGTTTCTCCAGTATTGAAAAAAGTACCTATTACTATGTGTCCACTTACATACCTCTAACAGATTATACTCATGAAAATTGTTGACCGACTCCATTTGGCTCATATTGACATTGTGTTAGAAAGAAGGGGCTTCAAGAACTTTTAAAAAAAAAAAAATGTTCTTCTTTTTGTTGTAAGCGATCCACAAACGAAGCAAGTAGCCTACAAAGCGCCTTTAAAAACATTAAAAATAATGCTCGTAGTCAGATAAAAAAAAAATAAATGCCTGGATTACATTTCATTTTCTAATATCTGGCCACACCAGAAACTTTTTGGTCGCAAACGGCCGCCGAGCGAAGCAAGCAGGCGGCAAAGACCTCTAAAGGAACTACAAAAGGAATTCTTAATAACACTAGCTTACAAATTTTACAAAATTTTGGTATCCCCAACATGTTTTAGTCATTTCCGTAGTAAAATGGCACGCAAAATCCGAAAATGAAGTCCAAAAATTTTTTCATGCAACAGATTTCGAGATATTTCGAAAAAAACATTTTTCGAAATTAAAAAAAAGTGTCTTTACTTAAAAGCAAATATCTCTGGTGCTACTAAACTGATTTTGAAATTTTTTTTACTAAATTGTAAGATAGTTTGAATTGTAGATAATTGAATTACCTAACGATTATACTTGGAACATATTTTTGTCAAATTTACGGCTTGGACGCTATTTATAGATTCATATGAAATTTTTCGTAATTTTCAGCAAAGTTTTGAAAAAAATTCTATTTCGAACGTAAATTTAAAAATTTAGAAAAATTTTTTTATACAGTTTTTTTCATGGCTCGTAAAGTTTGATCGATTACAAAAAAAATGATTGGCTGTTTATCAAAATCGGGGGGAAAATGTGGAAATAACAGGAATTTTGCAAAAAGTCAAAAATGTAAATTTGGTTTAAAAACCAAAAGTTTTAGATGAATAAATCGTTTATTTATTAACATATAGTTGGAAAGTTCTTTAGCGTTAATCAAATTTGGTACAGAACTGAAGAACGCTAAAAAACTTTCGAATGCCAAATTTGGTTACGATACCTTAATAAATAAACGAATTATCTATCCAAAACTTTAGGTTTCGAGAAAAATTGAGTTTTTGTACTTTTTACAAAAATTCCCGTTAATTCGATAATTTTTCTCCGATTTTGATAAACAACCACTCATTTTCTTCGTAGTCGATCAAACTTTACGAGCCATGAATAAAACTGTATGAAACAATTTTTTTAAATTTTTTCAAAAATTTGCTGAAAATTACGCAAAATTTCATGGGAACGACTAAATCGTAAATTTGAAAAAAATATGTTCCAAGTATAATCGATAGGTAATTTAATTATCTACAGTTTGGTAAATAATAATCAAAATCAGTTTAATAAAACCAGAGATATTTGCTTTTAAGTAGACGCACTTTTTTTTTTAATTTCGAAAAGTGGTTTTTTCGAAATATCTCGAAATTCGTTCTATTGAAAAATTTTTGAACTTCATTTTCGGATTTAGCGTGCCATTTTACTACGGTAACGTGTAAAACATGTTGAGGATACATTTTGCAGTAAACTAGTGTAATTAGATAAAGATACCAAATTTTCGATATTGCATAAATGTCTTGGCTTATATGAGATTTAAGTTTCTCTTGGCTAGTCAAACTAAACTCTTTTTACTGAAACAAATTTTTTTGGCAAAATCGGCCTAGAAAAATATAAAAAAAATTTTTAATAGTTAGCCTAGGCGAAGCGAACGGGCGGCGAAGCCCGCTAAAAAACTTTAAAAAGAGTTTTTGTTAGTTAGATAAAGCTACCAAATTTTCGATATATAAATGTCTTGGCTTGTGTGAGATTCCATTTTCTCTTAGCTGGTCACACTAACGCTTTTTTCTGAAACAAATTTTTTGTCAGAATCGGCCTAGAAAAATATAAAAAAAAATTCTTAATTCTTAAGCCCGCTAAGAAACTTTAAAAAGAGTTTTTATTAGTTAGATAAAGCTACCAAATTTTCGATATATAAATAATACATTTGTAAGATTTAATTTTCTCTTAGCTGGTCACACTAAACGCCTCTGACTAGGACAAGCGAGCAGTTGGCGAAGCCCTTGTTAGCTAGATTATGCGTTTATATTTTACAAAATTAAATTGTCTTGGCTTATGTTGTATTGCTTTGCTATTATCTGGCCACACTAATTATTTGATCATTCTTTTGCAAAAATACGTACCGCATTATCGCTGGGGCGCGTCTTTTGCAAATATGGCACCAACCATTTCTGTTGGAAGTAATCCGTGCAGGCTACGCCCATATTATTTTGCTGCCATGACAAATACTCATCAATGCGACTGCGTCCCAGATAGCGACGTGGATACCAATGCTCTGGTACTAGCTTCTCACGCGACAAATGCCTAAAGATGGCCACATGCTCCGACAGCTGATAGCCATGATCCGTAACGGCGGGCAGTTTGCGAAAACGACTCACATTGTCCCGAAACTCACCGGTCAAGTGCTCACCTAGAATATTAAAATAAAATTATTCTGCTAATCACTGATCTGATTATTTTTGTTTGCAATTATGTCATAACAAATTTAGATGTCTGTCTGTTTTTTTTTTTTTTGCCATAATTAATAAATTTAAGCAACAATTTAAAATTAGTTTGCGCCATAATTTGATTTTTTTTTTTTTTAATTTTGTGCATGTCGTGATCAATTTTCCAGATCGCCAGTCAAAACAACAATATGATAAGTTTGTACTAAAAGACAATGTCATGTAGTACAAATATAATATGTAAGTAGCAGGAGCGCATTCAAGTGTTGCGGGCGCCCAAACAAACAGCTATTGCGCATCAAGCTTATAACAAACTTTGCACACTGCGCCCAAAATTTGTTTTTTTTTTGAATCCGCCGCTGGTTTGCACACTTGTACCTATAGATAACAACTGGTAGCCATGTAGATAATACCGTGTAGACTTGGTTTAAGCAACAAGCCCCCAAAAATAAACGTAAAAACAATAACAAGCCGATAAAGACCGGCCCCAAAAACGTGCCGACTACGTGCGCACATCGTTTATAAATAAATAATAATAATCAAGACTTTTTCTGAGCAGGTCTGAAGTGAAGGAACCTGCAGCTTTAGATGTTTTTTTTTTTTGTCGAGTCAAGCGAACTTTGGAGCTTGAATTTTTTAGCATTAATCGGGGACTTAAGATAGTGGATGATTTTATATTTTATTTATAAGCAAGTGCCAGACACTTGAGTCGCTATTTGGGTTAAGTGAAACTAAACATTTGAACACTCTAATCAATGTTATTAATCTAATCAATAAAAGTTATTTATTTTTAATGATATAATTTAAGATATGAGTTGTTTTTATGCACTATACCCGCCCATTGAGTCAGCTCATAAGTGCGCTAAAGCAAAATGCTCATCATAACATCGGTTACAGGTGACGTCACACGTCGATATCTGCTCCTTTTTGTACCTGCAAGAATTTCATGGTTTATATCTCAAAAACACATCTGATAAAAACTTACAAAGATAACAATAAAATATATCAATTTAAAAAGTTTATACATCGGGCTATCTTCTTCTCTTTCAATACATTACTTTATTTTCTAATCTAAGGTCAACTGAGCATTGTTGTTCCCAGATCTAGATGCCACAATACTCTTGTAGAGTGTTAACTTGTTGCTAGCCGTAAGATCATTATTTCCGCCTATTAGGCACTCCATACCGAGTACTAGTGATAATATCAATGGGCTGTTACTTTTTGAACAAAACAAGATCTCGGCCAGTCTTCAGCGGGTATGGAACACAGCTTGATTACTGACTGCTGTTTAAACAAATACCTTTTGTAAATTTTTCTCATCATCGCACAAGTTTCAAACAAGATGATTTCTGTTAAAAACGTCACCTAATAACCAGTAACCCTTAGATGAGTAATCTTTAGCGAAAAGTAGGGCATGTGAAACCATTTGGAACTTTGATAGAATCACTTCATGACAGACAAGTTTGTAGGCAACTCAAAATTATTGTTGCTCTTATGCGCGATGAACTTGTTGTGAAAATCGAACTGATGGTCTGTTGAGGATCGATGTAAAATTGTTTTTGGTCTTATATGCGATGAACTGATTCCGAGCTGCTTAGTCACGGTTGAAAATCGAACTGATGATCTGTTGAGGAATTAGAGAATCCTTCCTTCATGATAGACAAAATTGTAGGCTACACAGAGAAAAATAACGCATGTTTAAATCAAGTTCGAAAGAGCTAGATTTTAGAATTTTCAATCTTGTGAAAAAATACTTGCAATAAGGATACTTTGCCAAATAAATATAAGAAGAATATTCTTCATGTAAGCATAAAGCATCTTGAAAGGAGTAATAAAATTCTTAAATTCTTATCATACTTAATTTAAGTATCAAGTACTTAATTTTAACAAATCCGTCCTTGGCTTTATAACAAGTTCGAAATGTAGCGTTTTAAGTACGAAATACTTGATTTTTTTTCTCAGTGTAGGCAAAATTGTTCTGGGTCTTATGCGCGATGAAAACCAAACTGATGATCTGGTTAGGAGCAATAGGCAACAAAAAATTATTTTCATGATACACAAGATCGTAGGTTACGCCGAATTGTTATTGGCGCGACTCAGGTGAATCCCAAACTGATGATCTGGAATAAGTATTGTTTACTCTGCTGCTGCTGATGAGGAATTCGTAAAAAAAAATTCTTTGAAAACTTAAGGATCATTTGGAACTTATAGCATTTTCATTTTGAAAAAAAGCAAACCAGAAGCAGTAAGGTGGTGAAAGGGTCTACAAATCAGCAAGGTTAAGCTAACTTTCGTAAAATGAGGCATCTGTAACCAGGGCCCGGGGGGAACATGTGCCGGCCCCTCTAAAACAACTTTAGCTTAAATCAAGACAGTATGACAGTAATTACAACGGGTCCCTAAGAAAACTCCGGGCCCGTGGGGAATACCGCCCTTCCCCCTCCCCTCTCGACGGGCCTGTCTGTAACTCTTATCTTATCCGAGAAGTGTAGATTAAATAAATAAATAAATTATCTTAAAGCTATTTTACATTTTTTTTATGGCACTGGAACAAAACAAAGCCAAGAAGCGTTTTTACAATTATTGCAATATTTATTCTCCCGAAACAAGGCTATATGCAGTATTTTTTTCGGAAAGGCCAAACATTTTTTGCCAAATCGGTCTAGACGTATCTAATTGTTAAAGTTTCAAGATATTTTATTGAATTTCCCATAGAACAAATTTCTAAAACTGTGGGGTGCAAAAACTATTTCCAGATTTATGGAGAATGACATTATCAGAGCCATAAGCAAAAATTTGGATTTCACTGGAACGAAGGACTTGAGAAGATACAAATTTTTTATTTTTTTACAATAAATTACGAATAATTGTTATTCCGAAATTTTGCAATTTTTTTGAACGTCAGTGTTCCATAAGCAAACTGTTATGATATGAGACTTTCCAAAAGTCTTGAAAAACGCAGCAAATCATTTTTGTCTAGGCTTGAAGGTTAACTAAAAGTCAATTTAAACAATTATTTTAGCTTTAAAGATCTAGTAAATGGGCAGATATACTTACCATATCTCTATAATATGTACCTGTACCTGCATACAGTAAAGTCATTAATCATTATGATCTTGCAGTATTTATTGATAAGATTTTGATTTGTATATTTTTATAACTATGTATTTTATATATTGTTTCTTTTTTTTTCTATCTTGTCAGGTTGTATATCAAAGATTGCACATGGACTGCGTTATTAATAGCAATAAACCCATCAATCATATAAAAATTTGTGATAATTTTTTTGCCTTATACAAATTTTGTCAATTTATTTCAGACAACATTTATATAGAACAATTCAAAGCCTTTTTTCAAAATAAATAACTTTAGCATTTATAGGGCCTCTGGCAGAGTCAATTAAAAACAGGCTGGTCCAGCAGCTGGAAGTACTAGAAATGTAGTGCCCAGCCATAATTAAATGAGGCACATGACTAAATTAGCTGGAAATAAGTGGGAATGAATAAAAAAAAATTCCACTATTTTTTTTTATATAAAGTTTTGTCATTCCGTGCGAAAATTTTTGCATGCTGCGTATGGACGTTAAGCTTATAATTGGATTTAATTTGTTTACCGTATTCTATTTTTATTATTTTTAGATTTAAACATTTTCCATTGACTTGAGTGCATATTTTTTTGAAATTGATAAGCTGCAAATCATTGTCAAGGGTCTGACATTCATTTATTTCGTGACATTTAGCTATTAAGGCCTCAAACTTAGCTTAAATAACGTGCTTTATGCACACTTGACAATTAGAGAAAAAAAAAAGTATTAAAATTGATAAGAATTCTTGATTAGAAATGCATTTTGCACTTAGTCAGCATTTTGACTTTGTTAATGTAAAACTGACAGTCACGACAAATTGCTGCAAACTGTCAGTTACACTTCAGCACGTAGTATCTCTATGTGCTGGGGGTTAATTGCCACCGCTGCACAGTGCTGCTAATGAAGTTCCTGGCTCCGCAAAATTAATAACTTGAAAAGTAAAGCACTTAGGTTAGCTGTCTAAATTTTTTTGTATAGTAATAAAAAACACGCAATTTTTTTTTTTAATTTTTTAATATTAAAAATTTTTTTAATTTTTTTTTTTTTGTTTAATTTTTTTCTTTTTTACTCAAAGTAATTTTTAGGTTGGTTTTTTTTTTTTTTTGGTTACAAAATTAAAAATAAAAATTATTTTGTAAAAACGACTTTAATTTTACAAAAATTTTATAAAAGTCTCATAATTGAGGTGAAAGAAGTTGTTTTACGATTTCGTCTATATCGGTATTATTTTTGCAAAGCCGTAATTTGCTCTTTGATGTTATTAATGGGTCCGACGATATTGACAAGCCATGAAACAAGTCTATGGTTTCGACGATATTCGCGGAAGTCTTTATTTCGTGCTTCAAGAGCCTCCTCAGACATCATTCCTATGGGTAGTGAGCCGCTTTGAATAATATCTGCTCCATGGATAAGGATTTTGAAATTTCTACCATTTTGGATGCCTGTTCCGATACAATCTGTGATGCACTTCTTTTACTAGCATTATCGAGACTAGTTCGCGTTGCTAACATAAGTTGTTTTGAAGTGATATCATCAATTATTTGTCGAACTTTTTTAACTTGCGTAGATTCACAGCTATCTTCAAAAGGCTTATCCGGACGACCAGTATTTGTATTTGAAGGGTTAGGAAAAATGAGAATTTCATCCAGCCATTCTTTGTAATGTTTTTGAAAATATAACGAAGTTCTATGACAACTTTGCTATTTTGGACGCTATTTCTTTGTAAAAGTCGCCAACTGATTTTTTATTTTTTTCTGTTCATCACTATCGTACCCTTTTCTATCAATTATCTGAGTAAACACATAATTTTCAACAGCTAAATTCTTTTTACTTTGAGTAATCGCCTCGTGCCAAACTTCAAACAGCACTTGCTTTTGCACCGACATGTTTCCTAAAAACGAAAATTATTTGAATACCGGCAAAAAGTGCCAGCTGATGTTTGATAATTTACATTCAAGATGAACAGTACTAACAAAAAAAACCAAGAATAAAGCCGGCCTTATGTTACTTTTACTCTAAAGAAGTTTATAGTACATGAGAAAATACATCATATCGAAGAGGGTTCTTAAACTAGTAATTATCCCAAACCCACCTAAGCACAGGTCACAGACATATTTTTTTTTTTAAATACATAGCTTTAACTTTTTTTTCGAATCAAAAGATTAGACGATATTCAAATATTTAACCTTTTTTTTTAAATTTAAAGTTTACTATTCGAAATTGCTAGAACAAATTCTCGCACGTGTTACTACAAATGCCAACTTTGATAGCTCACAACTGCATGAATTTGAAGAGTCATCCAAAAAAAAAAATACCAAAAAATCTGGTATTCTATTAGCTATCGAAAAAGTAAAAAAATCAGCCTAATTAGCAAGTTTCAAAATGGACTTTTGCGGCGCCAGGAACTTCATTAGCACCACTGTGCGCTGCACTACGTTGAGGGGTCAATTTCCACCGCTTGATGACGAGAGAAGCATCGAGAGAGGGAAAGTGCTGCTCTTAGGCGCATGGCCAACGCTGCACTACAATTCAACTGTGATTCGTCAGCTCTTTTTCTCACGCAAAGCAGTGGTAGACGAAAATTGTTGCTTACGGTCTGCATTGTTTTTGTGTTTTCAATTTTTTGAATATTTTTTCCATTTTTAGAGATTTTTTTCAAGCTACTCTGCAATACCTCTTAAGGAGCTGTATAATAAAACAACGATATCGAAAAAATAAAATAAAAATATTATCCCTCACATAATAAGGCATCTAAGCCGAAGATTTAATTGGCCCAGCTTTTACCAATTCTGAGATCTAGGCGTTCATACGGACGAACATGTCTATGTCGACTACTCTAATCAGGCCAAACTTACTTTAGGTAACTTTGTGTGGTCTACGACTCCGAACTTTGGGGTCTCTAGCTCTTAAGCTCTTAAGGTCAGTGCGTAATTAGGGGTAGTTAAGTGTTGTAGACCCTATGCTCAAGGATAGCAGAGAAGAAGAGGTGTTCTATGAATTTGAGTACCTCAACTATTTTACTATTTTGTGTGTGCTTGAATTAAAGTTTATTGCATCTCTCAAAAGTTCGTACAAAAAATTCAGATATGGCTCAAATTTCAGCTTAATCTAAAACTTTCAAAACTTTTTGCATTTGCAGATTTCCACTTATGATTGCTCAATTTTTTAACTGATTTTTGATAGCCACACAACGAAAAACAACAACAACAACGATGGCGACGCCATTACCGGAAAAATTTTGCAAAAACTAGTTTTCTACGCATTTTGAAAAAAACCAAAAAAAAAAAAGCTCAAGGCCCCACCAGCTGGGCTGTCGCATAAGGGACTGATGCTTCGTTAGTCACGTACCAGCTGGCGGTACTAAAGGGCAATTAGTCGCTCAGTCATTTATTCTATTAAACAATTAGAGAGAGAGCTCGTTTCCATGGCTGCACTTTGCATATGGCAAGTTTTAACGGTTTGTTTGAGCGCTGTTTGAAGGTTACTTAGACTCTGAAAACTCTTAACGTTTGTTGTCTAATGCACTTAACGCATGCATACAAAAATGATTGTGTATCTGTGTGAGCATCTGTCTGTGTATGCGTGCATGCCAACGCACTGGTTCGGGGCCAAAACCGCAAAATATCGCATGAAAAATAAAAACAACAAATCATAGACAACATTTATTTATTTTTTTTTTTTTTTTTGTTTGTTTTTTCTTTACACAAGTTTCTGATTGTAAGTTTAAAGTCCAATATGAACTGCAGCAGCTGAACATAGAGTATTTAGTATAACTGAATTGTAGCCACATAAGTATGTACCTATATGTGAAAATGTACATATGCACATACAGTGAGATCAGTAATTATTCGCATATTTTTTTAAATTTTTAGATGTAGAGAACTGGCAAGGTAAACTTTTTTCTTACATTTTGAGAAATAACATTTTAATTATATGTTTTAAAAATAAAAACAACAGAATGCATATTTTGGGTTCAAGGCACCCAGGTCAGGAACAAATTTACTTCATATTATACAGTCGTGCTCCAAATTTCGCATTTTTTGCTGTCGATATCTCCTCAGGGTATACCCTGATATTTCCCTAACTCTTTTTTAGCACAGCTCTGAACCTTTCGATTTACGAAAATGTTAGCGATATAAATTTTTTACATTTTCGTTTGATTAAATTACACTAGTTTACAAATTTAAGAGTCATCGAGTGAACCTACCTAAAAAAAGTGTTTTTTATGGTAATTTGGGGTCGAGAAACACGAAAATGGCAACCATTTTTTTTTTCTTAAGCACCGTTTTCGAGATATTTTCGAAAAACATGTTTTTGGGCACTTTTTTCAGTTATTCCTCAATATCTCGTGAACAAAATTTTGTATCGGCATGAAAGACGATTAGATCGAAAGGTATTGATGTGCTCTTTACAGTGATATATGTATAATTATGTACAGATTAAGTAACTAGTGTAAGATCTTTAAAATCGGGTAAGAACTGTAGATGCTATGGAACCGTGTACGGAAGTTCCAAACTTCACTCAATCACACTTTTGTATGAAAAAAAAATTTTTCACTCAAAGTTTTTTATTTTCGTTTAGTTACGTCTTCACGAATTTGTATGCAGCAGTAGTCGTGATTTTTCGTTCCTGGTTCCATAACATCTACAGTTCCTATCCGATTTCGAAATGTTCGTAAAAGAATTCTCTTTCAGCCTAATGCTTAACATAATTTTCAAAAATTTCTTCTCATTAATAAAAGGAACACTGAAAATTTGTAATGTTGAAAAATGGTCAACTACAGTTGCCTGTAACTTTGATAATTTTTACTTAATCTGTACATATTATATATCACTGGAAAGAGCACATCAATACCTTTCGATCTAATCGTCTTTCATGTCGATACAATACCTGATATTGAGGAATAACTGAAAAAAGTGCCCAAAAACATGTTTTTCGAAAATATCTCGAAAACGGTGCTTAAGAAAAAAAAAAAGGTTGCCATTTTCGTGTTTCTCGACCCCAAATTTCCCTAAAAAACACTTTTTTAGCAAGGTTCATTTTTCGTGTAAACTAGTGTTATTGGTAGTATGTACTTTTTTCGGCTGTGCTCCGGAAAACGAAAATTAACAATTTTATTCGGATTCGAAAATGAAAAATTTTTTCGGATTCGTTTATGCGAGCTCCCAATTCTACTGTTTGTTAGCAAGGCTCTTTACTTTTCGAAGCAAATTATCAACGATTATGCTATTCTTATTATAAGGGAAATTTTTTTATGCAAGACATGAACCATTTAAATAAGACATGGACCATATAAAAAGAGAGAGAGAGGCCCAATGATCCACAAGGAGAAGAGGACTACAGTAAGTAAGTAAGTATGTGAAAATTGAGTTTTGGTTTGAGTTGTGCATGCCTTTTTTTGTGTTGATTCAGAAAAAAATAATTTACAATATTTATCAATAAATTTAGATTCTGAAAATGTTAAATATTTAAAAAATTATTTCAGTTTAAAATGCGTTCACTTTTACATAAATTTTGCTAAATCATTTTAATTTCGGTTTCGAACCACATAAAAAATTCGTTTTGGTGAAATGGGTAGAACCAAATATGTGATTTCGAAACGAATCTGAATAAAATCTTCATGATTCGTTTTTTTTGAGCAGAGCCGATTAACAAAAAAAATAAATAAATTGTTTCGACTCAGTATTCAACCTGGGACTCGAGACGACTTTGACGACAGTTTTAAGGCTTTCGCTCTAACAACTTTGTTGGTATTACAAATCTCAATTCGTTGCGTAATGATTTTTTTAAACTTTCACTCTAAGTTCCATTCAGGAACATTGTTGCAAAAAAGGGAGAGCATAAATGTTTTAGGAGAATTTTTGAGAGAAACGTCATCCCAACGACTTTTCACACTTTATTTGTCTTTTTGGGCTCAATCTTTGCCTGATGCTTGGCTATTTCTGTTTGTAAAGACTCTTTTGGTACTTTCCTATACTTGCAATATTAAGTTATAAAACTTTTAAAGTTTAATATTCAACAGTGTTCGCATAATTTGTGCTCTCACTGTATATACATAGTAATGCCAATTTGGCTTGCACAGACCCCAACCGAGTCGACCTTATGGCTGGGCTATGTCATAAGGAAGGCAAAGTTAAGCACAGCCTGGCTTTAATTAAAAACTGAATCGATTAGCATATGCGGACATATATATTTGTTTATGACTATATAAGCCACACACATATATATATAAAAGTAGACATATGTATATATATGTATAGTGAAATGCAATACGCGCTGACATCAGACAAACTAAGCAACAAAACAGAAATCAGCTTTTTAAGATCGTGCTTTAAATACTATATCTATATGTACATAAACCTATATACATACATATATATATATATATAAACAAACAGCTTAATATACAAAGTTGTAGCATTTATGACAATCAGAGATACAGCAGTTAAGAAAAACTGCATCTTCACATAAATTCATTGACTTAATGGGCGTGTCACTGGCAACAATCAATGCATTATAACCTTGACCAAGTCGACTCAACCCAGCTCCAACTGCTACTAGCTCCACTAACCCAAGCGACTGACCAAGCTTAAGTTTAACTCTTAATGGCTTTAAAACGCGGCTTATACTCGACTCTAGGTGCTAAATAATTTCACTCTACGCGCACGCGCAGTCAAAACCACAAATAACAGCAAAATAAATAGAAATTAATTATATAGTACATAATATATTGTGTATATAAAGTTGGTCAAACATTTGAAAAAGTATTTTTTTAAAAATTAGCCCCCTAAGCCGTGTACAAAAACGAAAAATAAGTATCTATGTGAAGCTTCTCAGTAGCTCAGCTTGTTTACTGGGGCTTGGAATACTTTAGAGCTGAGTTTAGAACTCAAGTCTTGATGGGCACTATGTGATAACGTTTGTATCTAAAAATATTCCAATGCTTAGCATTTATTTAAATCTACAATTGATCTGGGTTGGGTTTTCAGTGAAAACCAAAAAAAAAGAGTTCCTGAATTATTCAAGCCTGGATGAGCCGTTTGTGCTCCGAAAGCAATCATTCTTCTAGGATTAATTTTATTTGGAACCAAAAGATTTGTTTATAACTCAAGCTTAATATGGTTTCTCCATTAGGCAACTCTTGGACTGAGAGCGATAATGTGGATACCGCGTTGTAATCTGCAATTCTTCAGGTACAAAAGCAATCTTTCTGGCACAAAGGCAATTCTGCAGGCATTTGTTTCATTTAGAGCCTATACCAAAAGATTTTTGTATAATTATAATAACCTAAGAAAGCTTCTCTTTAAGGGAACACTTGGACTGAGAGCGATAATGTGGATACCGCGTTGTAATCTGCAAGTCTTCAGGTACAAAAGCAATCTTTCTGGCACAAAGGCAATTCTGCAGGCATTTGTTTCATTTAGAGCCTATACCAAAAGATTTTTTTATAACTGTAATAACCTAAGAAGGCTTCTCCTTTAGGCAACTTTTGGACTGAGAGCGATAATATGGATACAGACCTTTAATCTGCAATTCTTCAGGTCCAATAGCAATCTTTCTGGCATAAAGGCAATTCTTCTGGCATTTGTTTCATTTAGAGCCTATACCAAAAGATTTTTTTATAATTGTAATAACCTAAGAAGGCTTCTCCTTTATGCAACTCTTGGACTGAGAGCGATAATATAGATACAGCCCTTTAATCTGCAATTTTTCAGGTCCGAAAGCAATTTTTCTGGCACAGAGGCAGTTCTTCTGAGACTGGTTTTATTTAATGCCTATATGTGATACAAAAGAGTTGTTCGGAATATCAAAAGTTTTAATCTGCGATTCTTCAGGTTGGACAGAAATCTTTCTGGCACAGAGGCAATTCTTCTGGGACTTGTTTCATTTTGTTTCATTTGTAATAGGGCTTCTCCTTTAGGCAACACTTGGACTGAGAATGATAATATGGATACAGCGTTTTAATCTGCTATTCTTCAGATTTGAAAGTAATCTTTCTGTCACAGAGGCAGTTCTTCTGAGACTGGTTTCATTTAATGCCTATATGTGATACAAAAGAGTTGTTCGGAATATGAAAAGTTTTAATCTGCGATTCTTCAGGTTGGACAGAAATCTTTCTGTCACAGAGGCAATTCTTCTGGGACTTGTTTCATTTTGTTTCATTTGTAATAGGGCTTCGCCTTTAGGCTACACTTTGACTGAGAGCAATAATATGGATACAGCGTTTTAATCTGCAATTCTTCAGGTCCGAAAGCAATCTTTCTGTCACAGAGGCAATTATTCTGGGACTTGTTTCATTTGTAATAGGGCTTCTCCTTTAGGCAACACTTGGACTGAGAATGAAAATATGGATACTGCGTTTTAATCTGCTATTCTTCAGATTTGAAAGTAATCTTTCTGTCAAAGAGGCAGTTTTTCTGGAATTAATTTAGAGCCTATATGTGATACAAAAGAAATTTGAAATACCAAAAAATTAGTTTATAGCTCAAGCCTTCTAGGGCTTCTCGTTTAACCAACACAGCGTTTTAATCTGTAATTCTTCAGGAACACATTTTAAAAAAATTTCACGTCTTGTTCAGAAAGTAATGTCTCAGCCCAATTTTTTTTAGAAATAAACAAAAACAATCGTGGTTTTCGTCATTTGGAAGATATAAGTAGATGTAGATAAAATTCCATAACTTTCTAATTGCAGATTTTAAGATAATTAAATTTAGTTTATTTAAAGTCAGACTCAAAATTAGTAATCTCACTGATTACTAATTTTCGTAATAACGTCTAAGCAAAAAACATTGTTATTATTTAATTAATTTTAAGTTAAAAATGATTTCTTGATAATACAAGAGTTTATAGCCAGAGCAGTTTTTCTATTAATGGAGAGTGGTATTTTGAAAACTAATTGGATTCGTTCTTAACCCTCTCATGACTGGTAAAGTACCTGAAGGTCTTTTGCATTTTCAAAAGCCTTAAATTTTTATATTTTTACGCTAAAAACAAAATTATAAAAACCTATTATAGTTTAAAAGTTAAAAGTACTTGAAAATGCAAAAGGTCACCAGGTAGCTTAGCAGTCATAGGAGAGTACAAGGTGTTTCCTAGGTTGTTTTGAACTCCAGCTTAGAACAAAAAACAAACACAACATATTGTTAATATTTCAAATTTTTTTAAATTTTCTGTATATTTTGCACTTTAACTTGATTTAAAAATAGAATATAATATTTGCGTACACTGAGAGAAAAATAGTCTTAGTAGGAATGACAAAATTTCATATAAAAAAAAATTCCCATTTTTTCGAACTGCGTATGGGCCTTGAAACAAGAATTTTCAATTTTAGTACTACTCGAAACTACTATTTTAAAAATACTCGATTTTTCTCGCAGGTAACTTAACTATCTCAAAATTAAGTTTTTATTTTTAAGACTGAAAAATCGTATTTCTAAGCACTAAAAATAAAAATCCCTTCGGTTACGAAAATAATTTTAAGATAGTTAAATAAGCTGCAAAAAAAAATTGAGTATTTTATAAATTTTGAAGAACATTTGCGTAAAAATTGTATGTCGTCAAAACCTTCGTTCACAAATAGCTTCAGGATAGATATACTATATGCGAAAAAAACGTTTTTCTTTATTGATTTCAGATAAAGCATTGTCCATATATCTGGAAAAAGTGATTTTGAGCATGACGGCCGTACAAACCCAGAATTATTATTATATAATTTAACTAAACCTCTTTAAGCTTCAATAATAAGCCAAGATGAATTTTTGAAAAACTGTAGACAAAATTCTTAAAAATAGCCTTTATGGGGCAGATTATTTATATAAAGAAAGTTAAAACGAAAAATTCTTATAAAATTTAACTTCAACTTAAATTAAGTTCAACTCTTTTTTCTAAGTGTAGGAACACAGTTTGTTTGCCTGAAAAAACTTAAAACATTTAATGATATATAAATTAAATGAGCTTTTTGTTTTTATTAATAAGAAAAAACAAGTAATACGATTTTTTAAATAATTATTGAGTTTGTCACGTTTATAAAAAACAATAGATATTTTAATAATAAAATCAAACTTAATGTATATTATAGAAAATATTCATTAAGTCTTTGGACTTTCAAGGAAGCGCATTTTTTCACAGCTGAATGTAAATTTCCCTTAGCTCATTAAGCGATGACAAATACAAAATTTTAAGAGTATAAATAAAAAGTAGCTAAAAGGACTTGAAATAAAAAATGTACCAACTTTGGCTTAGAACTGGGAATCATACAATTTTTTTTACAACTTTTTTTGTTGCAGTTTTACAAAAAAGTATGAAAATGGAAATTTCTGTAACAAGAAACAGGTACTTTTCTGTTGCAATATTTCCAAAATTTCCTTAAGTTTGTGAGATATTTGGTAAATTGCTTAGGACTATACCTTCTAAATTTTTGTTTCGTTAAAGCTAGTAAGTATATAAAAAAATTTCCCAAGTTTATGAGTTGTTTAGTATATCGTTTATAGCTGTACCTTTTAATTTTTCTCTCTATTAAGCTGATACTTCAAAAATTTCTTTAATTTTATGAGTTATTTGGTATATTTTTTATAACTATAGCTTCTCATTTTTCTCTCTATAGATCTGCTACCTTCTTGTTTATTCTAAGTATTTTGCCAAAAATTTAAAAATTTCCCTAAGCTTGTGGAGATATTTTGTATATTGTTTATAACTACACTTTTTAATTTTTGTGAGATATTTGGTAAATTGCTTAGGACTATACCTTCTAAATTTTTGTTTCTATAACGCTAGTAAGTATATAAAAAAATTTCCCAAGTTTATGAGTTGTTTAGTATATCGTTTATAGCTGTACCTTTTAATTTTTCTCTCTATTAAGCTGATACTTCAAAAATTTCTTTAATTTTATGAGTTATTTGGTATATTTTTTATAACTATAGCTTCTCATTTTTCTCTCTATAGATCTGCTACCTTCTTGTTTATTCTAAGTATTCTGCCAAAAATTTAAAAATTTCCCTAAGCTTGTGGAGATATTTTGTATATTGTTTATAACTACACTTTTTAATTTTTGTGAGATATTTGGTAAATTGTTTAGGACTATACCTTCTAAATTGTGTTACTATAAAGCTAGTAAGTATATCAAAAAATTTCCCAAGTTTATGAGTTGTTTAGTATATCGTTTATAGCTGTACCTTTTAATTTTTCTCTCTATTAAGCTGATACTTCAAAAATTTCTTTAATTTTATGAGTTATTTGGTATATTTTTTATAACTATAGCTTCTCATTTTTCTCTCTATAGATCTGCTACCTTCTTGTTTATTCTAAGTATTCTGCCAAAAATTTAAAAATTTCCCTAAGCTTGTGGAGATATTTTGTATATTGTTTATAACTACACTTTTTAATTTTTGTGAGATATTTGGTAAATTGTTTAGGACTATACCTTCTAAATTGTGTTACTATAAAGCTAGTAAGTATATCAAAAAATTGCCCAAGTTTATGAGTTATTTAGTATATTGTTTATAGCTATACCTTTTAATTTTTCTCTCTATAAAGCTCGTACTTCAAAAATTCCCTTAAGTTTAAGTGATATTTAGTATACTGTTTACGACTATACCTTCATTTAAAAGAATTTTTCAAAGTTTTTGATTTATTTATAAAGCTGGTACTTTCTGGTTTTTTCAAAGCAATTTTGGCAGCATTTCAAGAATTTCGCAAAGTCTCTGAGTTATTTGGTATATTGTTTCTAATTTTTTGTTTCTATAAAGTTAGTAACCTTTTGTTTAAGGCCTATACGCAGCTCGAAATATTTCGCACGGAATGACGGAAAAAAATATCCCAAATGGTATATCCCAAATGGTATTTTTTTTTATATGAAGTTTTGCGATTCCGTGCGAACTATTTCGTACTGCCTAGACCCCTTTATTCAAGATTATTCTTACAACATTCAAAAAATTTCACTAAATCTCTGAATTATTAGTAAGTATTTAGTAAAGCTGGTACTTTTGTGTTTTTTCAAAGCAACTCTGGCCACATTTCCAAAATTTCCTTCAGTAAATTGTTTATGACTATTCCTTCTAGATTTTCTTATTTTCTCAATGTTATTCTTAAAACATTTAAAAAATTTCCCAAGTTTGTTAGTTACTTATTATATTATTTATAACCACTAATTATTATTTCTATAAAACTGGTACTTTTTGGATTTTTTCTCTAAATCTAAGAAAAACACATTTTCTTTTCTATAAAGCTGCTTTTTAATAAAAAAAAAAAATGAAAATGCAAATGTTACCATATTTTAAAACTTAATACCATAAATAAATAAAAAAATAATCAACAAATACTTTCCCTAGTTCAAACAACAATGGAATTTATAATAAGCGGAAAATTTTGTTGAAAAACTACAAAATTAACAAAGTCCAGCAAAGTACAAAATAGTTTTTGAATATTTACTATGGGGCGACCGACCAAGTACAGGGCATTCATTCAACGACCTTTGTTGTTATCATTGTTGTTGTTGTTGTTGTTTGAGTGTTTGTTTTTGTTGTTTGTTGTTTGTTGTTTTTGGCAAGTATGTGCGTGTGTGCACGTACACACAAAAATAAATATATATATACACCGATGTAACAATAAAGACACACTACTTACCTTTGAGCATAGAGATGGGTATCGCCTCGAATGGTATTTTGGATGCCTCTAAGAAAATGTATAGAGCTCGACTCGATTGATTTAAGAAATCAAAATAGAATTTTAATGGCTGCGTCATTTTGTTGTTGTTTTTTGTTAATTTTTATTTAAACGCTTAAAACGCTCTTAAACACTTTCGAAAAAAAAAAACAAATTGCAAATGTTGTAATCGCCAAATCCAACCAAAAGCACACACACTCCTCACACTCACGCACGCATTGAGTTTTGGAAAAAAAAATTCAAATCCAAAAATCAAAATCGTAGCAGTATCGCCTTTGACTAGGTTTAAGATTTATTTATTTGGTACTAGGTATAAACTTCGACTGCAGCAGCGATCGCTGTGACTGTTGTGTTTGGACTGAGCTCAAAGTGGCACCAACGCGCATTTAAAATATCGCAGACGCCTTACCACAGTGGGACTTTTTAGCAACTTCTATGGCAAAAATCAAATTTTGCATGTTTTGGTTTTTTTTAATTTTTTTGTTTGTTTGCGATTTGCTAAACGATGATAAAGATTATGTTGATAAGTTTTAATTTTTTGGGAAGTTATCAGATTAAAAATTTCTTATTGTAGAGCTTATAAGTATTTTCAATTTCATAGAACATAGCTTACAAATTTAAGGGTCATCGAGTGTACCTTTGTATAAAAGTGTTTTTTAGGGTCATTTTAGATCGAGAAACATGAAAATGACAACCTTTTTTTTTTTAAGCACCGTTTTCGAGATTTTTTCGAAAACATGTTTTTGGGCCATTTTTTCAGTTATTCGTTAATATAAACACAACGACGTGCTCTTTACACTGATATATGATATATACAGATTAAGTAAAAAATATTAAAGTTACAAGCAACCAAAGTCGAAAAAAAGTGTAATTTTTTAACATTTTTCAAACTTACAAATTTTCACTTTGCTTTTTATTAACGAACAAAAATTTTTAAAAATTATGTTAAGCTTTAAGCTGAAAGAGAATTCTTTTACGAACATTTCGAGTCTAAGATCTTTAAAATCGGCAAAGAATTGTAGATGTTATGGAACGAGATATTAACGAATAACTGAAAAAAGTGCCCAAAAACATGTTTTTCGAAAAAATGTTTCTCGAAAACGGTGCTTAAAAAAAAAAAGTGCTTGTAATTTTCGTGTTTCTCGACCCAAAATTACCCTAAGAAATACTTTTTTAAGAAGTTTCATTTTTCGTGTAAACTAGTGTTATCAAACGGAGCTGAAAGTAATAAAACACAATAATTTTTTTTTAAATTATATTTAAAATAAATAAAAAATGTTTAAAATTTTATAAATCATTATTTTTGAAGAGAGAAATTCTTATTATAAAAAATTAGTCTGAAAATTAAAGAAGTTTGTGTTTTTAGCTACTTTTTGAGAAATTTTTATTCTAATTTCTTTATGTAATTTATTTACTATTTTCGTTTCAGACTTTTCTTGAATTATTACTTACTTATTTTCTCATATATTTTAAAATTTTCCTATTATTAGTGTAAACACTAAATTTTTTTGGAGATACCGATATATAAATATGTTGTGTCAGCGGGGTATCCTTCAAACAGCCCAGTATTGGCCAGGATTTAGAAAGTAGAAATAATAAATAAAAAAATTGTATATTTTTGAAAATTTTGCAAAAATAAAAAAAAAATTATAGTATTGATATTTGCATAATTAAAAATTGTTATTTACATTAACTTATTTAATACGTAGATAATACTTGGATAAAATTTGCGTATTGCTTTAGAGTAGGCAAAATTAAGCTTTAATTATGAATATATTGGCACAATTAGTAACTACTATTCAAATTTTAAATATTTTAAATTTCAAATATTAAACAAATAGGTTGTAGTTAAAAAGTAAAAATGCAAAAACACGAACAAAATTTAACCCTCTAATGCCCATTTTGAAAATATTTATTTAACAATGGTCGAATAATATTTTCTAAGGTAATTTCCGGCTCCTAAATTAAAAAATGACCTTTAAAATTATGTAGGATTGTTCGTTTTCCTGTAAAGGAATTTTTTTTTTTTATGTGAAGTTTTGACAGTGCGGAATTTTTGCATGCTGCGTATGGGCCTTAAGATGAGAAAATCTGAAAAAGGTCCTTAAGGGCTTCAGTCAAAAATGAGTCGCTTATGAAATTTTAAGCCTTCGATTTTATTTATTTATGAACAGCTTTGATAGTATTAAAAGATTTTGATTTTATTTTTTGTTATGGTATTATAAAAAACAATTTTTGCTGACAGCTCGCAACCGCACAAAAATAACGCAAAACAACACATGTGCTGTGTTTATGAAAAAAAACGTACCTTTAAAAGCTTTGAAGAGCTTATAAATCTTTTATAACTTAGTGACTTTATTAGGAACTGCCTAAAAAAATTCAAATGATATAAAAGCTTGTACTTTTTTAAATTATTTGCAAAAATACAATAAATGCCACAAGGCAATATTGGGCCTTAGAGGGTTAAGGCCTATACGTAGTTTGAAAAATTTCGCACGGAAAAACAAAACTTCCTATATAAAAAAAAAAAAAAATCGAAAATAATGCGTTTTTTTATATAAATTTATAATAGTGGGATTGTTTTTTTTTTTCAGTTTTGTCATTCCGTGCGGAATTTTTCAAACTGCGTACATAAGGCCTTTAACATATAAAATACATACACGGCAAACTTTGATACCTTGCAGATTAGGTACGAATTGAAACCGTTCAACCCAGTTCATACCAAGTATTCTTTTTTCCGTTGCAACAACTTGATTATATCCCAAACTTCGATTTAGAAAAAGTTTCTGCGGCTTGCGCCCAATGTATCTTTATTGGCCTACTTGTTGTGAATTTTGTCAGCAATAAAGTAAAACCTAACCCACTGTGCTTCGTTGTTGTTTTCATTAACGCTGCAGCAGCGTCGCGACGCAGCAGCAGCAGCGACAGCGGCAGCAACCCGCTATGGCACTGCTGCTGAGCTTTGCCGGCTGTGCTGCATAGCTGCGCCTGCGCTGGCGCTTTGCGCTTAGAACGAGCCAAGGGAAAGAGGCGACACAAAGAGAGAGGCCTAAAGTGGGCAGACGGCAGACAGAGACAAAGCACAACAATATTGGAATGTATACTATGTGAGTATGTGTGCGTGTGCGTGTGTGTGCGTGTGTTGTATAGAAGCAGCGCATAAAAAAGAAGCCGGAGCCGGTCGCTGCTCGCTTTGCTTGTTATTTTTTGTTTTTGTTTTTGTTTTCAACTTTGTTGCCGTTTGCCGCCGATCGCCGTTCGCCTGTTGACTGTTAACTTTTTATTGTGGTTTGTTGTTGTTGTTGTTGCTGCTACTGCCGACTTGTTTTTGCGGCGCATTTTATAGATACGCGCTACACTTTAATTCACGGATAATATGGAATAATGCAATTGATTTGTCTAGCAAAACAGACAAAGGGTGTGGTCCAGTAAATACTGGCATTATGACCGATCGGCAGGAAAAAATTCCAGGACGACACTTCGTAACAAAGCTTCACGAAAATCGATGTGGTTACTCTCCGTTTACGCGCAGGCGACTGGAAAAAATATCAATCTCTTCGGAAGGCTCCCCACTAGCAAGCCCAGCTCCATGCGCGCTATAGAAATGCAGTCCCAGTGATTTTTTTTTTGTTATTAGAGACTCAACAAGAGTATTTGTTCCTAGAAAAAAAAAGGATTCCTTGAATTATGGAAATTTTAAATAATTTACCAAAACTAGTTGAAAAAAAATATAGGGTGGGCCATCTGTTGATTTGTTTGTTAATTGAATTTTGTTCATATATTTTCCAACAAAATCGGACAAACATATCTATTGAACGAATAAGCGACGCTGATAATGATCCGTGGGCTTCAATTGTTGCGTCACTTGAATCTTGTAAGAGTCTAAAATTCGACGTAAAGTGGTCCTAGCAAGGTGCAATTCTTGCAAACGATGTCGCGTCAATGTGTCCGGCGAACGTTCCATGACTAAAATTGAGTAGTTTTGAACTTGATTTATGTATGTCGAAGAGCATCCACTTCGGACGGGTATGTTCCGAATTATGAGTATTTAACAACCAAACCAACAAATGGCCCACCCTATATAGCCACAAAAGTTTGTAGACAGAACGTTTTAAATACAATTAAATAGGCGTACGTACATATTTGATGTAACCCATAGGTAGCCCGTCTTCGTGTAGAACGTCGGTAGCAAGTATACGAGCTTTCTCAAACGTAGATTTGGCAAGTCCCCCAGAATAAACAACTTTAACGTATTTATACCGTATACCCATAGGTACAAAGGGTATACTAGATTTGTGCAATGTATGTAATGTACAGAAGGGGGTGCGGCAGACTCCAATTTCTTTATACCAAAACGCTTATCATAACCTCGGGTAGCGATAGATCCATGTCCGTCCGTCTGTATGAACTCCTAGATTTCGGAGACTATAAGAGCTAGACATACGAAAATTTACCAGCTAGTGCACATATTTCCTCTGAAGATGAAGTTTGTTGAATTATGTCAATATCTTTCCCCGTTTCCCCGCAGTAGATGTTCGCGGTTCTTAGCCACACCGTTCAATATTTTCATCTGAGACAAAAAAAAAACCGGCCAAATACAATAAAAGTTATAGTCAAAAATGTATAATTTTCACCACCCCTTACCTATAAATTACCCCAATATTTGACTCTACGTAATTATTGTAACAAGTGACCTAGAATCACCAATTTTGGTAATCTGATTCATGTGAGTCTAATGAACAAACAAATCCACATCCAAATTTTATCGATGCGGACCACTACCACCCGCAATCGATTTACCGTGTTTTCTCCCACACCCCTCAACATATCAACTTGAAACTAACCCCATAACCTTAAAATAACTTCTTTGACATAACTTTGGATTCTCATCAAAATCGGTACATATTTACGGAACTTATAGGCAGGGGCGTAGAGAGAAAATCTGGGCCCGGGGGAAAACGTACCGGCCGACAGTATGACAGTAATTACACCGGGCCCCTGAGAAAACTCCGGGCCCGGGCGAATCGCCCCCTTGCCCCTCCCCTCTCATTGGGCCTGCTTATACGTATAAATATCGTTTTGCAGCAAAAAAATAATATTCCAATTAAAAAGTTCTTAGAAGGAATAAGCTGGAATAAAATTGTTTTCGAGAAAAAAGGTACAGGGTATTACTTTTTCGGACACCGCCTCGACTGTAATACATTTTTTTAATTATAATTATGCGTTCAAAAAAAAATAATTACAATAATCAAAATGTATAACTGCGAAGTTTTTATAGCAGGTGCGTGGATTACACGGGAATGGGGCTAGATATCAACATATTTGCTCATATTTTGGTCAAAATACTAGTACGTCGCCCGACAGTTGAATACACTGCAATCCAAAAACTAGATTGTTATGTTAAGTGTAATTTCTGAACATATTAAAACTTTGCAAGAAACTTAGGGAAGGGAATCAGAAGCAAAAAAAGGTGAATCTATAGAGTGCTGCGTATTATTAAAAATACAATCTACGTTATATTTCGTTTATCCGTTCAATATTATAATATAACTAGTAGCTCTTATGCTCGACCAGTTTGGCCTAACTCAACTTATTAAATTCCACAAACAATTAAAAATGAATAATCGAATGTATCACAACGTATAATAATTACTTTAATCGTTGCATTAAAATAAAAGTGAAATGCAAAAATGTTTCATTAATTATATAATTTTTCCAGTGGTGTGCCAGAAATCACTTTGGCTCTCAATTTCAAAGCATTGCTTGTTTAAGACCTATACGCAGTAAGAAATATTTCGCACGGAATGACAAAACTCATCCCATTGGGGATATCCATTAGACCCCTTTAATCGCATTTTAACCTAAAAACAATTCAAAAGCCATTCCGGACCCCAACACACCGTTTGTCCTAGGCCCCTTCTTCGAAAACAATTAAACTGGTATACGGAGTAATCTTAACGCTGTTCGAAAAATTTCCCATATATCCCATTAGGGATTTTTTTTATATGAAGATTTCTCATTCCGTGCGAAATTTTTCGAACTACGTTAGAGAAAATTCGAGATTCCCAAACATACTCAACCCACTGTCCCAGGATGACCTCTCGACGGACCTGCGCCTCTTTATCTAATATATATTTTAGAGCTTTGTTAACGTATAATAAAAGCTTCTGTTTGAAGGGCTTTTTGAAGAAATTGTTTACAAAAATAAAGGTAAAACGATCTAGAGATTTTCGTCACAATCCATATTGAGTCTTTTTAACATAGGAAATGAATATAGCATGTGTAATCGATTTACGTGACCATTTGCAAGTCTTTGCAATAAAGTTGAGAATGTTGAATTGTAACACTTGAAGTGTATATAAGAATTTTGGAATGACAATAATTCTTCTAGAATTAAGGAAATCAGAAAAAATCATTCATAGCTATTCATATGAGCAACAACATTCGATTAGCTTTCAATGCTGCACTTACAGTGAGACTAGTAGTTATTCGCACACCTTTAAATTTTAAGTTTAATGCTTTGTAACTACATAATTGCATGCCATAACTAAAAAAATTTTTTTTTCCATATTTAAAAATAACATATAGGTCTTCCATTGTAGCGGAAAAATTTAAAGCTAAATAAAAATATTTTTTAATTTGTAAATATTATTAAAGAAAACTATTCAAAAGATATGAAATTAAAGTGTTGCAAGCTTTACAAGAACATAGGACATATAAGATGGCCAGAAATCCGGCTACAAAGCTAAAAGTTCATATTTTGATCAGTTTTCACTACTTTGAAGAGCATCTTTTTTTTATCATTAATTTTTCTACAAGTAATATACATATATTAATTAAAGTTTTTTAATTTTCTTCTTAATATTAAAGCCAAAATTTATGCTTTTCTTGAATTAAACAGTTAAAAAAAAGTCATTAAGAAACAATTTTAAAAGCAAATTTGAATAAACTAACGTAACGCCAAAAGCTAAGAGTAATAAAAAAAAAACAAGAACAATTTTTTTGATTTAATAACTTTCAAAAATAACTAATATTTTTTTAAATCATACTGAAAAAAATTGTATACCAAAAGAATTGTTTTATGCTCAAAAATTTTCAATTTTAAGGCCTATACGCAGAATGCAAAAAAATTTCGCACGGAATGACAAAAACATAAAAAAAAATCCCTAATGGGATATCCCAAATGGAATTTTTTTTTATATGGTTTTGTCATTCCGTGCGAAATTTTGTTGCATTCTGCGTAGCCCCTTTACAATCAAAGTCGAAACTAACTACTATTTTTTGTAACGCAACGCCATGTCTAGCCTTGCTAATATCTTTTAATCAATAAGATCGATTGATGTATTTTTTTTACTATATATAGTGCTACATAAGTAATAAAATATGAAAATTTTTAAATGTTGTCTAAAGTTTCAAAAATAAAAATATGAAAATTTTTACTTGTTATAGATAAAAAACTTGAAAAATAATGCAAGCCCTGATAAAAGACTAATATATTTCACTATGTAGTAATGGCTGTCCTCCTCTTTGTAGCTTTAGTTTTTAACTTTAAGCATACAGTGTAAAAATAAATAAATATTTCACTATAAAAAAAAATGAATTAGATTTATAAAGTTTGGCACGCCCGAACTATGCATTTGTCAAATTACACTAGTTTACAAATTTTAAAACATTTTGGTATCCTCAACATGTTTTACTCGTTGCCGTAGTAACGTAGGCACGCTAAATCCGAAAATAAAGTCCAACAATTTTTTCATGAAACAGATTTCGAGATATTTCGAAAAAAAAAATTTTCGAAATTAAAAAAAAGTGTTTACTTAAAAGCAAATACCTCTGGTTGTATTAAACTGACTTTGATTATTTTTCATGGAACAGATTTCGAGATATTTCGAAAAAAACATTTTTCGAAATTAAAAAAAAAAGTGTGTCTACTTAAAAGCAAATATCTCTGATTGTATTAAACTAATTTTGATTATTTTTTTACCAAACTGTGGATAATTGAATTACCTATCGATTATACTTGGAACATATTTTTTGTCAAGTTCACGGTTTGGTCGTTATTTATCCATTCATATGAAATTATTCGAAATTTTTGAAAAAATTTAATTACGAACGTAAATTTAAAAATTTAAAAAAAAATGTTCATACAGTTTTATTCATGGCTCGTAAAGTTTGATCGATCACGAAGAAAATAAATGGTTGTTTATCAAAATCGGAGAAAAATTAAATTAAATTAAATTGTAAAACGTACTAAAACTCAATTTTTCTCAAAACCTAAAGTTTTAGATGGATAATTCGTTTATTTATTAAGATATCGTAACCAAATTTGGCGTTCGAAAGTTTTTTAGTGTACTTAAGTTTTGTACCAAATTTAATAAAAAATCGGTTGACTTTTTCATATAGCAGCCATAGGATCGAAGACACTTGTTTTTTAATTTCGAAAAATGTTTTTTTCGAAATATCTCGAAAGTGTTCCATGAAGAAATTTTTGGACTTAATTTTGGGATTTAGCGTGCCATTTTACTACGGGAATGACTAAAATATGTTGAGGATACCAAAATTTTCTAAAATTTGTAAACTAGTGTTATTGGTCATACTGGGCTCAAATCTTTTTCAATTCTTAGGTAATGCCGTCTTGAAGCTTGGATGTTATTTATATATACATATGTTATTTAGTGTTTCGTTATTTTTACAATCAGATAGATCGTAGATAGAGTTCTCGGATCGAAGATTAGATTTATATATATAGGTATATATATATTTGCGCAACATTTTTAAGCAACTTATTTTTAAGACACTTCATCTGCCTGTTTATAAATCCGTTCGAGCATGAAAGTTTCTTCTAGTTTACTTATACAATAATACTAATTAAATGTATAAATATAATAAATAATCGAATCTTTTATTTACAAAACAACTCAGCACACTTTTGGCTTTTTATAATCAAACTCTTTTGAATATACATATGTATATATTCGCAGCTAAACACTCATTCTAGATTATCGCTGATCTTTGGCTACGCATACCATTTGACCCGGTCTACGTGCTTTGTGGCACACAAATTCATCTTTCATCTATATGAGAGTGCATTCAAATATCGGTTATATTGGGATACTTTGTTTGTTTGTTTTGCTTTTGTTGTACATAGAGCTACTATAGAAGGCATGTCATACTTTGTACCCTGCTAAAACACTTGACACACACTTACGCACACGTTTATGTATATTTGCCGATTGAGTATCTATGAATTTGGCATATAGTATTTATGTATTTAAGAAATACATATAAAGCGTTTGTTAGTGCTCTAAAATCAACACTTTATCTTCGAAATAAGCGATTTGCAATTAAATGCTTAATATATTACTTATGTACATAGGTATGTATGTATATGGGCTATATGTATTTAATTATTATCTTGTTTACCTATGAACAAACAGCAACCAAAAACAACAATAAACAATGCCGTCTTTATATCGGTCAGTGAATTTATGTATAGTAGCTGTGTATTCAAATATATATGTATATATGTGCGCTGATAACACGCAATGTTGTGGTACCTGCTCGCAGTTTAAATTGTATCCATAAGATACTTTAATTTTTTCTTTTTTGTAACT
This sequence comes from Chymomyza fuscimana, assembly GCA_949987675.1. Taxonomy (NCBI): domain Eukaryota; kingdom Metazoa; phylum Arthropoda; class Insecta; order Diptera; family Drosophilidae; genus Chymomyza; species Chymomyza fuscimana. Next base: position 36,639,627 of record OX465090.1, on the reverse strand, counting down.
TTTGCCAACCAACAAGTTGCCAAACAAGTGCAAGCAGCTGCACATAAAAACAAAAACAGATTAAAAATAAACAATAATAGTATTTACAATAAAAACAAAGCAGATGTATTAAATTGAGAAAGACTTGAAACAAAACTGAGCAACAGTCGTTATTGATCTAGACAGGGACGGACTTAAGCCTTAACCAGCAGCTCTACTGAGCGTAGACTTTTTTCCGGCTCAAGGCCCTTACGCAGTTCGAAAATTTTAGCACGGAATGACAAAATTTCATATAAAAAAAAAAATCCCAAAGGGGATCCCAAAGGGGATTTTTATACCCTGTACCGTATGGTACAAAGGGTATATTGTGTTTGTGCAAGCCGAAAATGTATGTAACGTACAGAAGGAGAAGTCGGAGACCCCCAAAGTTACCTAAAGTATGATCAGAGTGACTAGAGAAGTCGATATACCCATGTCCGTCTGTCCGTATGAACGCCTAGATCTCAGAGATGGTAAGAGCTAGAGCAACCAAACTTTCAGATAAGATCCCTTATTAATCCATAGGAGACAAGTTTATTTTATTTTTTTGATATCGGGACTACATTATATAGCTCCCATAGGGATGTTTCAGATGACTTCGAAAAAAAGCAAAAGTTGTAGATGGATAATTCGTTTGTTTATGAAGATATCATAACCAAATTTGGTAATCGAAAGTTTTTTAGAAACCCCCAGCACTGTACCAAATTTTATCAAAATCGGTTGACTATATCATATAGGTCCCATAGGATCGATCGGTCGAAAATTTGTTTTTTGTACAAAATTCGTTGTGTTTCGTTTGTTTGTGAAGATATTGTAACCAAATTTGGCATTAAGAAGTTTTTTAGAGTTCCCAAGCACTGAACCAAATTTGATCAAAATCGGTTGACTATATTATATAGCTCCCATGGGGCCAATCGATCAAAAAAACGTTTTTTGTACAAAATTTGTTGTGTTTCGTTTGTTTGTGAAGATATTGTAACCAAATTTGACATTAAGAAGTTTTTTAGAGATTTTCATCACTGTACCAAATTTTATCAAAATCGGTTGACTATATCATATAGCTCCCATAGGGCCGATCGGTCGAAAAAAAGTTTTTGATTAAAAATTCGTCTGTTTTTAGTTGTTTATGAAGGTATCATAATCTAATTTGGCAATCAAATGTCTTTTGGTGTTCGTAAGCAATTTACTGGATTTTATTGCAAGCAGTGGTACAGGGCATCCCAAAGTCGTCCGCGCCCGACATTAACGTACGCCATCTTTATATAAACGAAATGAAACGAACGTATTTCTAAACGTTATACATTTTTTTTATATGAAGTTTTGTCATTCCGTGTGATATTTGTCGAGCTGCGTATGGGCCTTTAGCTCGAAAAATTATTGTACAGTTCTGAAAATGGGAAACTTTTACATAAATAAATTTCAACTGGATCCAATCACAGGCGCCATCTTTCATGTGACTGCTTTTAAATGGAGTAGGGCGTATAGCATTTTGCCACAACGTCAACGTTTGCGCTTATTAGGCTCACATAAGTCAATATACCAAATGTGATTGGCTCTAGCTTATTTATTATGAATTGGCATAGTAGTGGCGTTGCTCGACATTAGCCCCTTAGGTTAGGTTAGGTTAGGGCGGCAGCTGGGACACGTCTCAACTCACTTAGGCCAAAAATAGGCCCGTTGTGATAACGCAGTGGTGGACTTTTGCTCCACCCTTCCCCACTAGTAGGTCCTTTATGTTCTAATTTACAACCATCCTGCGGCCTGAATGAATCTTGAGAGGCATTTTGGAATCTGTTCTAAGAGCTGAGATAAATCATGAAAAAAGTATGACTTAAGGAAGCGAAACCTTGTCATACACAGTCCAAGGCAGTAGCAGAAGTGGTGCTCCACCGTCTCCAGCGCTTCCTCATCGTCGCAACTTCTGCAGAAGTTATGGTGGGAAGCGTTAAGCATTGATGCGTGAATTTCCACTAGCCAGTGTCCAGTGATTACTCTGATAAATTTCGAGCATTGAGCTCTATTTATGCAGCAAAGTTCCTTGGTTCTTTTCCTGCAGTAAGCCGGCCAAGTTTGCCGCGAGATTCTGCACGTATTGGATATTCGATTCCACGTTTGCTTGGTAGTGTGAGCAAAATGGGATTTTATGCTTAATTTGTAGCTGGCCATAGGAATGCCCAGACGCTCCTTGTCCTGAAGGAGGATGCTGGTAGTTCCTTGTCTTGCCAGTTCGTTCGCAATACAATTGCCCTCAATATCCCTGTGTCCCGGGACCCAGATGAGGTGTATTGAAAACTGTTCAGCCATCTCCTCCAGAGATGAATGACAGTTATTCACCGACTTCATACATGATGTCAAAGAGGCGCGGGACTTAATTGCCGCCTGGCTATCCGAATATATACAGATATTCCTACATGATTTTTGGACCTTGGATTCCTATTCAGCGTCCTTAAAAATGTAGAGTATTAAACCTCGTGGCACACCCCGATTTATTTTTTGTGTGGTAGTCTAATTTTACCAATTACTTCCGTAAGCTGCAAATTATTTTTTGAGTTATACATATTTTTTATGTATATCCATTATTGGTCGGAAGGAAGCGGCAGTATAGGCATGATGATCTAAAAAAGACAGAAGCAAGAACTAAACCCAAACGAGTAAAAACTAAGCTAGCCGGAAATTTGATAAAGTTTAACAAAAGGACAGAAATGTTGAAAAGTTTTTTCTTCTTTACAAATTTCGTGATGATAGAATGAAAAAATAATTCTTCCCATACACACTTAAAATATGGCTTCTCCCAATTGGGCAGCGAAATTTTCCAAAATAATTCCTTTGTGCTCCGAACTCATATGAAAAAATGCAGCCCTCTAACTCTTAGCTAACATTTTCCCCTTGCGTTGATCTCCAGTCAATCAGGTTTTTTATATAGAGATAACTAAAACAAAGGCATTAAATTGAATTTTAACATACCGCCCTACCATTGCAAACGGCCCTGCTTAAGCGTAAGCCTTTAAAATAAGACCCATTAATATTGATTAGTTTTCTAGCACCTAACAAAGTAATTAGGCAAAAACGTGCAGTCATTACAAATTTGCTAAAATATATTTTTTCTGCCAGCACATTGTGCTGGAGAGTTTAAATTTTCAACTCCTGATAACAACTTACATACTTTTTATAGACCACTATTTTTAAAGCAATATTTCTTGCAAACTCTCTGGTATAGAAAAAACTTGAAAGTCAATTTCTAGTTCACAAATAATTTAACTGAAACTTCGTGAACGTATTTAACCAATATTAATAATATTTATAACTAACATAAGCTTAGAAGTCGTTTTATTACAAGAATTTTATGTTTTATCAATTAATCTATTATATATTTAAATTGTTTTTAGTTTAGATTTAAAAGTTTCCAATTGACTGTTAAAAACAATTTTATTTATACGCACGTTTCTCTTTCATCATCACAAAGTCTTATAAAAACTATTTTTTAAAAGCTTTTTTCATTCCAGCATGATTTTTGGCATTTTATTTAGATTTAATTTTATAATTATTGTTCTGTTATAGTTGAACAGGTATAAAACTCCTAAACACTAAATTGTATATATTACCCTATTGTTAAATAATAATGTTATTCCAATAAATATGAATGAATGAATGAAAAAAGCTTTTTTCAACTTTTAAGAGACCCTTATATTATAATATTGTTAAAAAAAATTTAAATAGCCTATTTAACAAATTTTCAAAATACATAGTTGCATTTTTAAAAGCAATACATGCATACCCAAGAATAATTAAACAACCACCAAAAGTATGCAATACTTTTTTACATTTCATTTGTTTAAGTTTTGGTCGTCTTGAATAAATTATAAAAGTCACTTGTGAATTAAATGCAAATATCTATAACAAATGAGTTTTTTTTAAGATGTACAGAACAAATCTTCCTTTCGCGCCTTCTTGGCTGAAAGTTAGCTCGCTTTGCACATCCTTTTTCAATAAAAAAAAATACATGGAAATAAATTAAGCAAATAAGTCTACATCTTAATACAAACTGGGATGACTGGCTATAACAACTCGTCACCGAAGTGGCGCACTACTTCTCGACTCTGTGAATGCTACGTTAATGACCAAGCCAAGCTGCCATACAGCTCGTTCGTCGTTCTATTGAATGAGCGTCGACGCCACTACGTTAAGTCCCTTATCTTACAGGCTGCTCTTCTTTCAAGTAAAGCAAAAGCATCTGCATGCCATGATTTATGGGACAACAAGTGGCCTGCTTTAACTGGCAGGTGTGAGCTCTACAATTTTTTTGGAACCAAGAGCATAATTTATACAGCGCGTCTTTACAATTAAAGAAAGCGTTTACTTCCTCTTGTTTATTGCTGGTGATCCTTTTGAATGTCAGCAACTGTTCTGGTAGCATTTCATTTGCTGCGTCCAACAATGTTCATATCTCCGGTACAGGTAAACATCAGTTTAAGCTCATATAATATATTAAGCACATAATATTGAATTGACGCAGCCAGTGTTTGCAAATATATACTTCTAATCTCTAAGCGGGCTATGCTACTTAGTAATCCGAACCTCTAAGCTTCCTTAGTCGCATGCTGCAGCATAAGTATTTGGTGTCGGTTGGAACAGCAACGTAAGAATGCAATCTAAAACAAAATAAACCAATTTAATTATAACTACATTACCAACTGGTTAGCTCAGTACTTACGATTTTTATGCTTAGGACGGGATAAGCGCGAGATCTGGTCATTTCCAAGTCACTTTTATATACTATTACCTGTAAAAAAAAAAACACAAAATGAATAAGTACACAAAGTCACATGCCATCTCGCTCACAAAAACACAAACTCACGCAATAATGTAATACAAGCACTTATGCGGTTGTTGCGGTTATTCCTCGCAGCCAGTGGAGCTTATAAAGCGCATCTCTGGCGTTTGCTAATGCTCAGTACTTAATGGAAATGTCGGACGTTTTAACAACGGATGAGAATCTGCCCAATGAAGCGGTGCGTGAACGCATAAAGGTCTTGATACTCCGGCTCTGGCCAGAGCAGACACTAAACTATGAGTTACAACACGCCAGCGCAAAGGGTGACAACTATTTGGGCGTGGTTTGGCGTATTTGCATTGGAGAAGCCAGTTCACACAGTCTGGTACTAAAGGTACCGCCACAAAACTCAGTGCGCCGCAAACAGTTCTTTGCGCGACCTTGTTTTTTGCGAGAAGCTTTAGCCTATGAGCACTTTCTGCCACTAACGCAACGCTTTCAGGAAGAGCAGAATGTGCCTGAAGCAGAGCGGTTTGTGCATTATGCGCGTTGCTTTGACAGCTGTGACACTGAATGTAATGAGTGCATATTTCTGGAGGACTTACGCTGCAGTGGATACGCCTTGTATGATCGTTTTTGCACGCTGCCCGTCACCCATGTGCGTTTGGTAATGCGCGCATATGCCAAGCTGCATGCTATATCGCTGGCCTTAAAATGTCGCCAACCACAGCGTCTTGCGCCTTTTCAGCAAATTGTGGATATCTTTGAACAGCGGAAGAACGATGTGGCATTGGCTGAGTACTTTGAGCAGCTCAAGGTAAATACTTTGGATTCGCTGCGCTCTGTTGAGGATGCTATTTATGTGCGTCGGCTGGTGGCCTATTTTGCGCGTGGCAGCTTCTTTGAGCTGCTGCTGCCGCTGATAAGTGGCTCCAATTGTGAGCCATATGCTGTGGTATGCCATGGCGATTGCTGGAACAATAACATGATGTATAGACAGCAGCCCATGGATGTGCGTTTAATAGACTGGCAGTTAATGCGATATGCATCGCCGGTAACAGATTTGGCCTACTTCTTTTATACCTGCACAACGCAAGAATTTCGTATAAAGCACTTTGAGCAAATGCTGCTTTTCTACTATGATGAGTTGTCGCAGCAATTGAGCAGGTAGCAGACGGACACATAATTAAGTAAAACTTGCATTAATAAACTTGTTTACTTTGCAGACTTGGTGCCAGTGCGCAGCAATTATTTCCTCGTGCCGCATTTGATCAGCAGCTACGCCAAAAGTTTGCAGTAGGTCTCTTGCTGGCCATGATGGTGCTGCCAATTGTTACAATGCGTGGAGACGATGTACCAGACTTGCAGGCTATAAGCGAGATGATAGAGGCGGGCGGAACGACCAATTTGGAAGACTCTGGATTTTTAGGAGCTGGTAATAAGGCAGAGTACAAACGACGCATGCGTGGCGTTATTATTGATTGTGCAAATTGGAATTACATTTAAGCAGGAGCAGGGTATTATTGTGTGTTTTTAAACGGTTGTATGTGATCTCTGATATGTCTATTGGCAGTACAAATAAGTTTCTGCCGGCAGCTACAAAAAATGTTTTATTCAAAGCATAGTCTTTTACTACCCACTGCTTTTTCCGGAAGAAGTTCTCATCTTTTTTTCAATTTTTGGTACATATAATGTTCAGCGCTAAAACAGACCATTGACCGGAACAAGTCATAATTTGAAGGGGGTGGGGTAGGTCTGCCCAATGCTTTTAAATAGGTTTTGACCGGCGCCGAAACATGACGACGAGCAACTTCTTTGAATTATCAATGGGCACGTTTTTCATTGAGTGCTCGATTCAATCCTATCAATAGTGTTTGGTACACCAAGCTGATTTCACCAGCATAAGCATTGTTTCATGAATGTTCCTTGGGTTAGTGTAGTAGATGCATTTTTCATCACCATTTTATTATTTATTTTGCATCTGACACGAATCTTGCTCCAATAACATGTCTAATCACGTGTCTTGGTACACTTGGTGACTTCCACTGCCTTCTTTAACTTTGACGCCAAACTCACCGCTTCTATACTGTTGAAGCCTTCTCTGCAGCTGCAGATTCCTTCAAATTAACGAAATAAATCAAAAGTTCCGGCATATGACGCTCATTGAGCACAAATCTGGACATTTTCGTACGATGTGATACTGACACGGAGTCTCCCAAATCTGACATCTGGCAGCAACTTTTTTCAAACACCGGAAACTTATTGTACTCTCTGTAAACGTTTAAAATTTATAAATTCTATTTAGTGAAAAATCAAAGTAACTTTGTGTTGGTAATTACCCGTACCAATAACTGGAAATCCTTTCTTTAAGCAATTAGATCAATGCTTAGCATTGTTGGCTTTCAAGTTACTTTAAGTGTATTTATTGATTGTAAGAAAAATATAACTTAATATAATAATAAGCTTGTAATTTTCAAAAATTTAAGTAAAAGCGCTCAAGTTAAGATGAGCCTTTAACAAATTTAGAACAGCCAATGATGGCAGTATCGATAACATAATATTTACTTATTAAAAAGTGTTAGCAACGTGTAAAAAAGGCATTGTTTATAGTCGTTAAAGTACGATTAGTCGAAAATATAATTTATGAACAAAGCTTTTTAAATGACACATGCTATTTGTTATTACATATACATATGTATTTTATATATGTGTTGTTAATCCTGCAGTTTATTTTTTAAGAAAAGTCAATCAATTAAAATTTATCTAGCTATTTAAATTACCGCTGCTAAGAAAAAACTCTCTCCTATGCCAATAGGTAAGGATTTGCATACATACATACATATATAATCTATTAAACCAAAAAAAATGTAAAAAATACAGGTATGTACAATTGGTTTTTTTTTTTTAAATAATCACTTAAGAATAACTATCAACTGTCATGCTAACTTAAGCCATTGGCTAAGTAGTTTATGGCCTATTTGTGGCTTAAAAATGCAACTCTCTTAATTTAAATTAGCTGCATATTTTGCTACAATAATCTGTTTTTATTGCCGCTTTTGTCTTGCCAACAATATTTATTTAAAAAACCAATCGACTACTTTATATCGATAAGCGCAAGATTTTCAACACTCAAATGCTATGTTATTTTATTTTAAAAATAATAGCAAAAACAGAATTGTGCAACATAAGCGCAATAAAATTAATTTATTTAAACACAACATATACTACTTTGATTATATTTAAATAATGCTGCAGTCACAACAATGCTGCCAGACCAACGCTTGCCTTATCCCGTTTTACAGCACTGTACGCCGCCGACAATCGTCATCAACCATCGATAGTAAATTTCCAAAAAAAAAAAAAAGAAAAGTGTGTAGTGGGCAAACAACAATAAATAATTAAAGCGTATTGTATAATGTGTGTGCATGTGTATACTTATTTATTAAATTAAATATACACTTAATGTTTTAAACACGCTTGCAAAGCATATGCCGCAATTTATGCTTATATTAGGCTGCAGCACGTTCGCGCAAAAGAAAATGTCTCACGGTCGTCGCGTTATGAGTTTGCATGCGCGTGTGCTCATATGTATGTGTGTCTGTCTATGGAAATTGTGCATAAAAGGCGCATACGGTTTTATTTTATATAATCCTTAACAACAATTTCAACAAACATATTTTAATATAAAACTGTTCAGGCCACAAAGCGGTCTTGCAGTTGAGCAGCAGCAGTTTTATGTTTCAAAATATAATTACTTATATGCGGAAAATTGCTGTACATTGTAAAAAAAATAGTCAAACCACAAACAAAAAATAGGCAGTGTAGAGTTGCCAGCATTCATTCATAAATTCACAGCATAGCAATTGCATGCAACCCGACGACGACGAAGTCCGCGCTGCTGCTGCTGCTGCCGACGTCGCCGCCGTTGTCGTCACAGTTACCACAATGCATGTGGTCTTAAATATTTGGGTTAAAACTCGAAGAAAAAAAATGTTAACACAGAAAGAGTGCATAATAATAATAACTCGTGTGTGTTGAAATAAATATATAAATAAATAAAACTTGTGATATACAATTGAATTGTACTTATGTGCTTAAAATTTTGTCTGCGTTATTTTCATTTAAAAGCAAATGAACGACGCCAGCGTCTGTCCTCTGCTGGAATTAATAAGTCATACAGTGAAAGCGCAACGTGTACTTATTTTGCAATATACATACATATGTACATAAACAAATTAAAATTCGTGGAAAATTAAACATGCACACACACACACACATGTGTGTATTGACTTATGTATAAAATTGTGTGCGCTCGTAAACGTGTGTGTGTGCGTGTGTGTGTAATGGCCATGCCGTTTCAAATCGATGAATGCAATGTTGGTGTGCGCTGCGCCATCGATCGACGCGTTTGCTGCAGCTGCGCTGCGTCGACGCCAGCGTCAGCGCACTCGTAGTAGTAGTAAAAGCCTCTCCAAGTAGTTGTAGTAGTAATAGTAGTAGTACAAATTGTAGTAAAAGCGCTACGAAAGTTTTGCGCATGCAGTTTCAACAATACTCATACATAGATACTAACTAGGTGCGTGTGTGTGTGTTGTATGCACATACAGTGGCTCAAAGCTTATTTAACGCAGTGCATAATTATTGTTCAAATAAAACGTCATAAGTTTTGTATCAGATTTCATGGGATTTTAGAAAAACAACGTTTATATTATTTGTGGAGGAACATTTTTACAATACTACATGTTTTGTTCAAGAACAACACTGTCGGCTGACCATAGCTACCTGCTCAAGCACCATACTTATGCCATATTTCATCCTGTTGTGGCAGTGTGGACTAAAAGTAAACGCCTTCTTAGAGCCGGGCATAAAAAGCCGAAATGCTCCAACTTTACCACAATGTCTTTGTCCGAGCATTTCCTGCAAAACCCATTGTGAGCACAGAGTCTGTGCTAAAGCACGCACAGCAGAAATTTGCTACATTTTGCCATTTTGAGTCGTCTTTTTGCTTGGAATATTCTAAAGTCCGAGCTCACAAGTGAATACAGCAATACTTGATTTTTTTTTCTCTCTCTTTTTATACCAAACTTCCATATTATGCTAATTTCGAACAGCTGAGCCATTCTCGACCGTTTATTACATGGATTTTTTAGCAGCTTGTCTGTCGCTATAAATTCTTGTGTTACCTGATACTAGATTTAAGCCTTTTTAGCATCCAGATGCTACATCTAGAACGTGTACTTTTGCTTAAGAGACGAGACACTGCAATGTTTCGGAATATCAAATACGTTATGTTAGACTACTGCAAAAGACTTTCTTGCTATCCTGCTAGGAATAGCAATATTAAAGGAAAAATTAAAGCGTTTAGAGGTGTATTTCTCTAGAAGATGTAGCTTAACCAGCATTTAGACAGTTATACCTATGCCAAATATTTGTTGATGTTTTCATCTAACCACTTCTCAAGAAAAAGTGATGAATTTTATTTTCGCTTAGGGAATCTAACAAGAAATATTACTACAATTTCAGTCTATGGCATAAATTACCAATTTTAGGTAGTAAATTAATGTGCCAAATCCCAAATCTGGAAACCTTACTAAAGACAAAAGTAGGTTTTACAGAACAGCTCAGAAAGTGCTATTTTTGAAGATCAACAACACCAAAATATTGCTGACAGAACTTAATTGAATGTTTAAGCTTTTAAGCTACTAAGATTTTAAGTATCTAATTATGATATTTCAAATGACAAAAAATGTATATGTATAAGACATGACGGTATAGAAAAAAAGTTTTTATACAATTGTATTCTATTTAGCACGATTAAAAAATGCAATTTCATTGAAATTAAAGAAAAATATTTTTGTTAGCCTAATTTTTTAGAAATTTAGCTAGGGAATTCCCGCTGCTAATTTATTTTCATAACAGCTTAAGCATTTGACTTTGTCTTTTTTTTACACGATTTTTTCTGAAACATATCTACCGTGTAAAAACAAATTTAGGCGTATTTTTTTTTTTTTTGCATAAAATAAGTTCTGAACCACTGTATTAAATTCAGATAGGCAGTGCGTTTAAGTGTTGCCTTGCTGCTCTCAATTTGGCGCCCATTGACTAGAAGTGTGTGCAAATCATTTGCATGCATTTGCACATATGTATTGTTTACATAGCTATACAATTATTGCTTGTAAAACACAACATTAAGGCGTACAAATAGCAAATGTATTGATTACACTCATGTGCAGCTTTGATGAGCGAGCAAATATATGTACCTACATGGGCACGTTGAGCAGAACTTTGCTTGAAGGCAGTACACAGCTTTAATGATTCTTGTCTCCTGAGCCCGAGCTCGTAAATAAAAGCAATAAATAGCACTAGATTCAGAGAATGAGATCTTAATATTTCTGAAAAAAGTCGCACTCTTTTTGTTCCATTAAAAAAACAAACGTTTGGCAAACGTTTCTTTCCTTGGCATCAGTTTATTTCAAAAATCTTGTAACTAATAGTAACTTTTTTTGTACTTTCTATGGTTGTAGGAATATCTCTAGAAGTATAGCGAAGCTCTTAATCTCGGCTTGGACTATTTTTAATTTACTTTTGTTAAAAGTTAATGCCTTCTTTTTTTACTGAAGCCAGTAATTCCTTCACTTCAAATATATTACAATGTTACTTTCGTTTCTTAAATGCTGCTACTTTTTGCCCCAAAAAAAAAATCAAAATTTTCCATAATACAACAACTACTAGAGTGTTATTAACTCTTTTCAGAGTGTTAATATATAACATTTTGATATGACAAATCATAATTAGCACACACTAAATATTGTTATTTCATTATCAAAAGGTGTAAAACGGTTAGTAATCAATTTTTTAACATGCTTCCTTCCGTTCTTCGTTTTTTGGCTCACCAAAGATCAATCAAAAGTTGTATTATTTAATTTCTGTAAGAGCCAAAAGCTAGCTTGGGAATTCTTTTACTAAAATTAATTAATAATTATAATGTTTTTGACATTTTTACGTTGCTTACTTGCAATAATCGAAAAAGTACGCACTTCGCGTTCCGTAGCCACAGAACACTTACCTATCATTTCGATAACGAATATAATTAAGTTTTTTTGTTGTCGCACTATATTTTTTATTTAAATATATGCGAAATTCATGCAAATTGATGCAGACACACGCAAATTCATGAATCAATTTGTGCGCAGCTGACAAAAACCTGCAGCAATTTGTACATCATCAAGCAAGTGCTTGAAGCAGAGTTCTGTTGAATGCGCTCATGCGAGGTGCCTATTAAAATGTAAATCACAAATCCAACGATTTACTTACATATTTTCTGAGCCGCTGTATAATTCATTTAGCCAACAAAAACACGCAACAACAAATTGCTGTAAACATGCTAATAATATACTAAAAAAAATCACAAGTTAATCAATTAAAAAAAAAAAACAACAAAAAAAGTGCAAAAATTGTGAATATTTTAAATATAGCATATTAATTAATGTGCAGCAAGTGTGACGCGTATTAAAAACAATAATTTTTTTATGAAATTTTTTTTTTTCGTTTTATTAATGAGTTCGCTAAGATTTACAATTTATATGTATAAAAGATGTTGGAATTAATAGTGGGTTACAAAAGATTACATACTGCATCTGTTTTTGTGGAAAAAGAAGAAAAGTGCTGCGAAAAGTCGTTCTGCTCTATCTGAGCCGAAGAAGACAGGGAACGTCATCCAAAAATAAATTTCTCAGATGAAGATTTGGCAACTTTTTTCCACGAAGATTCCTGGTATTTACCTCAAGAGTTTGCCGTTCTAAAGTTGGAAAACGCCATTGAAATAATGCGGAAAAAAGTACGTGAGTTGAAGCTATGATCAGCTGCTTGAACGGCAGGCAATTAACAATATCCAAAAATAATTCCTAAGATGAAGATTTGTCAACTTTTTTCTACGAAGACTCGTGGTACATACGTCTAGAGTTGTCCGTAACATTATGATTTGAAATAATGCTGAAAAAAGAACGTGAGTCGTAGCTGTGAGAAGCTGCTAAGTTCTAAGATGCAGAATTAGTGTTTTTGCTCTGTGAAGACACATGCCAAATGCTTCTAGTATTGTCCGAATTAGAGAGCTGCACAAAATGTTCTAAACGTCGCACTTCACTACTGCACAGTATTTCCAAGCACTGTATTTCACTGCAGAGCTGACAGCAGAACAAAAGGTTTTGATGTTCTGTTTGCTTCAAAACAAAACCTTCAGTGCTTGAACTGCCTTTGCTTCAGTGCTTGACAATGCTTGAATATTTCAAAACAGAACATCACACAAAATGCTTGAGTGAAGCAAATTTTGCGAGTGCACTAGAATGTTTTGATTTTTTGCGCAGCAGACATAATATTAAGCCACACACAGACACAAGCAGATTGTTTGTTTGTGTTAGTCAAAAAAACCACCAGCAAAATCATTGCAACAACAAAAACGTTCTACTTTGCTTGAAATGTTCTACCTCAGTTTGGTTCTAGTTCAGTTTGGTTCTACTTCCATTTTGTTCTACTTCAGGTTTGTTCTGTTTCACTTTTGTTTTGATGTTCTATTGCTTGTTGTTAATCAAGCACTTTTGATACTGAAGTATTTGTTTTGTTTTGTTGAAGCCAATGACATAAAGTGCTTGAAATAACAGCTGATGGCTTACAAGACATTTGTGCAACCAAACCATTAAAATATAACAGAAGAGACGCACGTGAATTTAAAGGCAAAAAATGATTTTAGCATCAAATAGTCATCAGCAGTTCCTAAGCGGGATTATAACATCGCCTAGTCAGAATATTCATGACAAAACATCGTGCTTTACGTATGGCGTGATCAGCTTGGAGTAATCTATTGTAAATCGCTTCAACCGAGCATAGCCATCACTGATTAGCACGAAAAGATGATTTTGTTCCATAAAAATATAAAATGTTGTCAAAGTGGTGAAAATTTTATCGCCAAAAAAAAAAAAAAAACAAAAGTTTTGTCTCACCCGGCATATTCAAGAGACAACGCACCAACTCATTTCCACTTGTTTTGGTCATATGACGCATGTCTTCTCAGTGCAGCAGTACTACAAAAGAACCAAAAGATGGAACAGTTTAAAGATTACGAATTCTTTCGAAGTGCCAGAAAATTGACAAAAGGTAGTCTAATATGAGAGACAGACTACTATTGTAAACTATCAAACTTTTTAAACGCTACAAATTGAGTCCAACTAATTATTATAATATATTTAAATTTGTTATATGTATGTTATATAGATAAATATATACATATACCTATACATACATAACATGCATACGTTTGTTTCAAATCAAAAATAATTTCAATGTGACATACATAGATATTTGTGGGCTGGCTATATAACAACAATAAGACATATATAAGCATGTACATACGTACTATATACAAACATATGTGCATACACATCATATAACAATAAGAAATAAATACAACAAAAACAACGACGTCGACAACGGAACGCAGCAACAATAACAAAAAAAAAAAAAAAAAAAAAAACTAAAGCAACAGTAGCGGTAACGGTAACAAGAAAAAGAAGGACAACAACAACAACAGCAACAACAACACACGCACACACAACAACATACGACGTCATAAATGTAGCTGCTAAGCGGCAATAACGGCTATAATAATAAGAATAATAATAATAACAACCGCGCATACAAACATACATTTGTCGTGTATGTGTATGTGTTTATGTGACGTACGTGTTGTATCGGTGTGTGGGTGGTGTAGCAGAGAGCAGGCGCCGCATCCAAGATACAATGGCATCCGTACATTCCAGTTGGCGTTATGGCAAGCGAAGCAAATTACGCATCAAAGGTAAGTTTATAAAAGGTTTTAAAGCTCTTAAATGAAATATAGTATAATAATAATTATATAAAATTTATGACCATATATGTACGTCCAAATTTCCAATTAAGCTCGGCTTTGGTACATCTTTCTATGGCTTTGTACCAAACTGACGACGAAATACGAACCTGTTGAGTTTCATAAAGATTATAGCCTTTAACTGTTTAGGATCCAAGGGTATAATAGATCACACGTGGCAGATCATAAGCAGCTTAGACCAACTCGAAGATCATAAGAGTTAGAGAGATTAAAACATGAAGTTTATTTATTCAGTGGAACAATTTTAAGGCTTATCCCATCCGATTGTAACGTAAAATACTAGGCAAAGATCGTGTTAACCTCTATATGCTAAAGATTTTTGAATAATTATGTATGCAAAGTAGATCGCCTTTATTTTATAATCAGATAAAAAAAAAGTGGTTGGTGATACATCCCCAACGCCGTAACCCATTTTTCTATCACTACAAGATTAAATGCATATATTTACTTTTTTGGGAAACTATGTAGCTTTAGGGTATTCCAAGACTTTTAGATTTTGTTATTTTGAGGCCCCGTACGCCTAGGTTCAAATGCATTGTTTATGGTGGTAAAAAGGTAAGCAACTAGTGACGTTGGGTCAAGTTATTTGCTAATTTTTCTGGGAAAAAATGAACAGAAATTTTGGAAAAAGGCGAAAATAAAAATGAGAACACGTTCTACAATCTAAATTTTTTGCGGAAATGAAATGAAAGTCATACAAATATATGGGCATATAAATAGGACTTTAAAAAGTACCGGAAAAATTCCAATATGTATATATTCGAGTGCATGAATTTATTAGAGTCGGTAAAGCTACCATATATCTATAATAATATGCCATTTCAAATGATTCTAAGCATTCATGCATAATGCTGAAGTTCTTGAGTGTTACAATCAATTCTTATTGAGAACCTCTAGAGTGAAGCTAAACGATAAATTTTAAAGAAAAATAATCAAAATGTTTGGTGCAACATTCCTCTAGAAAGTTGCCGGAAGTTGGTAACGTCTATGCCCTGAAGCAATGAAAAACATTATCAATAATATTTTTTGAGGAAATTAAAAACGTTATAACTAATTCAATCCAAAAACCATTTAAGGTAATTGTAGCTGTTCAACAAACTTTTTGTTCAAGGTTTTTTTTCGATTCTTTGTAACTTAAAAAATTTTAAGCTCAAGCCCAGAAATTCAATTTTGGAAAAGCGTGATCTTATAAAAAAAAAACCAAACCGTAAGACAAGTTTTTAGTATATCTTTTGTCGTACCGATCATTTCTTAAAAAAGGATATTCAAAAGGCTATATTATAGCAATAATGCACATACATACATACATACATATGTATATGCCTACATTATATAAAGTGTTTATTTAAGCGCGCTGTCATACAAACAATGCACATATCTTTTTACACTTGTGCACTCAGCTGTTTTTGTTGTTTCTTTTGGGATTTTTGCAATAAATAGTTTTGCGTTGACGCGTAATTTTTGTTTTGGTCTTGTTTCAACATTCTTACTTCTTGACCCCTTCTTCGTCTTATTTTTCTTTATTAATGTGCGCGCAACCGACATACTAATGTAAGTACATACATATGTACATATGTATGTATTTGTTTACATTGCTACTGAAACGACAGCAACAAAAAACGAAAACAACAATAACAGCAAAAACAATAAAAGGCAAACATCAATGTCGCCCTACCAACGGCAGCCAGAAGAGTACAAAAATAAACTTCACATAGCATCATTTTTCTGCTTCTGTCTGCTGTCTGTTGTTGCTGTCACATCAATATGTTTTTTATGTGCGTATTGTTGTTCTTTTTGTTCTTATAGTATTACTGCACTGCACTTTCATTAGTTGGGTGCAGCTACTTGCACGCATTCTTGGGCTGCCGTTGCCAGTTGGCTTTCTTTCTATGTTTAGTACACATCACTGCTGCTCTCCCTTTCATAGTCAATAGCGCATAATAACATACGGTATACGGTTATACATACATACATACATATGTAGCTGTTAGCTGCACTGCATGCCAAGCATTATTATTGATGTCATCATAGTACATACATATTGACATACATACAATGTATGTATTTGATCTGCTTAAATTTAGTTTTATTGTTACATATTTTTTTATTTTTGCGAATTATTTTTAGTACATGTTGGTTTCTATTAATAGCGGCTTCGTAGTAAAGCAGTCCACGACAACGTGACGCTGACGGTGACGTTGATGCTGACGTTGGCTTCGGCAGCGACGTCGCTGTCGTCAGTGCAAATGTAATGCTTTTGTTATTGTAAAGCAATTATTAGCATACGTACATAAGTTTATATGCATATGCATAAATATGTACAAGGAGTTGAGTCTATCCGGTATGCAATAGTTCCTATGACCATGTGTTTGAAGTCATTTAATGAACAATATATGTTAAAGGTTCATTCCGCCGATCCAAACCTTCATAAATGCAATTTTCAAAAAAAAAAAATGTGATGCAGTCGAGGCGGTGCCCGACAGTGCAATACCCTGTACCTTTTTTCTGGAAAATATTTTATTCCTTCTAAGAACTTTCCAATTGGAAATATTTTTTTTTGGTGAAATTCGATATTCGAATAAATCGAAAGTTACGTCAAAAAAGTTATTTATTTATTAAATTAGTACCTTTTTGACTATAACTTCTGTTGTATTTGCCCGATTTTGCACATTTTTGAAACACAGATGCATGCAATCACGATGCATCGCTATGAGATAAAAATACTTAATACTAAGATATTGACATGATTCAACAAACTTCATCTTCTGAGGAAATATGCGCATCAGGTGGTAAAGTTTGGTGTCTCTAGCTTTTATAGTCTCCGAAATCTAGGTGTCCTTACAGACGATATGATAAGCATTTTGGTATAAAGGAGTTGGCGTCTGCCACGCCTCCTTCTGTCCGTTATAGTATATACTTTGTACCTATAGGTACAGGGTATAAACAGCCGTAATTTTGGGACTATGAAAACATCATGTCGCATCACCAATCTTCGCTCAACATTTTCTTCACTAGAGTGGAAAAATGTCCCAATCACGTCTTTAGCCTATAAAGCGCACCAAACTGTGACCCTTTTTGGATGCGTTGGCTTTTCCATAAGTTCTCTAGAGTTGTTACCAATGTCCTCTTCTTTTCTCTCGACGGCCCTGTAAATATCCTAGATCACGCTATCCACACTATATCTGTATATATCATTCGCTACGATTAACACTGGAATCAGCTGCCAATCCGAATGTTTACGATTATATTAATTTTCACTCTTGTTTAGTCATTTGCATTCATATGGAACAGTAGTTTACCATTCATTACAATCAGTCGCATTCATAATTTAAAAGTGAGGAGTGAATATCCCCAGTAGTGATTTGTATATAAATATTTGCATGCATGATTAAGTGTGCTCCATTGTTGTCGCTGCATTGACGTCATTGACAGCAGCGGCGTCAGCGTCAGCAACGACAACGTCAGTGCAGTAACAACAACAACAAAAACAGAGATAACAGCAATGACACAACAGGTAAACAGTTGTATGTAAAAAAGACAGAAAACTTACATTTGTCACACTGCTGCAGAACAACTCGATAGGCATATGTATGTACATAAATTCATACATAGTAAGTACATATATACATTTGTATCAGTGTATTTTGTTTTTTTTTTAATTGCGCCATGCTTGACCCTTTCATTTTTGCACTTGCACTTTGTGTTGGGGTTTAATTTCACTCTGTGTACAAATTTTTGACTTGACTTTTTAATACTCTGATCTCGCAATTATTCTTAGTTGGGTGATAGGAATCTCGGATTTTCATATAAGATCACTTAAAAAAAAAGAAATGTTCGATTTTTAAAGGTCTCAGAACATTTTTTTTGATAATGATTACTTTTGAGTTGAAAGTTATTAATTATAGTCATTAAAATGTATTTGGAATTTTTTGAACAAAATCTATACAGTGTATTTTATAGTCGGAGTTTCTCAGGGACACAGTGTTTGCTTGCACTGCCTCAACTTATTTGAACTTGACAGGACGCATGTTCCATGTGTAATTTTTATAGCTTCATCAAGTTAGTGCGCAACCTTTTTTTTTTTTTTCGTTTTAACCAAGCTATTGAATTTCCAGGACATGCACAACACATAAAATATTGTGAAATTTGTTTGCATGGTATTATAATATTGTGTAATAAATTCATTTTTAATTTTTTATTGCAGTTTCCCAAGATCCCGAAGACTTTTATCGTTTGGATCCGAAGAAGTCAGCTGCCGAAAATGCATTTGATATATATATAATGCTTTGCCGTCGTGAAACACGCGACACCAAACGTCTATTTTTGCTTAATGCACTCGCATCGCTATGTCTGGCCGCCTCTACGGGCTCACCGCACAGCAATTTACGCTTCACCACCGAGGAGCTGCTCTATGGGTAACTATTTTGAAGTCTTAGGTATATTTTCTTATATAATTGTTAATCTAATTATTTGCAGTTTGAGTGCTTCATTGGTGCACACCTTTACACAGGTCAGAGCAGCCGCTTTGCGCACCATACGCTATGCCTTAAGCACCGCCAAGGATGTTAAAGTGTTTAACTCACTGCAGCTGCAGCATTTGTTATGCCGCTCTATCGATCTAATGCTTAAAAATGATGATGAGCGTGTTCAGGCCTTAAAACTTGTACGCAAAATGCTTGCCATTTCACCTGAGTATATTAGTCCAGTGGTGGTGCGTTGCCTGGTCTCCCTAGCGGATAGTGGCATTGAGGAAAGTGACAATTTACTGCGTGCTTGTCTGGCCACTCTAGCTGAATTTGCAGTGCTTAATCCTGCACTGCTTATTGTCTGTGGAGGCGTCACATCGATTACACGCAATGTTCTCGAATGCCACAATCCACGTATTGCCGAAAGCCTTTGCGGCGTACTACTTTATTTACTCGAATGGCCACAGACGCGGAATATTTGTGGCGTGCGATTAGATTGCCTTGCGGCGCCTTATTGCGACTTTACTTATAGACTGGGCATAATGGACAAAAACAAGTAAGATGTCAAGAAGTGACTGATAGTAGAGATAGAAAGAAAGAAACACATCGAAAAACGCAAAATTTTGTTCTGCTTTTCTGTTACTATAGTAAAAAAGAATTGATGTGTTTTTCTAAATCTATTATACGTATATCAATCATTAATATTTTATCTTCTCTCAGAGATGCGCGTGAGTTGCGCTACACCAGCTGCCGTTTGGCCTTGTTGTCCGTGCTGCGCAGCTGGACCGGCACACTTGAATTCTGTGATCCAAGCAAACCTTCAGGCTTAAAAGCAATAGTCGACGCTTTATATTTAAATCAGGTCGAAGTTAGAGTAAGTTTAAGCCTAAATATAATCCAAATCAATCTTTATATATGTATGTATATACTTTCTTGTTTCAGAAAGCAATATTGGACTTGCTTTATGAACTTCTAAGTCTTCCGCAGCCAACATGGACGGATGACTATGCAGTTGCCTTGCAAACGGTTGATCCGTCTGACTTCCAAGACACTTGGCTGCTAAGTAATGGCTTTGTTACTGCCGAGGGTCGTTCCATATTGCCTAGTCTGGCCGCCTGTGCACCCAACGTTGTCGAACAGCATTTAGCACTAATGCTTTATTGTTTTCTCGAGACGGGACTGTTAAATGCGCTTGTTGAAGTGGCTGTTGGTAGTGATCAGTTTGTATCGGTGCGTGCCACAGTGCTTATTGGAAAAATCCTGCAGCTTATGCATACGCATTTACCGGCGGATATATGCAGCACCAGCCCGGCATTGCCTACATTAATTGGTCATGCAACACAGGGCAATCAGCAGGCCAATGCGGCGGTTGCTGCCTTGCAGAACTATCAAAAGATGCTACGACAACGTCCAGCATCGTGTAGTTTATTTCTGGATAGTATTATACAGGGCGGTGGTAAGCGCGCATAAAATTCTATATGTTCGTCTGAAAAATACTTATATAACGCCTTACAGCTCTGATACAGTCGCGTCTCTTTCGGCGTGACATTAATGCTCAGGACCAAACAAATCCTTTAAGCCAAAATGAGACTGCAGCGGCTTCGCCCGCAACACGAACCCTGGACCGTCAGCGCTTTGACTCGGTCTCCTCTAGCGAAGAGTCTAATTCGCAAACCTCAAGCTCATTCCGTTCCAGTTTTCGTCTGAAGCGCAAATTTCTGCCTCATGTATTCTTTGATACTTTTCGTTCTTTCAATCGCTTGTTGACGGACTCGAATGTTCTCACGCAGCCCGACAGCAACTGGGACTGGGATGTAATCATCACTATACTGAGAGTAAGCAAACTACTCAATAGTAAATGTCATTCGTCTCTGCAATAATATACTTATTATTTTATTTACAGTCGAATTTGTTGCTGCTGGACTTTGAGCTACTAAAATTCCTAAATAAATTTTTAAAGCGTCTGGTTGACTATTTTAAGCCAAGCAATAATCGTTTCTCGCATCAAGATTTGGTGCCAGGTCCTTCGTTGCCATCCTTTGTCACCGCTGGTCTGGATCTTATTGATGTGCTGCTTATTAGCAACGAGGTAAATTAATATAATTGGTTTCTATCGAATTTATCAAACAAAGCGTTTTCTTTGATTTCTTTGAAAACCACCTTTCAAATTTATTACAGTCTCCAACTAATTCTTTTATCTGATTCTACATTGTTTTCAGCTGGATTGCATGCGTCTCATTACCGACTACTTTTCGGACATAAGTCAGCATTTGCTTGCCGTAACTACATCGAATCGTGCCCACGATTGCCTTTTCAGTCCCCAGCATATGAACAATACAATGTGCCAGCAGTATTTCCTTTACATTGGACGCATGTGTCGCACCAAAAACGGCGTTGAAATTCTCAAGAACACAACCGTGTTCGAACAGTAAGTGCATGTTAAGCTTATTTACTAAAAAATATTGTTTTATGTATTTTTCATTGCAGCCTTATAACGCTGGTGCGCTTTACAGATCATGTATGCTATGTAAAGCTTATTGTCTCCGGTTTAAACTACAGCTATGAGCCAGCACCTCGCATAGTGCTGGAAAAGGCCCTTACCGCAGCTAAAACTCGCAGCGGGCGGCTATATGCTACGCAGTTTCTTGCCGTGTTATTGCGTGCTCGTCTGCCCAACTTTGAAGTCTGGGGCATACCATTTATCATACAGCAAACCAAGGATTCTGATCGTAGCGTTGTACTAGCCGCCATGGATGTGCTGGAGGAGGCTTGTCATGAGAAATACTACCTCGAGGAGATAGTCAGTCTATGGCCGAATCTTAAATGCCTTGGCGATGTTGGCCGCCAGCTCATGTCTCGCTATTATTCACTTTCACGCGGCCTCAACAATAGCAAGGCTCGTATCAAGGAGGAAATCGAATACTGGCGGAATGGCTACAATAAGCGCTATGTTTTGCTTGTGGAGGCAGACACGCACTCCAGCCTAACATTGCACGTTCGCAACGAGGATGGCTACTATTCGCGTCGCAATTGCAACACTCGGCCTACTGTGGTACCACCAAATATAGCTCCCCATTTGTATGGTCAAATGGTGCAGACTGCTCAGGGTATGACAGCTTTGCGCAAGCATGGAGATTTACCCCAACTAGTGGAGGTAATAACGCGCAGTAAGTGCACGGACGAAACTGAATGTCTCGAGCTTAAGTCGGCCATTTGGGCCTTGAGTCATGCCTCTACGAATGCCAATGGCGTTGACTATTTTATAGAGACGGGCGCAAGGTATGTAAATCAATTCTTTAAGAATGAAATAATCTAATTGTTTTACTTTTAGATTATATGAAAAGCTTATACTGCTGGTGACCAAGTGCGAGGTGTATTCAGTGCGCGCTACATGCTTTAGTGCCTTGGGCTTGATTGCAGGCACTCAGCTTGGTGCCAATATTCTTTTCAAGCTGAGTAGGTTGAAAAATATTAGATATCTTTCTAAATGCAGTCCTTATTTCCGATCTAATTCACCAATTCATTTTCTTTGTATAGATTGGCTAAGCATACGTCATGATCGTAACACCATGTGGCCAGTGCATCAGCCAGAAGACTGGATGTCCGCGAATTATACGCCCGTACGTCATCAGTATGAAGATATGCGGCCATATAATTATATGGGAATTGAGGATCAAATCGATGGTTCCTATTACGCAGGCAGTAGCTATTGGAATTTGGTCCTAGGCAGCAACGCGCCAGTGAAGGGTGGTATTGGTGTAGGAGCTGTAAGCGCCAGTTCTGAGCTACAGGATGCCAATACGACCACAGATAGCGTGCGCACAGCAGCGGATGATGTAAGAGTATATAAAGAGAAAACAGGCTATATTATTACTTAATGTCTTACGTCTTTTTTCAGTTGCAATCGTCAAAAACACTGATTACCGCTACGGCGGCTAAGTCAAAGACACTGCCCGAGGGCGCAAATCTACGTCAAGGCAAGCATCAACGCTCGCTATCCGAATCGAAGACAACGGATGTGATAACGTTATTGGGTAATGTTGGTGCACCAGGCGCGGCTTTTAATCCTACGAATTTTTCGCATCGCATACGCTATAATTCCTGCACCGATTCCAATACCTCGGGCGTAAGCAGTTGCGAGTCAGTGACAGGACGTACTGCAGCTGCCACCATGGGGTATGTTTCAATAGCGCATATGATATTCAGTATATTATATAATTTGTCTTAATTGCAGTGATTTTCAACAATTTCCGTTGAGTCCCATACCCAGCATGTCGAATCTGCTGGAGGTGCCGTCGTATCAGTCCAGTCAGTTCTTGCGGCGTTCGTTGCTAGGCAACTCATATCTGCCACATGCGCTTAGTCCCTTGGCCATGAAGGGCTATGCACAATTGCGCACACTACGTGCCCACAGCCGCCCAGTATTTTCTGAATCTGCCGCGGAACTCTATGATTTCATAGACATTGTGGATCGCGTGGAAATGCGACCAAGAAAATCTTCATGGGGCGAATCACAGCGACGCATCAAAGTGCGCAGCCTCGATCGCCAAAATTTCCTCAATGTGTTCACGTAAGTCTATACTCTCAAAAAATATTAATTAGCAGATTTGTTAAAGGGATTCAGGCTGAAGTCTTAACGTATTTGGCTCTTGTTGCGATTTAGTTAGTTAAAGATGTGAATTTGAAACATTGGGTCACTTTAAAATGACTGTATTTGATTAATAATCCATTAATATTATTTCAGCCGCTTGTCTTCGGAGGAGCTACAGGTGCCACTGCCAACGCTTAATGCGCCCAAGTTCCTAACGCAGAATGATCTTAAGGGACCCTGCTATGCAGGCATTTGTCTGCCAAAGAATGCGTTGGATTTGTTTCCCACGCGTAATCTAACACGCACTTATGTCTCACGTGATATCCAAGATCAGGATTTGGTTGGCATAAATTTGCTAACCGCCAAGCAACAGTTCCTTAATGACTCGCTTAACAACGAAGGCGGCGATGAATCCTCAGTCATATCATCGCTCTCGGACGTATCTTCAGTGAGCAAACGTCAACCGTCCAAGTGGTATCAGGGTGCCAAACATGGACGTAATCAATGCCTACTTTGTACGCGCATGCGACGCCAATGGCGCATGCATTCGTTACGACCGGAAGAGGCCACAGCGAATGGAGTTGGTACCATGGCGGCGCCTTGTGAGCTCTATAGCTCAGCGGCCGCTGCTCTGATAGCAGCTGGTATGCAAGCGGGGCCTGCACTGGCACGCAAAAGCAATACCACCTCTAAGCAGCAGCAGCACCAAACCTCAACAGAGGCCACCTCCAACATACAACTATCAGATATTTCCTTTAATTCACCCGAAAGTATTTTAAGCGAAGAAAGTCTACCCGATCGTCTTACTGCCTCTATATTGTATAATGTGCAGCGTCTGGCCAATCCGGTTAGTGCCAAGCAATCCAGAATGGCTTTATTGGAGCTGAAGCAAAAGCATCCGAATGCATTTCAAGACATTTGCTTGTACTCTGAGACCTGCAAGACTCTAGGCCGTAGCAATTATCGCATGGGAGCTCGTCGTTTTTTGCAGGAGTTATTCTTGGATCTGAACTTTGATTCGTTCTATACAGAACCACAGGAAATAATAGCCAAAAAGACTAAGATGCCGCCTGATCAAGAAGATTCGGAAATACTTCTTAGATATATGGCAGCTTCTAGTAGCGGCACTATAAGCAGCGGCAGTTCGGTTACAGCCGTGCCAACGGTACCAGTTTCTGCATTGCCGCCAGCTGTGGTTGGTCACAAGACGGCACACCTTAAGTCCAAGCCATTGGCTAGTGTTTACGAGACTAGCTGGGAAAATTTGCTTATGGAACAGTCGCCGCGACTAGGAAATGCTCGCAACAAGCCTCAAGTCAAACCAAATGAGGCTAGGTCAACAAGCATTAAGTTGCATAATGAGCTGCACATAGCAACGGATGAGGATGACGACAAGGGCGGAGGCGAGCGTGCTGCCAAAGATAAAAACGATGATGAGGATGAGAACGAGGAGGATGCAGACGACAATGATGGCGCAAGCGATGCCGGCGAAGATGTCTGCGATGGCAGCGGTGCTGGCACTCAAGCCTCTAGCGTAACCACTGCTCATACTGCTTTGCCAGCCATACAGAGTGTAAGCGATCAGACGTCCAATAGCAATCGCAGCAGCATTTGTACTATAAGCCAACAGCCCAGCGTTGGAGCAGCACAAACGCTGGAGAACGATAACAAACAGTATACGCGTGGTCGCTTTTATACGCTCGAGCTGGACTTGAGCTGCACAAAGAACAAGTTTCCAATAAGGGATCGCACGCGCAACTCATTTGGCAAGACAACGACCACATCGCCACCCAATAGCTGCAGCAGCAGTAGTAGCAGTAGTGCGCCCCAGACGCAATTACAGTCCTCGTCTCTTTTGAAGCGTCAAATGGAAGTAACATCTGCTGTGCAGCACTCACACTCTTTTTCGCAATTTGCGAATGTTACCAAAAGTCTAGCAGCCAGTATGGCCAAGCCAGTGGGCAGCTTATATTGTGAGAAACGCTTGCATAGCTCCAAGTCGGAGGCAGTATTAGCTGGCGGCAATGGCAGCGTGAAATGGACAACTGCCAAGTCTGCAGCAACGGCATCAACGGCATCAACAACAATTGCTCCATCATCGACAGCACTGAAGTCCACAGCGCCAACTGTGGCGAATACGGAAAATAAGCACGATGGAGCAACATAGGTGTAGAAGGGATTGCTATAAAGTTGTTTTAAACCATAATTTTAAATGCTCTCTTTTGTTTTGTTTTTACATTATTCTTTTTTTTTGCTATTTGAGGATGGAAAAAATTAAAAAGAAATTGTATACTAAACGCAACTGCTAAGCAATTTATGAAACGTTTGCATATGTAAAACATTTCGTTAAAATACAAAAAAAATGTCATGTACAATATTTAAGTAACAATTTGGCAACTAAGCTATGCTACTTAATTTTTTTTTGTTTACAACCTTTTTTTGTTGCAATTGCATACGTATTTACGTTTTGTAAGTTGTTGCAACTTAATAAGTAATATTTATATAAAAATGTATGCTTAAATGATGTTTGAAGTTGTGTGTGAATGTATGAGCGAATGCAGAGCAAAGAGAGTTACACGAAATGAAAAAAACCAAGTTAAATTTCAATAATAATTCATGGAAAACAGCCAAACTGCGATACCTTTGTATGTCCTAAATAAATATGTACTAATAACAAGCATATACATATACTTATATGGCACATAAAAATGCAAATCATTGAAAACATAAAACACATTTTTTTAAACGTACAAAAAAGAGCAAATGAAAAAAAATGAAAAACCATAATTAAGTTTACTCAGTAATTTTATTATACCGATTATCATAAATTTTTTTAAAACTAAAATTCTTTAAATTTAAGCTAATTCAAAATCCAAAAAAAGTATAACATAATTTTATATGAATACGAAGTGTAAAAAGCAGAAAAAAAAACAACTATTTATAAATTTGAACTAAAGTAAAAAAAAAAAAGAAGAAATACCCATAAGCAACAACAACAAAAACCACCGCAATTTATTAACTCGATTGTACTTAAAATTAAACAATTACTTATTATTACAAAGAAGCAAGAAATTAAGTAAGACCACGACAGAAATTTCATAATTTATATTAAATATGAGATTGTAAGAACCTTCAAACAGTCCTCCAATAAAGCAACCAAAATTAAATAAATAAAACCTCAATCAAATACAAATCAAATTAGTAGTTATTTATCGAAGGTGCCGGCAAACGGCAAATAGCGATAACAGGTAAAGTTATCGATGTGTTGAACGATAATAGCACTGCTAGCTGTAAGGCGGCCAAATAGCGATATATTACTTTTTTAAACAAGCGAAATTTGTTGAAATCAAAAAAAAGACACACATATAATTTGCTATGTTCATTTTATTAATACACTATAATTGAAATTAGCTATGCTGTTTGTATCATGCAGTTGAGTTCGTAAACTACTGTAAGTATGAAGACATGGAATTTGTGCCCATGTATGTAGGTAGGCATTACAATTATATGTTATATTATAAATTGTAGTAGCTAAAAGGTGTGTGTTTGTGTAGGAATTCGTCGTAAGCTCTATTTTTCTATATGCATGGAAGTATTATTTATGTATGTATATATAGTAGGTATGTATTTTTAATTTTGCAATGTAGTTGTTTTTTTTTTTGATTTCTAGGATGTGCGTTAATGCGTTATTTTGTGCGTATGATTTGTGTCTTAGAGCACGTATAGAGGAACCGTAGTACTTCGTTGAATTTTTTTTATAAGTTTGTGTTTGTGTCGTAAAGCTACAAGTACAATAATTGAGCAATAGCATATACTATGTTACATTTTAATACGACTTTACGTATGCATTGTATATCTTTTATGTTTTATGTATGTATGTAAATGCAAATATATTAAGTATCTATCAAAAAACGCAGCAGCCACACAAGCAAAATTAACAATTTCAGTCCAGTTTGCATACCGCCATTAACAATAGACCACTACTCGTGTCTTCTTGGCGCAATGTTACTATGGCCAGACGAAATTTATGCCTGTCAATTGGTAAAACTTATTGTTAAACGGCCTATAGAACTCTCTCAGTCGTTCGATAGCATTAGCATCGATATGTGGATGATTCCGTCCCTTGGTTTTGCCCAAACAATGTGGTGTTGAGCGTGCCTCGGACTTGAACAAACATGGAAAACCCTTGGTGGCATTAAAATAAAAATGCTTTTCGGTTACCACACGCTTTAAGCCCAAAAAGTCCTGCACACGGCCAATTTCATATGCTGGATCCATGATTAAACGTTCGCCACTAATAAAAAGTAGCTGAGAGAGCGGAAAGTAAAGCAGCCAACGTTCCAAATAACGCGCATAAACTCCAATTTTAACAGGCCCCCAATTGGTGTCCACCACCGCATAAGAGCCATTTACAAAGGCCAGTTCCTCAAAGCGTTTCATATCTGCCTTTTTGCTGGCGGCCTGTGTGTAGTCAGAAATTGCACGCGTAACCGGATCCCTTACCACAATCAGTAATCTGTAAGAAATAAGGAATCAAGGCATAAGTGTTAAGAATATATGTGTAGAGTGCAATACATTGATGAAATTATGTTGAAAGCTTTTGAATCAACCGACTTGGATCAGTATTGCTTATTTAACTTAATTTTCCTTAATCTTGTAAAGATTGGGATATTACGCAACGCTGACCTGAGTTTTAGTTGTGTATGCGGATATCTAGCTATAGCACTATTTAAAACCCTGATTCTTAAACTTTTCCCGCACTTACTTGGTGGCCGTGTTCATATGATAAACACGCTGCGGCACTTCCTTGGTTACAAAATAGCTGGGCGTCTTTTCCATCGTTATCTGTCCCTCAATGGTATAGGGCATATGATGTCTATACCAACGCAATCCACGCTGGTAGTGTCTGTCAAAAAAATGCACCTCAGAGCCTGCAGCACGCACATCCGGATGCAATCTTATAAACTCTAGCAAAGCTCTGGTGCCACTCTTCTTAACGCCAATAATGAGCGTATCTGGCAAATGACGCGAAGGACGCAATCCCTGCTGACGCAGCAGCTGATACTTGGGCGCACCATCAGCATTAATGCCAGGTATTAAACTGGTAGCTGTACTGCTGCTGTTAGGATTACTGCTGCCGCTACTGGAATTACTGGCGCTGCTGCTATTTCCACTGCTATTGGTTTTTGTCAATGTCAGCGGCGCCAAGAGATTGCGTAAGTTGCTCTATAGAGATAGTGCAAAGGCCTTGAATGAGTTATGCAGTTTGTTTACCACCCACAAACTTACCTTTTGCAAAGTGCGACTAATGCTGGCAAAGAGACAGGCATTAAAGCTGTAGGAGAAGTAGACAAGCGTCAGACAGACTACCATGGCAACGGCCAGGCTGCGACTGCTCAAATTGTTGAACCAAATGTTAAGAAACATTTTCTATTTTACACTTGCTTTATGATTTGCGCTTTTGTTTACAATTTTCCATGCCACTGAAAGCTAATTCCTGGCCAGCCATCTATGCCATAGCCCAGACAGGCTAAATTATACGAATTACTTCCCGGAATAGGCATAAGAACTTGGCTGCTACTGCAGCAAAGATTGCATTCAATGCGTTGCGCCTCTTGTTGTTGTCGCTATGAAATTCCGGAAGTGAAAGCATGTGGAAGAAAAAAGGGATAAGGCATTGAGCTGCCGCAGTTGTTAATAGGCGGGCGGTTGGGTGAACGACCAGTGAAGGAAGCGTAACTGTGCCGGCACAAGACGCTACACTCAGAGCGTAAGCGCAGGCGCACTAGCTAGCGCTCTCCGTATCCCTGTGCAGCTTTTATTGTAACAAGGGACACAGTTACTACTGTCGCTCCGACTCCAGACTGCATAAAGGACTACTGGATTTTTTTTTTACGATTTATGATGCTGAAATATAAAGAGATGTTTTTTTTTTTAAAGTTATCTAAAAGTTATTAAGCTAGTTCTAGGAATGGTAATCGAGGTGCATTGGATAAAATCGGCCTAGCAAAGAAGGCAACTCTTTATGGGAAAAAAAATTTGTAATATTCAAGATATTCCTTTTTTTTTTTTGGGTGAAATCGGAAAATTTTTTTTTTAATCATTTACAATTTGGAAAATGCGAAAATTTTTTACAGTAGATGTATGTATTTATAAAAATATTTGGTTTTACGTCGGACCTTATGCCAAAATAACACTAGTTTACACGAAAAATTAACCTTCCTAAAAAAGTATTTTTTAGGGTAATTTGGGGTCGAGAAACACGAAAATTGCAACCTTTTTTTTTCTTAAGCACCGTTTTCGAGATATTTTCGAAAAACATGTTTTTGGGCACTTTTTTCAGTTATTCCTCAATATCTCGTAAACAAAATTTCTTATCGACATGAAAGACGATTAGATCGAAAGGTATTGATGTGCTCTTTACAGTAATATATAATTATGTACAGATTAAGTAAAAGTTATCGAAGTTATAGGCAACCTAAGTCGAAACCATTTTGAACATTTTTCAAAATTACACATTTTCGGTATGGTTTTTATAAACGAAAAAAAATTTTTAAAAATTATGTTAAGCTTTAAGTTGAAAGAGAATTCTTTTACGAATTTTTGGAGTCTAAGATCTTTAAAATCGTGTAAGAATTGTAGATGCTATAGAACCATGTACGGAAGTTCCAATATTCACTCAACTACACAAAACAAACAAAAATTTTTCATAATCCGATAATTTTTTCTTAATCTGTACATAATTATCATCAATAACTTTCGATCTAATTGTTTTTCATGTCGATACAAAATTTTGTTCACGAGATATTGACGAATAACAGGAAAAACTGCCCAAAAACATGTTTTTCGAAAATATCTCGAAAACGGTGCTTAAGAAAAAAAAAAGGTTGCCATTTTCGTGTTTCTCGACCCAAAATTACCCTAAAAAACACTTTTTTAGGAAGTTCACTCGATGACCCTTAAATTTGTAAACTAGTGTAATACAAAACACTCGTTTAAAGATTGAGCCAACTTCGTCTATTCGTTCGTCGGTCTGCAAGGACACCTACGTCTTGGAGACTACAAGAGCTAGGTTCATCAAACAAACGTGCGTGAAACCTCTTTAGATAAGGTCTCTTGAATTACTTCTACATCTGCTCCCCTTTTTCTCCGACAGAACTTTGAAATTTTATACCACTCTGTTTAACGTGATACAGATATGGCTTGTGGTTATGTTCCACTGTCTGTCTGAAATAAAGCAAATCAGATAAAAACCTTTTCGGCCGTGCATCGAAAAACGAAAACGATTTAATTTTGTGCGTTATAAAAAATGATTTCAGTTTAAATTATGTGCACTTTGAACCTATTTGCCAATTCGATTTGATTTCACTTGCTAGAAAGTAGTCCGAATCAAATCAAATCATAAATTCAATTTGGTGAAATTGGGAGCATCAAACATGTGATTTCAAAACGAAACCGAATAAAATATTCAAATATTTTATTCGAATTTGTTTACCAAATGCTTTTATTATAAAAATGGCGTACGTTAAAGTCGGGCGCGGACGACTTTGGGATACCCTGTACCACTGCTTGCAATAAAATCCGGTAAATTGCTTACGAACACCAAAAGACATTTGATTGCCAAATTAGATTATGATACCTTCATACACAACCAAAAACAGACGAATTTTTAATCAAAAACTTTTTTTCGACCGATCGGCCCTATGGGAGCTATATGATATAGTCAACCGATTTTGATAAAATTTGGTACAGTGTTGAAGATCTCTAAAAAACTTCTAAATGCCAAATTTGGTTACAATATCTTCACAAACAAACGAAACACAACGAATTTTGTGCAAAAAACGTTTTTTTGACCGATCGGCCCTATGGGAGCTATATGATATAGTCAACCGATTTTGATAAAATTTGGTTCAGTGTTGAAGATCTCCAAAAAACTTCTGAATGCCAAATTTGGTTACAATATCTTCACAAACAAACGAAACACAACAAATTTTGTACAAAAAGCGATTTTTTGACCGATTGGCCCTATGGGAGCTATATAATATAGTCAACCGATTTTGATCAAATTTGGTACAGTGTTGAACATCTCCAAAAAACTTCTGAATGCCAAATTTGGTTACAATATCTTTACAAGTAAACGAAACACAACGAATTTTGTACAAAACACGATTTTTTGACCGATTTGTCCTATGGGAGCTATATGATATAGTCAACCGATTTTGATCAAATTTGGTACAGTGCTTGGGAACTCTAAAAAACTTCTTAATTTCAAATTTGGTTACAATATCTTCACAAACAAACGAAACACAACGAATTTTGTACAAAAAACAAATTTTCGACCGATCGATCCTATGGGACCTATATGATATAGTCAACCGATTTTGATAAAATGGTACAGTGCTGGGGGTTTCTAAAAAACTTCCGATTACCAAATTTGGGTATGATATCTTCATAAACAAACGAATTATCCATCTAAAAGTTTTGCTTTTTTTCGAGGTCCTCTGAAACACCCCTATGGGAGCTATATAATGTAGTCCCGATATCAAAAAAATAAAATAAACTTGTCTCCTATGGATTAATAAGGGATCTTATCTGAAAGTTTGGTTGCTTTAGCTCTTACCATCTCTGAGATCTAGGCGTTCATACGGACAGACGGACATGGGTATATCGACTTCTCTAGTCACTCTGATCATACTTTAGGTAACTTTGGGGGGTCTCCGACTTCTCCTTCTGTACGTTACATACATTTTCGGCTTGCACAAACACAATATACCCTTTGTACCATACGGTACGGGGTATAAAAATGGCGTACGGTTTTGAGATACCCTGTGCCAACACAACAAACAAATAAATAATATAATAACATACTTTTTTTAACCGATCGTTACTATGAAGGCTATATGATATAGTAAACCAATTTAAGTAAAATTATTTCAAAATTGGTTACGATCAGTGGCGGATTCACGGGGGGCCTTTTCTGGTCCGGACCCCCCCCCCCCCAAAAAGTTGGAAAAATGGGTTGAAAGTCTTTTGCGAGCTCTGATATATATACAATTCAAAGTGAAGAACCCCCACAAGACCAAATCCTAGATCCGCACCTGTTTACGATAAACACATAAATTTGTTCCGAAACTTCATTTTTTTTTTGTCAAGGTCAAGTTTGGAAGTACGAAATTAATACTTTCTATTATTAATTATATACAAGTCTTTACTACATAACAAAATACTTTTTTTTTTAGGCCATATATTTCATATAAAAAAAAATCCCATTTGGCCTTAATAAGTAAATATACGACACCCTGTTGGACTGGCAAAATATGCCATCCATTTACTATATTTTACGCAATTATTAATACGCAGCATTGAACGTTGAGCTTTTATCTTTTTCTGTTTTTGTTTCCTCCGCACACATACACACATAGACACACTCTTGCCCTCAAACAGACGAGGGCACAAAGAGAGAACCATCCAATGGAAACCAGCGTACAAAGTCTGCAGGGAATAACTTGTGTGGATGAGTTTGTGTGCACTCATTGTGCAAACTGCAAAAAGAGAGTAAATTGATATATATGTATATATTAGGGTGGTTCAATTTGTATGGAGCTGAAAAAGTTGATTTGCGGCAACCCCTAGGATTATTCTACGGACAATTCTAAGCAACTTTGCCGAAGAAACCATAGGTCTATCTTGAATTTCGAGCCTGCAGATTTTTAAAAATAAGTTTTTTTCCCTATAACGACAAAAACATAACATTTTAAACCAAAACTTCATCTTTTTATGTGTATATGGTGTGTTTTGGGGGTCAAGGAATTCATTTTTGATGTTTTAGTTATTTCAAACCATAATTTTTCAATTTTAAGACTAAAAATTAATACCTTTAACTTTAAACTAGCAACTAAAAGTATGCTACAGAATTTTTGTATTATTTTGAAAAACTGGCATTTGCTATGAATTTTTGTTTCGAAAAAGACGCGAAGAAATGGCAAAATATGCATGAAAGGCCCTCTGGCGGCACTCATATGTAAAAATAAAAATCAAAAATGAATTCCTTGACCACCAAAATCCCCCAAATAGACATAAAAAGATGAAATTTTGCTTTAAAATGTTATGTTTTTGTCGTTATAGGGAAAAAACTTATTTTTAAAAATCTGCAGGCTCGAAATTCAAGATAGACCTATGGTTTCTTCGGCAAAGTTGCTTAGAATTGTCCATAGAATACTCCTAGGGGGCGCCGCGAATTCGAGAAAAATTTGAACCACCCTAATATATATATATATTAAATCTTGTCACTTCTACGAGAAGCATATAGGGCTACAAGATAAAGATTCGAGTATACAAGATTTAAGGCCAATACGCAGCACGAAATATTTCGTTTATTTTGGGATATCCCATTTGGGATATTTTTTTTTATATGAAGTTTTGCGATTCCGTGCGAAATATTTCGTGCTGCGTAGACCCCTTTAATTAAAATTTTGTAATTTTATTTTGTTTGAGACTTTTGCTTTTTTTGTTTAAGATGAACTTTCTTTAAATTATTGCTTTCTCATGATAGATCTATAAAATTAATATTTTTTTTTCTAAATGTCAAATCAATCAATTTTCACTTCAAAGTTATCAGGAATTTCGTTTTTCAATAAGTGAAGAGGAGAGATACCGAATGTTTTCATTATACCCTGTATCTCATAGGTATAAACTTTATACTATAAAGGGTATATGAAGATTGTGCAAGTATGATCAGGGTGACTAGAGAAGTCCATACAGACATATCCGTTCGTCGGTGCAAATGTCGTTGTTCTACTATGTAGATCCCATTGGGGAGAAAAAAGAAAAGTTTTAGCGACATTCATTCATACTATAGAAATTTAGCGTTCGGATTTTTTTTTTAAATTTTCAAGCATTAAAATTTATTAAAATCGGTTTACTACAATGCTATAAAGTACCACTCGGTTAAAAAAAAAAAACGTTATCTGGGCATTATTTGGTTTTTCGTTCGGCTTTGAAGATCTCAACCAAATTTGGCATAGGAAAATTTTTTAGATTTCCAAGTAGTGTATCAAATTTAATGAAAATCGGTTTACTTAAATTAATAGCTTCATAGCATCGATCGCACGAAAAAACATTTTTAGTGCATATATTCTTTATTTATAAAGATATCGTAAGCAAATCGGCAATGAAAAGTTTTTTGGAGTACCTAACAGAGAACTGACTGACTTTAACGTTTACCCTTTTAATTTTTGAAATATCTATTGCAATATATCATACAAACTTTGATTGCTACATATTGGGTAGCCCCCATAGAAATTCGACATTTTTAAGATTTTAATAAAAATATATGTAAATATATGGTAGTAATATAATCAGGCCTGACGAGAGGTGGGATGGGAAAGGCGGGATTCCCCCGGGCCGGGAGTTTTCTCAGGAGCCCGGTGTAATTACTGTCGTACTGTCGTGATTCAAGGCCCATACGCAGCATGCAAAAATTCCGCACCAAACGTCAAAACTTCATACAAAAAAATGTGGTACAGTCGAGGCGGTGCCCGACAGTGGAATACCCTGTACCTTTTGTGTCAAAAAAATTTTTCCTGCATATTCCATCTAAGAACTTTCCAATTGGAATTTATTTTTTTTTGGTGCAAAACGATATTTATACCTATAAGTTCCGTAAATTTGTACCGATTTTGATGAAAATCGAAAGTTACGTCAAAGAAGCTATTTGAATTATATTGGGTAAGTTTCAAGTTGATATGTTGAGGGGTGTGGGAGAAAACACGGTAAATCGATTGCGGGGGGTGGGGGACCGCATCGATAAAATTTGGATGTGGATTTGTTCATTAGAGCCACATGAATGAGCTTACCAAAAATTGTGATTCTAGGTCACTTGTAGCCATAATTGCGTAGAGTCAAATATTGACGCAGTTTATTGGTAAGGGGAGGTGAAATTTGCACATTTTTGACTATAACTTCTGTTGTATTTGTCTGATTTTGTTCATTTTTTACACATAGATGCATGTATCCACAACGCATCGATCTGTTAAATTTCAAATGAAAATATTAAACGGTGTGGCTAAAAACCGCGAAAATCTACAGCGGGGGAACGTGGAAAGATAATGACACGATTCAACAAACTTCATCTTTCCAGGAAATATTCGCACCTGCTGTTAAAGTTTCGTGTCTCTAGCTCTTATAGTCTCCGAGATCTAGGCGTTCATACGGACGGACGGACGGACATGGCTCAATCGCTACCCGTGGTTAGGATAAGCATTTTGGTATAAAGGACTTGGGGTCTGCCACGCCTCCTTCTGTCCGTTACATACATTGCACAAATCTAGTATACCCTTTGTACCTATAGGTACAGGGTATAAAAACAAAATCCCAAAAAGGGAATTTTTTTTGTATGAAGTTTTGACGTTTGGTACGGAATTTTTGCATGCTGCGTATGGGCCTTTAAAGCTAAAGGTGTAATGGAGTGGCCGGTACATTTTCCCCCCGGGTCCGGATTCTCTCTCTACAGCCCTGAATATAGTATATATATCCAAGCCTAGTTAAATTTATACTAGCTAAACCGCCAAAACATAAAAACATTTTAAGCATTTATTCTCTGAATGAATCATGAGTTCAAATTGGTACGTTCGAAAATGTTCACTGCGTACCAAATAAATATTCGTCTAATCTACATATAGTACATTCAATTTTCTAATCTCAATCGAATGAATTGAAAATGACTCACTTATAATCAAATCAATCATTCGCCAATCTTTTTGTTGTGGTTGAATTTCAAATACTTTATTCAAAGGGAATTAAAAGCTTTCTATTAGAGGGGTGGCAGCACCTGGTATGGAAAATATTCAAACCTACGATATCAATAAGATTGGTTGATTCTGCCAGCAACTATAAAGCCGATCCCCTATAGAAAGGCAACCCAAATTTGAAAGACAAAAACATGAGTTTTTAAAATTTAAGGCCTGTACGCAGCATGAAAATATATATTTGGGATATCCCATTTGGGATTTTTTTTTTATATGAAGTTTTGTCATTCTGTGCGTAATTTTTCATGCTGCGTACAGGCGTTTACTTAGAAGATTATGGCCAAAACCAGAAAAAGTAAAAAATGTAAACTTGGTCAAACTTTTGTCGATTTGTCTATCTGCGACGTCTAAACCCGATAGATCATTTCATATATCCTCACAAGCTCGGCCTTAAGGGAGTTGTCGTTCGAAAAATGATGAGGGCGGAGCCTCCAGGTTATTTTCTCGAAATTATTGAAGAACTGCAGGAGTCACATGCAAACTTATATGTACAGCTTCCATTTAGAAACTTCACTAGAGGCAAGATAGGCAAAAGGACACACTTCTTTGCTATAAATTTTCAAAAGGTCTTTCCGCTTCTGTAGAAATATGAACATATTGGTAAGAAATCCCAAATTTGTTAAGTTTCGTCCAATAATCCAAAACAAACTGATAATTTGCATAGGCCAGCATCTTCCTAACTTCGTCAAGCATATTCCTTGAGCAGCTTAAAATCCACAAAACACTCCGCTTTTTTTTTTTGAAAAAAACTGAATGGCGATAGTTTTATTCCTCACCAAAAAAAAATAAGCGCAAGACCCCAATGTGTCTACATTATCATGACCATGCATGTAAACAACCAGGGCTCGAAACTATTAGATTGAATCATGGCTACTTTCCACAGCATTCATGTTTAATTATGGCGTCGCATGTTCCGCCAACTCTTCTTTTGTATCTTATCTATGAGTGCTTCAATTCCCCCAGTCCCCAACTCTCCTGTGACACTGAAACAAGATGCGCTATCAGCTGCCGACGATATAACGCCTAGGCCCATCGAAGAAGACGTAGAGATGCGTTCAATCAATCAGCAAGAATGTTGGCAAATACGATTGAAAATGCATTCATTTGTCTTGAGTCAGCAGGCTTACATGTTTATTGTCTAGTTCGTTTTTGGAGCGTCTGCATCGTAGCATGTTATGCCTGGCCGATTTACTGGGTGGGTAGTCTATAAAAGTACTTCCAGAGGTTCATACATATATCGTTTTAAATGATCCCTTATGTTTCATTACAGTTTACTGCTGCCTTTGGAGCTGCGGTTTATCCTTTGGCTACTATATTAAGTATGCCTATGTCTATGATAATCTCTATCAGCATTGGTATGCACTGTTGGCGGGCATTATGAGCCTGGCTCTGGTGCTCATCTGGACGTTGCGTAAACATCATCAGCAACGTTATAGTTACGATCATTATTATATTATATTCTATGGACTGCTGTGCTCGTTACTAAGCGGCTGCTTTATGCTGAGCAAGAACCTGGGTAAGTTGTAGCCATCTTGGAATCTGTTGTTGTGATATATGTGCCTAACGCATCTTGGTTCAACCCTAACCTTAAGAAACAACTTGAAAGCATAGAAATATGCTTGTAAATTGTCAGTCAGGCTAGGTTCGTCCCGAATCCTTTGTCCGTGTACGCTGCACCACATTATTAGTCGAGAGACAAGAGATGTTGACATCTGACGCCATGGTTTCCTGTCGACTTGGCTGATGAGTAGTTGGAGTGTGCCATTCAGGACCTTACTCAAACGTTCACGTTTCGTCCTCAGCGACCACATTGTCCAAATAGTCTTGATTTTGATAGTTGAGCAGAGGACTGCCATTTTTGGTAGTTTTTCCATCTATCCATTCAGAAAAATATTCGTCCGGCTATTTTCTGGAAAGACCCTGTAGAAGCAAGAAATAGTCAGCGCAGATTCCAGAACAGCTGCATCACGATTATTCGGCTTTCTCTCTTTGGGGACTCCTCTTCCAGCAGCTAGTGGAAACCTTATGAGAACACTAAAACAATCATGTCAAAATTAAAGAGATACAGGGTATACTAACATATAGTCGGCACCACATCCCGACTGCAGCCGGCCCACTAGCTTCTTTCTACCTATGCCTGTGCAAAGACCTAAGAGATTCTTTTTTTTGTTTAATCTTGCAGCGGTTAGCTTTTATTTTAGCTTCATTGGCCTGGGCATTGTGTACATTGCCGGTTTCAGCTACATCAGTCTACGTAGTAACTCGAATGGCCTGCGTCCGGCTCGTATTGCCTTTGGCAATACAGCGCATGCGTCCGGACTTTGCAGCGGTTTCCTCATCTTCAACGAATTCGAGCCACAGCGTTGTGGTCTCATTGGCTTGATTATTGCCTTGGTGCTGGTGCTGCTGATTTGCATTAACGAGCTGCTGCAACATATGCATGTAGATAACTACAAACAATCTCCGGATCTGGCCTTTAATCTGTTAAACGAGGAGCGTTTGCTGTTCCTCAGACGTCAGGCCATTTTTGCACAATTTGTGGGTCGTACGGATTATGAACTCAAGCAGAATCGTCAGTGGCTGGTGCTGCTACTAGGCGGTTCTGTGGTGCTGCTACAACGCTGTTGCTGCTTGTACTCCCCCGTCTATCTGCAGCTCATGTGGAGTGCCACCAATGCCTATGTGTCACAGGCACAGCTCTATGCACCCTTTGCTCTCTATGCGCTGGGCTGCAGCCTGGGCGCTTTGCTGCTGCTACGCTATGAGCCCAAGCTGATCTATCTGTTATTTGGCTTTATACAACTAACGCTGCTGGTGGCGCTGCTTTGCATCTACGATGAGCAGCAGGTGGAGCATTGCTTTGTTTTTCTGTGCCTGATCTATGTCACGTTGGGTGTGCTCTCCAGTCATGTGCTGCAATTGCTGCTGGAGTGCGCACCTTTGCTTT
The DNA here is from genome assembly GCA_949987675.1 of Chymomyza fuscimana. Lineage (NCBI taxonomy): Eukaryota > Metazoa > Arthropoda > Insecta > Diptera > Drosophilidae > Chymomyza > Chymomyza fuscimana. Next base: position 36,600,109 of record OX465090.1, on the reverse strand, counting down.
ATACGGAGCTAGCCTTGGGCTTGAGTTTTGTGCTGCAGCTAGCTGCCTTGGAGGGCTACAAATATGAGCTGCGCCTGGAGGATAACTGGACTGCGCTATTGGCCAGCAGCTTGGTCAGCATCATTTTGACCACGCTTAGCGTGCTGCTCACACAATGGCTGCTGCCGCATTCCGGCGGTTTGGTGGACATAAGAAATCGTTTGCTGGGCATAAGACGCTTGCCTGCGCCCACTGGCCAAAGCCAGTTCTGGCATACCAATCAGTTTTTAGCACATGGCAAACAGCCGCATGAGCTGCTAGATGTACAGCTGGACAAGAGCCGCGTCTTTCAACAATATCCAGCTCAACTTAATGGACAAAAAATGTAATTTTGTTTATACATATTAATAAAGTGCCACATGGTTTTCTTTTGTTTTGTATTTGGCCAGCATGATTTCTAATGATTATGGCCAGAGCTGGCTAAGCCAGTTGTGGCATTAGTCATGAACATATAGACCCATTCAATTGCCGTTCTTAAATGCCTCCAAACAGTCATTTTGCTTCTAGGTTTATCTTATCGTACACAGTCAGTCGACGTCAGCGTCAGCGTCTACTGCGCAGCTTATCATTGTCGTTGCGGGTATTGGCAAAGTCTTGGATAGTCTTTATTGTAGTGGCATCCAGTTAGCAATTCAGCTGCTGCCAGCCAATATGTTTTAAATGTGCTTTTATGTATATACGAATTTAATATATCAATATATATCTCTCTCAATATCGAACTAATTAAGCTAAAATGTCGAATTTATGGAGTAACTTTGTGCTCAAGTTTTTCCAATATGCGCCCAGCCTGGTCGGTAAGTTGCGCTACATACCAGTTACTCCACTTGATATTACATAAAGCCTTATCTACGTGTTTAGTTTGTTTATGCTTTCTGCCCTGTGGACTAATCTTTGGCTATACACTGTGCTCCTTTGTGGCCGAGCGTAATCTCAAGGCAAATGCGCTCGATTATGGACCACTCATATTGGGCGCCTGCTGGGGCCTGGTCACTGCCTTATCCATGTTAGCTGTTAAATTTTCACGAGGTCGCATTGTATTTTGGCAGCCTATACTATTGCTTATAGCGGGCGCATTTAATCTGCTGGCCAGCTGCTTCTATTTTGCTGATGGATTTGGTAAGTCCAATAGAAGACATATCAAGTGAAGTACGCTAATGTTAATATTAATTTCATGGCAGATCATGTGGGATCCTTTATAAGCTATCTGGCACACAGCACGACCTTTCTGGCTGGCTTCAGTTTTCTACATGGCATCTGCTCGAAGGCAAGCCGCGCTCTGATGCTATCCGGCTGCTGTAGCTGCTATCTGCTGGGCATAGCCTCGGCAGTCAGTTTGATTGGCAGCCAGTACAGCAAGAATTTGGCCAAGTATGCTGGACAGCTGCCTACTACAGAACAACTAATCGAAGGCATCTATGTGAATTTTGCTGCCACTTATTTATGCATAGCAGCGGTCATGTTGGCCATACTTATTGGACTTAAGGTGCTCAACTATTTGGGCACTGTGGATATGCTGAACAGCATGGACAATGAGTTTCGCATTGCAAATTCCAATGGCAGTGTGTTTGATTCACGTCAGGAGGTCATTAAGCGTATACAGTTCTTCTATGTGACCAAAAATCAGCAATGGAATGTGATGCTGTTGCTCATCTTTACCGAGGCGGTGCAATATGCCTTGTTTATATACTTCATTTTCTGGTTTGCCATGAACTCAGCTATGCGACTGACAGATGTGAGTCATATGGATATTATGTTTTGGATCATTTTTGCGGGCAGCATAGTGGGCACCTTTTGCCTGTTTTTCTGCTCTGTCAAGGTAAATTTTGTAGCCTCCCAGCTGTGTCTGATTCTGCTCACGCTGTTGGCCATGATTATATGCTCGTCAGTGCAAACAACTGTGCCCTATTGGCTTATACTAATCTTTTTTGGCATGTCGTACGCAAGTCTACAGATTGCTCTGATAGAGGTAACACATTTGCGCTTCACGGAATGTGTCATCTTTATATCTTATACTCTCAAATTGCTGAGCACGAGCATTGTATATTATTATTTTGTGGCCGACTCAAAGAATTCATATTTTTATGCCACCGATGATAGCACTTTAATGGCGCAGGGATTTGTTTTCATGATTATAAGCGCCTTGTTGGCTTTGGTGGTAGGCATGAAAGTGCCACGCACATATCGCACACCATTGCTGGACATACAGTACGGAGCCTATGGTATTATATTCATGAAGCATCAAATTGAGCAGTTGAATGTACGTTGGCTGAATGATGGCACTATTCCCACCATTAGCAGACCAGATCCATGAAGCATTTTGTTAACTAATTATTGTTGTTAATGCAGTTAATATGGAGGGAAATTGTACTTGGGTGCAGTTGTCATGCTCCAAAAAGTCGTTAAAGTTTTATGCTAGCACAAGCGCGGTTCATCTGGCATCCGGTGTCTTAAAATGACAAGATATCTACTCGATTTTAAAATCAAATCAAGAGACACTTAATTCAGAAAAATTTCTGCAAATTTTTATACATTTCAGACAACTGAGTTAAATTCACGTCTTTATATATAAAAATGTTCATCATTTACTTAGTCTAGATTTTCGATTTAACGTGAGATCTTGATACATATGTATATGCATTATTGTTTTTAGTTCATAAGTATTTAATATTTGGCGTCTCATAGTTTGCTTTATTACTACGGCAAAATTAAACAAAATCCCAGCGTGGATTATAAAAAATAAGCGATGTAAATCATCATGTCTTTGACTCGTTTAAATACATAAATTGTCTTGAAGTTGTTTCTATTTCTGTAAACATTTTGTCATCCGCTTTTTCATTATTATGGCTAAATTTCATCGTATTGCGTTTTTCCTTACCTTTTGATGTGCCCATTTTGATTTATGCGCAGCTTCTTTAGTTCCATTTTCATTTGGAGTTTCCTTTCATTTCTTGCAAGATGTTACATATATATGTTTGAATTAAAAAGAGTTTGCTCTTTGATTTTTAGTAGTTTCATAACTGGGCGGCATACAGTATAATAAAAGTAATTAAAAGCTTAACGCTTAATGCAAACTATCCGCACATCTGCATCGGCATTTCGACAAAAGTGACTGGAAGAAGCTGGCACATTGTTGCAGGGTAGTATCTGGTATTGATGCTTAGCTGCAAAAAATAGTAATAATAAGTTATATGGATTTTGTAGACACAATAATTTTACAGACCCAATAGCTGCATAAACTTTTCCAAAGTCTCTGCATTTCGTACTGTGCTGGCCAACAGCATTTCAATAGAATTGTTGCACATTTTGTATATGAAATTCAAGGCATTTATTAACGCCGGGAACTGTGTATCATCGTATATGATATCGGCGGCTAACAACAAGTTCGGTATTTTATAGTCTGACCACTGAAAATTATGCACGTGCTGCCAGTCCAACAGTGCGCACTCTGGTGGAGTTGCGTTAAAGGACGCAGCGTTAAAATTTAAGTCTATATTTTGCCGCAGCAGCTGCAGACAAGCTTCACTGCCATCGGTAAGCAATACGCTAGACACTTGAAGTGGACAAAGCTTTAGCATAATGCCACAAAGGCCGGCGCCAGCGCCTAATTCGAGTATGTTCTTGCCTTGAACAATACTGGCATGTTTAAGCAAGTAATCCGAAAGCGCTAAAGCCGCTTCCCACGTGCAAAGACCTGTGGTGCCTTCGCTGACAAAACAATTGGATTCACGTAGTGTTATGCTGCAGTTGTAGGGCTCTGGCATAATATAATGCTTGTAGGCATAGGTTTGCTTGCTGTCTACACTGGCACTCAATGGCTGGCAAAGATGATTGTAAATGTCATCATGCAGCTCTTCGTGGTTTTTTAGCAGCTCCAGTAAATGTTTGATAAAAGTCTCTTGGTATTTGCGACGCACAGGAAAGCGCAAATTTAAAGGATGCGCACAAGTTGCAGAAAGCAACTGCTGCTGTGCTTCCCAATCTAGCGGCAAATTCAACGACTAAATAAAGTAAACATTAAAACGCAAAACTTGTGCATAATCTATATACATACCGTCCAGTCGACTTGGTTAATAGGATAACAACATAAAAATTGCTGTTGTAGCTTTTTAAATTTATTGTTTTTGTTGCACATGGCTGAGCTAGTTAAAATTCATAAACATGCCGGGTTAAGCTACTGATATGGCAACCTTATGCATAGTAAAGCAACAGCTGTTTAGAAAATTATGTCGTAAGGTGGCAGCGCCCAAAGCGATTTGTCAGCTATTATCGCAATTTGTTGTTTTTGCTGGCAGCGGCAGTCCCCGGCCAGTGACCAACAACTGTCATAATATCATTCGTTCAAAGTGCACTCCAGCAGCAGCTACTGGGGCTCGAATCACATATTAATGCAATATCTGCGCAGCACAAGGTCTCTGCCCTTTCATTCGCTTTTTGCGCGTAATTTTCTAGTTGTTGCCGCCGCCGCTGTCGCAAGCATCAGTTCCAGCTCCAGTGTTTGCAATAATTACAATAAAATGAGCAACGCAGCTAGTGAGTCTTCATCGTATGCTGCCGGCAGTAATTCCGTGGCATTTGTTACGACTCCAGATAAGGAATCAGCTAAGAAATTGGCGCGTGGTCTGGTCGAACGTAAGCTGGCTGCATGTGTGAACATTATACCACAAATTGAGTCCATTTACATGTGGGAAGGCAAGATCAATGAGGACAGCGAGTACTTAATGATGATCAAGACACGCACCACACGCGTTGAGGAGCTAAGCAAATATGTGCGCGAGAATCATCCTTATAGCGTAGCCGAGGTTATTACTTTGCCCATTCAAGCTGGAAACTCGCCGTACTTAAAGTGGATTACAGATACCGTACCCGCGCAGTCTGAGAACAAAGACTAAAATGTTGAGCATCAATAAATTTGAATCAGGATGGTTTTTTTTTTTTTTTTTTTCATCTTTATAGGATGTTGGCGCATTTACCACGATGCTGTTTAAGCACTCTCTATTAAAAACTCTTGTTTTTGGATCATCTCAACATTAAACTTTTAATTTAAATTGAAACAAGCTGTTTTTTATCAATAAATAAATCTTGTAATAAATTGTCTTTTAAAGTTTTTGAATCGATGAAGAATTGTTCAAGGAAACAAAATTCCACGAAACAGAAAAAACGTTGATAACTAAATAAATAAATCCATTTAAAAAGTGATGTATAAGTATGGCAACACGGACCTCTGAAAATGATAAAGTATGGCAACTCTTAGCTTAGGCAATTGCATCAGCTGTGTGCGCATCGCGAATAAACGTTTCGGTGGTCTTGAGCAATTCAATAAACTAGTTAATTTACAATAAATGCAACTACACAATGTCCGATAAAGATGCTGGCGTGCATCGTCTTGAAGGTACTAGTGATGAGGAAGCACGCGGTGGTCTGGTAATTAAAAAGCCCAAAAGTAAGGCCGGCAACGATAGTATTAAAGAGCCTCAAAGTTCATTGCTGGGCCTAGACAAATTAGCCGCCAAACGACGTCTTGAAAAAGAGCAAGGACGCTTGATATCTTTCAAGGACAATGAATATGATGATGCTCTATCTGGGTCAAGCGCACCAGTTGCAGCCCTCGCCACTACCACGAGCGAATTTGCATTCAAAAAACCCGACATCAAGAGCTTTGAAAAACTAAGTCGCCAGCTGCGTGAGCACAAAGACGAAACGCCTTCGCACACGGGCGGTGTTTCGGAGAAAGCCCGTGAGCGTCTGCGTGAGCATATACAACGCGATCGTCATAAAACCGGCGGTGTACGTTACACGACTCGGAATGAGTCTTCGTCGTCCTATGAACATCGCGAACGTGATCGCGATAGAAGGCGAGATAGAGATCGTGACCATGATAGACATCGTGATAGGCGCGGTGGCGACGATCGTCGAGAGCGGGACAGAGATAAGCATCGTAGTCGTGAGCGCTCCATGTCTGCGCGCAGCGTACACACACCACGTGAACCAGGCACACCGGGTGGCTCTGCCAACGTCTCTGGCAGCTCTTGGGATGATGAGGAAGGTGAATTTGGGCATCGTAAATCCGACTGGGACTTTCCCACGCCACGCTCTCATGGCTCAGGCAGCAGCCCCTGGTCAGCGCGTAGCCATAGCAGCGGCTTTGGCAGCGCTAGCAATCGCAATCGTGCGCGTCGTCAATACGACGATGATACACAACGTGCCACGCCTGCGCATCGCTACAATCAATGGGCGCACGATCGCAAACGCAGCGGTGCCACGCCCTGGGGCGAGGATGATGAAACGCGAGATTTGTGGGAGGAGGAGCAACGCCGACTGGATCGTGAATGGTATAATATAGACGAAGGGTATGACGATGACAACAATCCATTTGCTGGCACCAATTCCGAGTACTTTCGCAAGCGAGAGGAGCAGCTGGAACAAAGGCGCACGAAGCGTCTTAGCGCACAGCAGCGTCAAAACAATCGCGATAATGAGCTGTGGGAGCGCAATCGCATGCTTACCTCAGGCGTGGTTACTGCAATTAATGTAAACGATGATTTTGACGAAGAAGCAATTGATCGCGTACATTTGCTGGTGCATCACATTGTGCCACCTTTTCTGGACGGACGCATTGTGTTTACCAAACAGCCCGAACCTGTGGTACCCGTCAAGGATCCCACATCAGATATGGCATTGCTGGCACGCAAAGGCAGCGCCTTGGTGCGTTCCTATCGCGAGCAAAAGGAACGCCGCAAAGCACAAAAGAAACACTGGCAACTAAGTGGCACTAAGCTGGGCAATATTATGGGCGTCGAGGCGCCACAGGATGAAGAAGATGATAAATATAATAAAGAAGACGATTCGGCCGATTATCGCAAGGATCAGAAATTTGCTGATCATATGCGTGATCACAATGCTACGGGCAAAAGTGAGTTTTCACGCAAGAAAACCATATCAGAGCAGCGCCGCTTCTTGCCCGTTTTTGCAGCGCGTCAAGAACTACTTAACATTATACGTGAAAACTCGGTCATCATTATAGTAGGTGAGACGGGCAGCGGCAAAACTACACAGCTGACCCAATACTTACATGAGGATGGCTACAGCAAGCTGGGCATGATTGGCTGCACACAGCCGCGTCGTGTGGCTGCCATGTCAGTGGCCAAACGTGTATCCGACGAAATGAACACGGAGCTAGGTAAGTTGTGCAATAGCGACAACCTGTGAAAGTCTTGTAACTCTTTGTTTGTTATATTTTAGGTGAGGATGTGGGCTATGCCATACGCTTTGAAGATTGCACATCAGAACGTACAGTCATAAAGTATATGACCGATGGTATATTGTTGCGCGAAAGTTTGCGAGATCCTGACTTGGATAACTATGCGGCCGTAATAATGGATGAGGCACACGAACGTTCCCTCTCCACCGATGTGCTCTTTGGTCTGTTGCGCGAGGTAAGTCTATTGAAAAGTTTTTACTATATGATTTATCAAATTTCTTTTGATGTTCAGAATTTTACAATAGAAGTAGCGGATGATTTTCAATTTTTACCTTTGCAAAACTCGATTAGTTTTAGATTTGGAGCTTCTGGGAGCCTTTCGTTTGGTGTTTCTTCTCTTTTTTTTTTTTTTTTTTTGATTCTCTAGAGCACTGTTTGAGTTGCGTTCAATATTATCTCTATGAACTTGATGCGGAACTGCCGGATAAGCAGCACATATTTAGAAATTGTCACAAACAAGATGCAATATGGAAAATCAGCTAGCTTCTGGAGACACCAAAATTATGGCATTCCAAAGGTATCACTCACGATTCGTACAGCTTTTATAGAAGAAATTTGTCTACTCTTTTCTTTTTTTTTCATGTAATGAAACAGTGCGGGAAATCTCGAAATTGTTTATGTTTAAATAATCGAAACTTGGGTTTTCGTTGTTAACTGTTTATAAGATTCTTTTGGATTTTAGTTTCTGTTTCTAAGCGAAATTTATCCAAAAGAAATGATTGACTAAACGGCAACAATCATATGCTTGTCTCGCTTCAATCCATGCGATTTCATTTATTTCTTTTGTACCTTCCCGTGCTCCCTACTTTTTTTTAACAACTTGTCATTTCACCAGACGAGGTGTCTGCTTTGGCAACTCTTCTTCACTTGCCGCTGAGCCAGTAGAACCCCTTGATTGAGATGTTGCCTATTTCAATTCTGTCATCGTTGTGAGGCACAATATGATAGTCTTTTTTTTTTTGCTCTTTTTCTACACTAGACTCACCCTTAACAGCTAACCTATTCTATTGAATAGCAGCAATGGTTCTGGTAACATCTTGCTTGGCAATGATATCTACAAGGTGGCGCAAAAGAAGTCATCCGATGTTGTTTGGCTCTTATTTTTTTTTCTAAATGAAAAACTTCGATTCTGTTTTTTGATTATGTTTATTTAGACCTTTAGAATTAATTGTGTTAAGTTGAGAAGATGATATCGGACAAATGGGCGCCGTCACAATTGATTGCCATACGGGCTCGTTTTATGGCATTTTCCATCACTTCGGCGAGAGTTTCGGGCGATAAATTCTCGCATTCGTGTCGGATATTTTCCTTAAGGGCTTCCAAGGTCTCAGGCTTGTTGATGTAAACACGGGACTTCAAAAAACCCCATAAAAAGAAGTCCGGGACCGTTAAATCGGGCGATCTGGCGGGCCAGTGCAAATCGCCAAAACGCGAAAGTAAGCGACCCGGAAACGCGGCCTTCAGAATGTCGGTTGTGGCTCGTGCAGTGTGTGCTGTTGCTCCGTCCTGTTGGAACCACATGTCCACCAGTCCTAATTCGTCCAGTTCGGGCAGAAAAAACTCGGTCAACATTGCCCTATAGCGCGTACCGTCCACTGTTGTCGTTTGACCCGCGGCGTTCTCGAAAAAAATTGGCCCGATGACTCCTCCAGCGTGAACAGCGCACCACGCAGTCACTTTAAGCGGGTGTAATGGCTCCTCGTGCATCACTCGCGGATTTTCGGTTCCCCAGAAGCGATAATTTTGCTTGTTCACGTACCCGCTGAGGTGAAAATGAGCCTCATCGCTCATTATGATTTTGGTCGAAAAATCGTCCACTTCGGTATCGAGATTGAGGATAGCTTGGGCATAAGTTACGCGCGTTTGGCGGTCGGCAGGCAGCAGCTGATGCACGGACTGAACTTTGTAGGGGAACATGTTCAAATCTTTCACCAAAATTCGTTGCAGGGACCGCCGGCTGAGGCCCAATTTCGTGGCACGTCGTCTGGTCGATGTTTCGGGGCTCACTTCGACGTCCTCGGCTACAGCGGCGATATTTTCGGCAGAACGGGCGCTCCGGGGCCGGCCACTCTTGGCAACGTCTCGTGTGGTCCCATACTCTTCAAGATTAGTGGCTAAACGGCGCAGTGTTTGCGCAGTTGGTGTCGGACGGCCGGGAAATCGGCGACGGAATTCGCGCTGCGCCAACACCACAGACGAATTGTTACGCAAAAAAATAGACACAATTATTCCGCGTTCTTGGGGAGTGTATCGCTCCATGGCTTATTCACTTGTATTCTGTATCTGTCTAGTCCACAAATGTCAAAACAGATTTGATATTGGCGGCCATTTACAAAAATGAGAGCATCTTCCAATAGGGTGATTTCTTTTGCGCCACCTTGTACATCATTTGTAAAAGCTATTAACTGAAAGCTTTTGTAAAAGAATTGTGCGTCCCCAAAAAAATAAGAGCTGCAGAAGAGTTCGTCCCACTGATATATCTCACGGTAACAATAAGTATTGCAGATTTCCTACCTTTACAAAGCTACGAGAACTGCACCTTGGCAAGAACCCCCAACTTATATTCAAGTGGTTTTATCAGGATTTGGCGTAGTGGGCTAGGCCTAAAGCTTTAAACTCTAAAAAGGAGCAAAAAGTTTTTTTTTTGTTGTCAGGTTTTTGAGAACAGGACATAGGTAGCCAATTAAACATATTAGTCTGTAAACTCGTTTTCAGGGCTGCGTACAGTGTGTTCCAAATAAATAGTGCCACCCACTTTTTTGGGAACATCTCTTTTTCTCTGAATACCAAATGAAATTTTTGCAGTACCTTTGTTTGACTAATCTGGAGCAATTTATTATGACAGTTTTGTGCTGATGTTTTCCCAAGCAGTCTTAACAACTGTCTCGAGCTCTACTACGTTTGAATGCTGCCTAGTAGTGCTGGAAGTATCGATGTATCGAAGTTAAAAATAGCGAAAACATTGATTTTGGCCAATATAGATGTTTCTCCAGCACTACTGCACTCATCAAATGGGTGTTTAGTAGTGCTGGAGAAACATCGATGTTGGCCAACATACATATACATAGATATTTTTAACTTCGATATTCGATACATCGATGTTTCTCCAGCACTACTGCCTAGCATTGTCGAAAATGTCATGCACCAAACTTTTTCAATAAGATTTTGGTCTGGGGTAATGGCAGACCTACCTGTTTCCCCCATTAGCTTAGTGCATGCAGTGAAATATTTTGCTTTTCTCGCAGCTCTCTTAATAAATAAAAACTTGATTTTGTTTTGTGGTGGTCATGTTGGTAAATATTTAATATCAATATAAAGCATTTTACAAACCTTTTACATATAATTTTGTTTTGTATATAGTAGTATAATATATAAATATTTATTAACTGCTTTAAAATCTAAAATATGATATATATATATATGTATATATTATTTTTTTTTTTTTTAATTTAACTTAAGCAAATTCTACATTGCTTACAAAAAAAAAAAACAACAAAAACAATGCTTAGTACATAATATGCACTGCACCAGGCCTTTAATTTGGGCGCGTGACTGTAAATGTTTAGTGCAGCGCACAAAACTATGCTACAAAAAAAAAATGTGTTTACACATTTTTGCATATTATATATTAAACTTAATTGCTTTATTTATGTTTATATGCTTACGCTATATAAAAGCAATATGCTGTTTACAATTGTTATATACATGTGCATATACATTAACACATTTGTATATATATATTTATTATGCATGTTTTATGTACGTTAAAACAAAGAAAACAAAAGTATGACTTATTTGAAAAAGTTTTTTATTTATATTTTACTTTGCTGCACAATACAATATGCTTAGCTTGTTTTTTATACATATATGTATATAATATAATATTATAACGTTTTAAATATAGATAAGAGTAATCACATTGCAAAAAAAATGTTTTTCATAATTATAATGAAGGAAATACTAAGAACCCAAAATATTTTATAAGTCTTTTCAAATTTCACAGTGTTTCTCTCTTTAATGTAGCTCTTTTTTGCCATTATACATATATAAATACAATGTTTTTTTTTTTTCTATAAGTTTTAAACAGTAGAGCTAAATGACAAAAAAAAATATGTGTGTATAGATGAAGTGTGTGTATTTATGAGTGTGTGTGTGTGTGTGTGTAGGTGTGGTTTTTTTTTTTCTTTTGCCGTTCGGAACTGATCGGGCGATGACTTATACAGTAGACGTTCCAAGCGCCGCTTCAGTATAGCATAGATTGAACAATATTTTTCAGGATTTCGCAAATAAGTTACTTTTGATAAATGCACTTATATACTTTTTCAGAGTTTGATGCAAAAAACTTGCACAACACTGAAATTTGCTATAACAAAATTTAGTAGGTAGTTTTTTTTTGGGCAAGTAACTTTGGTACAATTTTTTTTTGTTAATAAGTTATTATTAAAATAAATAGTTAATAAAAAAAAAAGCACATTAAAAATTAAAGTTTAGCTAATAAAATGCAAAAGTACAAAAATTCGCTTAAAAATGAGTTGCTGTAGCTAGAGCTGTGTTGGAAAGTTTTCAAATTTTACAAATATAGAGTATTTAGTTTTTGGCCAAAGTATATATAAATATAATGCAATCCAGTACAGACAACTGCATTTGGCAACGTCTACTGCATAGGTAGTGTGTTTTTTTTTCAAATTATAATACTAGCAATACTTTAAATATTAGAAACAACAGAATAATTAAATAAAATAATATCAACAATTTGTGCGCGGCGTCTGCGCTGCTTTTGCAACTGTTTTATATAATGTTTATACGTGAGTGTTTGTTTTGTCATGTTTACTGGATGATATTATTCTTCATCAAGACCATTGTCATCTCTCTCTCTGCACTTTAAATATTTGCATTGATGATGATCGTCAGCGTTTTGCCGCTCTGTTCGCTCATTGTTGCTTTGTTCTTCTGCTGTTTGCTTTGTTGTTGCTATCTTATCATAATAAGCTTTAATACTTTTCAACAAAAATCGGTTGATTTTGTTTTTGGTGCAAACAGCAACATTTTAGGTAGTACCAACAAAATTTTAATGCTTTTATACTCTTGCAGTGAGCTTAAATTGCCTTTGTTTGCAGCGCAGCGAAATGTTATATACATCTACAATACATATATATATATACTTGATTAGCTGCACAAACTCTTTAATATTTAATTTAAATTGTAGTCGTTTTTTTTTTTTCGAATTGACTCAAATTGTAGTTCGAAACACGCTTACATATAGTATATAGTACATTAGTTTTATAAAGTTAACATTTTATATAATCCTAAAAGCCAACTGCAAGAGTATATATATTTTTTTTTTTTTTTTTTTTGATTTTTTGAGCTGCAAATATAATGTTGAATTTTGTTTTTTTTTTATGTTTTTTTTTTTTTTTTTTTTTTGCCTGTGCTGCAGTGCAGACGCCAGCAACAACAACAATAACAAATAGTATCAGCTGTTATTGTTGCAGAGACCAAATGAATTTATAACAACAAACAAATAAAAAACAATGTAAAGAAAACATGACGAAAATAAAGAAAACGTTATTAACAAAAGTTTTTTGACTATAGAAAAAAGTTGTACTCTACTTTTTAGTTAGTTACTTTGAGTGGGAGTAGCATTTTTGTCTATTATTGAGCACCAGCAACATGCCCGCATTCATGCCAACGCTGCCCCATTTCACGCATTCCGAAATCTGTAAATAGATTACTTTTGAGATTTCACAGAATTTCCAACAACAACAATAACAAAACAAAAAGCATTAGACAATAAAATAAATCAAATATATGAATATTCACAGAAAAAAAAAAAAATAAATAAAAATGTCAAATTTTGAATAATTTGTAGTAAACGTTCTCAGTCCGATCAATCGAAACGACAAATTCGTTGTGTTAGTGTGCGTATGTGGCGTAAAAGTGTGTGTGTGTGTATGTGTGTGTGTGTGTGTGTAAAACAAATGTTAATACTTTGTTTTTTCCAAGTTATTCTCTTTTTTTTTTTTTTTTACTTCGCTTGCTTAGTACAAACTATAGGGACGCATAGCATCAGTTTCTTTTTTTTTTCATCTCTCATCATCTCTCTCTCTGCTTTTTTTCTAGTTTCTTTTTTTTTTTTCGCTTATCAGTTAAGCAGATGCAACAAGACATGATTGGCACTTGTTGTTACCTGTCTCTTGCGCACATCCTGCTGACGGCTGCCATAGCGGCACCAATATACAAAATGCTTATTATTGTTCCACAGACTCTGTTTGGCTTTACGCGCTAGCGACACCTATGGGCGAGAAATGGCAATAAGTAAAGCTGCTGCTGCTGCTGCTACACTGCAATAAACGTTTTAACGTTAACTAACACTTACCTGATTGCGTATGTCCTTTTCATTATGTGGCACCTTCTCTTTGTCAGCAAAATTATTAATGCGTAACTCCCAGCCATGGCTCCAAATGTCATTCAAGGACATTTTAACTAATTTATATGTGCCATTCTTGTGTATCTTCACAGAAAATATCTCAATGGTTTCAGGTTTTGGTTTATTATCTGAAAAGATAAGAGAAAAAGAACAAAAAAGAAAATTAAAACTTTATGCAATTTGTTATAACTTCACAAGCCAAAAAGGGTGTTCACAAGCTTATATCTGCAACACATCATGCCTATGCATTATGATGCATGCATTTGCCTTTGGGTCTTACAAACAGGTGCCTCATACAAATACATACACAGCTTTATGTACATATATATGTATACATACAGAAATCAAAGAAATACTCGAGAATGCAAGGCATTTAGTTTGCATTCGATTGAAATTGATTTTAACAATTTATTTGACTTTGCATTTCATTTACCAGATGAACAATAAATAAAATACAATTTTTCACATTTTTAAATGCCTTCAATTTATGAGTGCTCATTGTTTGAGGCATTCAATATAAACCGAAAAATTTGTAATATACAACATATTTCCTTATATAGCAACTAAAGGCAGCGCCGTCGAGAGCAAAGTAGGGCCCCAGCTGTGACTTTTGACGCATAAATATTCATTTTTCAAGAAAAACGCTATTTTGTGACAAAAAAACTAGATAATTACGAATTATTTATGTGGTAACTTTTGATTATTTTCAACACTCGAAAAAAAAAAAACTAGTAAAATTAAATTGGGGTGTTCACTTTGTCGAGCATAAGTGCAAGTCTAGTGTGTTTGAAACTAAGCAGATGGCAGTTAAAGATCAGAAAATATATATTGTGCTGACAAATGTTCAAAACTTTATATTTTATACTTTTAGAGACAATTTTGCCCATAAATAATTTTCTTAAAAAAACGGCAAACCAAACAATATGGCACTTCTCCTCAGTTGAGTTGTTGCTTACTTTGTGAGACTATGCCTCGTTGTTATTGGGGTATTCTTGCCTTTATGCATTTATGCCCGACAAAGTGAACACCCCAAATGTTTTTTTTTTTTTTTTTAAATTGACGGATCCCTTCGGGCCTTTTTCGCTGCCTAATGACTTGAAGTATATATCATGCTTATTCTTGCAATTGCTCAGCAAAAAAACTTCACCAACAATTAACAATTATTATTTCAGTTAGTTTTCTAATTTTCCACATTGTTGTTTTTATTGCATAATTATTTACTAGCATGCAATAATCATATATAATTAGCATTGTTTAGTATTTCGCACATAGCTGACTTTTTCTGCTTCTTCTACTTGTTTATACTTTATTTTTATTTCTTCTTGCTATTATTGTGAACCATGCGCAACCAATTTGCACGCATTCGACATTTTTATTAACATTACGACTGGTAACTAATTGGGTTTTTTTTTTTTTTTTTTGGGTTGCAGACATAGCGTAAAGATTTAAACGAATTAAACGCTGTAAGATCTTTAAAAATTCTTCAAATGCATTTCGCAACTATTGCATTTTGTAAAAGACTTTTTGTTGTTTGCCAAAAGTCTCTAAACGATCTTCGGGTTAAATTGTTAGTTTTGGCTTACTACAAATTTAGCGGCATTGTTCAACACTGTCCGCTGCCTTAGCATGGAAAAAGAACACTTTTTTCAATTCTGCTTGAAAGCTTTTAAACAATGCATTTCCAAATCTCTCAGATAGAGAGAAATTCGATTAGAAATTCGAATGAAAGAGTTTTCTGGCACACCACCAATTGTACGGCATTGTTGAACACTACGCGCTGCCTTAGCGTGGGAAATCAATTACAAATAAGCTTAAGTAATCTATTTTGCCTTCATTAATAAATAAACTATTTGTTTATTATAATTATATTATGTTTGGCCAGTGATTACTTATGTATGTACTCGTAAACTCGTATATTTATGTTACGTGCGATAAGCTGGGCATTTAGACGCTGATAAAAGTTTAAAATTTATATGACAGTTTGCTCTTTGTAGCTTAAGTAATCTTTTTTTTTTTATGAATAACTTTTAAATTACTAACTTGGTGACGTCATATTGCATAGTTATGCATTTTCTTGAACCCATAAAGAACAAAAGCGTATATAAATTAAGACAGGTTATGGCAAAGCCCTGTCTTAAGGGTACGCTTATGAAAATGCGGCGCTTATCAGCTTTACACTTATCAAATGTGTCAATAATATTCATACATATGTATGTATGTACATAGTCGTATGTATTTTGTTGTATGTGTAAGCTTGTATTTATATATATATATATATATATTGATAAAACTTTAGCTGATTGTTTTGTTTTTGCTTGTTGTGCATGCCATAATAATAAAACAAAACGAAACAGAAATTTTTAATGTGACATTTCCCAATATTAAAGAGAGAGTTTGATAAGCGTAACTGCGCTGGTATACATAGGCATACACACATACAGATATGTGTACTATATGCAGTATATT